>JAJPUD010001905.1:83919-122486 GCA_023553655.1 Myrmecobius fasciatus
CAGAAAGATAGATAGACTGAAGCAGGGAAACTACAAGGCAAAGATGGAGAAAGAAAGGGACAGCCACACATAAAGAGAATAGATGAAACAGGAACAGAAAGATAGATAGACTGAAGTAGGGAAACTACAAGACAAAGATGAAGAAAGAAAGGATCAATCACACACATAAAGAGAATAGATGTCAGGACGCAGAGGTACAGGTATAGTCAGACACAAAGGTAGAGACGAAAAAACAGAAAAATGAAGGACAGAAAAAACAAGGACAGAGACAGAGAAATTGAGCAGAGAAAAGACAGAAAAGAGAGACTTTCCTTCCCTCGGTACAACCCTCACTCCTTACCCCATCTTGCAGTGGGCAGCTGTAAGCACCCAGTACCGACCCACAAGCACCCCACCACAGTGCAGCTGATTTCCATTGAACAGGGCCACCTGCCAGGGGTGGGAATCCCGGCTACACTCCTTCCCTTCAATGATCTTCTCTCCTTCCCTCTCAGACTCTGCAACAATAAACACCAAGGGGATAAGGACGGGTAGTAAGGAAGAGGGGAAAGATGGGGAATAAGGGAAACGGGAGAGGACAAAAAGAGAAGGGAAATTTTCTCTGAACCAATTAGATATGAAAGTCTGGCTTAGAGAGGATGAAAAGGATCAGGAGAGATCCATACAGAGAGAGGAACAGAAATAAGGGATGGGGAAACCTGAAGGATATTGGGGATGGGGAAATGTCCCCTGTCCTTACGAAAATCAAGTGGGAGAATGGAAGCAAAGAAAAAAAGGGAGATAGAGGGCTACACAAATAGATGTGCAAAGTGAAGGAAAAAAGGGAGATAGAGGGCTACACAAACATGTGCAGAGTGAAGAACACAGAGTTGGGAGGGAGATCATGATTTAGAAGTGAAAGATGGTCCATAGAGACACACAGGAATAGAGAGGGACAAAGGAGGTCTTGGATGTAGAGTGGAGGAGTCAAATGGAGGCTAGTTTGGATTTGTTATAGAGTGTCAAAGGGAAAAACAAACAGACAGACTTGTTATAGAGTGTCAAAGGGAAAAACAAATAGACAGAAGAAGAAAACTTTGGGGGGATGAGATGGGGAATCACTAACCAGGGATATTGGGGGCCAGTGAAGCATGTATATATGTATGGTCAGGAGATGATACAGAGAAACCATGTGAGACATCATGAGAGAAAAGGAAAGAAGGAAGGAGACTTCTGAGATGCTGAAATAGAGGGAGATAACCTCCACCTTAGTGGGGATACCTGTATATATCTACTAGAATAGAAAGGTTATATCAGGTGAGATAGAAACAGTCTAAGTGTGGCTCATCCTGACAGTGGAATAGGGGAAAAGATCTTGACTTAGAGCATTGGATATGGAAAGGGTTAGAGAGGCTTGAGAGGAGAAACAGAGGCTGAGATCCATGAAGATAAAACTGAAAGAGTTATGTACAGAGAAATAATCAAGGTCAACAAGATAGTAAGGGAGAGGCTCACATGGAGGGAGAATAATTAATGAGAGTGAGACTAGGCTAGTGCCCTGGTGGGAGGGTACATTCTGGAAGAGGTCAAAAGAAACTATGGGGGAAGGAGGCAGGGAGACTGTGGAATCCACTCATGGCCTTACCTCTCTCTCTCCCCTGGGCCCAGGGGACAGCTGCCAGCAGCAGCAGCTGTAGTAGCCAAAAGCAGCACACAGGGGTCATGGCAATGTCTTCTTGGCAGCCTCTGGCTCCCAGATGGCTCACCCCCTTGGAGGGGTTTCTCTCCTGGAGGGCCTAAGAGCAATCAGACACAGGCTGCCATTAGCCCTCTGACTTTCACCTCCTTGGAGACCTGGGAATTTGAGCCTCCTCATCCTTGCCCAGAGTCCCCAGTGTCTGATCTGCCCCTACTCCATCTCACTTGAGGGATACAGATGTTCTCACCCCATGACCTCCTCTTCAGGTTCTCAGGGATCCCCTTTTGTAGCTTCCTACATTCAGAATGAGAACCACCATCTGGGGCCATCTCACTTTACAAACAAGGTTAAGTGACTTGCCTAACAAGCAGAAATGGGATTTGAATCCTAGTCCCCTCGCTCCAAACACACTCTTCTTTCTCACTGTGGCTGGCTGGGCCCTCAGTCCACTCCTACCAGGAACTGAAGGGTCAGGAGCCTCCAACTCCTGCTCAGCCTCAGACACCAAGATAACCAGGACTCCCTCTGCTATCCTACGCCCACACACCCAGCCTTCTGAAGAAAAGAGTGATGGGATTGGAGTGGACATGAGTGTTTGAAGAGGGGTGGGAGAAGGGGGAAACAAGAGGCCCCAGGGTAAATTTAAGGGAGGGACACTGCTGCCTTTAGCTTAGACAGTGCACCTGGCAGATGGATAGAGAGTGGCAGGGAAGGAGAGGGGGGGCAGTTGGAGGCAGAGGGTCTTTCAAATCTGGGTCCCAGATTTAGAAGCCTGGACCCCGACTACCGCAGAACTGTGGAGGCAGGAGGCCTCCAGGGCTGGAGCGACAGAGCAAGGTTGGGGATGGGGGAGGCCGGGACTGGGGTTCAGAGACTCTCAGGAAACACAGAAATCAGAGTTGCCAGAGCTTTAGAACCCCTAGGAAGTGGGCTATCCCCGCGGGCCGGGGGAGCAAAGTCGGAACCTCAAACTATGGGTCTTTGAGGCTGCGCTGGTCCCTGGGAGGACGGGAGCCATGGGTGGCTGGGGAGAGCTGAGCCAGGCCGGGAAGGGGGACAGTTGGGCACCCAAGCAGAGCCAGGCTCCCGGATCCCCAAGGGAAGAGGGCGAAAGGAGTCGCTAATGCTTGCCCGGCTGGAGATCCAGGACAGGTGAGACAGGCGAGTGCCCTGGGCCCCGGCCGAGGCTGCAGGAGGTGAGCAGAGGTGATGGAGGTGAGGGGAGGGCGCAGGTCTCACCTTCGGCCGGATCTCCGAGCACCGGGAGCGATGAGGGCGGGCTCCCCTCCAGCCGCCACCGTGCGTCCAACCCCCAGTGGCAGTGGCGGGCTCCCCAGGAGCTCCCAGCTCTTATACCCGCCCCTGCCCCACTGGGCTCCCCGCCTTCTCTCCTCGTCCCGGCGCTCCGCGCCCAGAGGCGCGGGCGGCGCCCGGATCTCCAACACCCCCTCCATTTGTTCCTCTCCAGCCCCCAGCGGACCCCGGGACTGGCCAAGATAAACAACCGACGTTCCCTGCGTGGGGTCTGGGCCGCCCCCATCACCTGCTCCGGGCCCCCCTCCCGCCCACATCGCTCTGGCTCTCGGAGCTTTCCATGAAGGGGACAGAACCAGGGGAGGGGAGGGGAGGAAGGCGCCCGGGGTCCCCCGATTCTCTCAATCAGCTGGCCATGTCTCTGCCCTGCTCTGCGCCCCTCCCTGCCCTCCCCCCGCAATGGGCGCCGAGCAGCCAACAAGCCCCTCCTGCATGGGAGGCCAGTGGGGCTCTGTGCACTCTTCTGCTAGTCCCGGTCCTGGGGGAGAACAGACAGTGATCTCCAGGCGTTCTTTGAGAGCCATGTTTTCCCAATTCAGAAAAATCCCACACAGCCTTGCGCAGAATATTGAAATCCAGCTATCAGCTTTTTCAAGCTAATGGGGCTCAAGTTAAGCACCCCTGAGCTAGAGGCGGAGTAGATTGTAAAGGATCCCCCCCTAGAACTGGGGCTGCCTCCAGGCTCTACAGAGATCGGGTCTCCCCACTGACTCCCAATCCCATTTAAGTCTGGGGACAGGAAACGAATACTGGTTCTATGTTCAAATCCCCTCTGTCACTGTCTGTGTCACCTAGAAAAATCACTTCTCCTCCCTGGGTCTCACTTTCCTCATCTGTAAAATGGGAAGGTCTCTGAGGTCTCTCACAGCCCCAAATCCCATGAACTCTCCGTTGATGTCTCCCTGCATGCTCCCCCTTTACTTTTCCCTGTCGGAAGTTCCCCTATCGTGAACAGAAATAGCTCAGACACTTGATAAAAGTGAAAAGAGAACTGGCTCTGCAGTCAAAGGAACTGGATTCAAATCCTGCTTCTGACTCTATAGGTGTGACCTTGGCTACATGCGCTAAGCATATTAGAGCTAAGTTTCTTCCTCTGGAAAACCAAAAGGTTATACTAGGTGGTATCTTCAGTTCTTTGAAGGATCAGGCCTTCCAAACTGGGAGTCTAAGCCCTCAACCCCACTGGTGGCCATGATGGGCTTTGACTTCCTGAGGGCAGGGAACATCTAATTGCTTATCTTGGTTCCCCAACATTTAGCACAGTACCTGGTATACAGCAAGTGCTTAATAAAAGCTTGGTTACTGTCTCATCTCAAGCCTAACACCAACTTTGGGTTCAACTTCAACCTTAAACCTATGAGACTGAATTGCACACTGCTCCTCCCATTCCCCCCACTTTGTCAATCCAGGGTATTCAAACCCAAACCCCCATCTCAGATCCCACTCCTGATCTACACTTCCATCATTCAACCTAATTCAGGAAATGGTCATTAACCAGCTACTATGGGCCAAGCATTATGCTACGCGCTGGGGATATTAAAAAGGGGAGCAAAACCAGGCCCTCTCCTCAGGGAGCTTACATTCTATTCTAATAGGGTAGACTACATGCAAACCACTATAAACATAGAGGATGTAGAGAAACTATAACCATAAGGGAAAAGGGTAATTTGAGGCTCTGGGGCTGCCCAGGGTGAACTTGGAATGGTTCTAACCACTGAGGAGGCAATTCGACTCTCTTATTTGTTTCTGTCCTTCCAGGACAGCAGCAGGCTCCAATCAGCACAATTCATTTTTCTGTGACCCATTATAGCTCTCTCGTCCAGGAGTTTATCCAGACTTTTATTGAACTCATTGATTTTTTCCAACTTCCAACTTTCCAACTTACTCCAGCAATCCACCAACAGTGGTGTGATGCGACAGTCAAGAGGGAAAACAATCTGTGTCAAAATAAGAAGAGAATGAAGAAAGCAATCATTTTACTTTAATCAGCCCTGGTCAGACAGAACATGCGGTCCCATGTTCAAGTCTGGCTATCATTGGGGAGGGAGGATATGGATAAACCAGAGAAGTTCCCAAGGAGGGCCATTGGGAGGGCTATGATGAAACTTGGGGGTGTTTGGTCTGGAGAAGAGAAGGCTCCTGTGGTTGTGATAGCTGTCTTCAAATATCACCAGGGCAGCCAAGTTCAAGTATAGGGTCCTTTTGGTCTGTTTAACCCCACAGGGCAGAACTAAGTCCAATTAAGTGGAAGGAGATAAGGCTGAAGCCCCCAAGATGAATAGAAAAACTTCTAGATCTGTTCTCTAATATTGGAGGGCTGCTTCAGAGAATAGTGATCTCCCTGTCATTGATGTTAGGGATATTGTAGAGAAGACTCCTTCTCATTTGCCAAATGCCAGATGAGTATCCTTCTGGCTCTCAGGCTGTGGGATTCTAGGATAACAGAAAGGTGTTTCTTTCATGCTTCCTACTTCTCAAACCTGTGTCTGCAAAATGAACAATTGTCCATGGATGAACCTTAGGTCCAAGGAGCAGAGAGCTGGAGCTGGAAGGAAGCTCAAGGGTAACTGATCTAAGCCTTCCCTGTAAAGATGAAAGCAGTGACAGGGGAGGAGGATGAACAATTGGTATTCATCCTGAGAGCAAACTTCAGAAGTGAGATTCAAACCCAAGTCGTCTGGCTCTAGAACCTGAGTTCTGTCAATATCCTTAATTTATGCTTGATTAAGGTGAACATACTTGTCATTCATTATGAAGGAGTCAGGCAGAAGATGGGGTTTGTTGTGGCAGAAAGGCACAGGAGGATGCTGTGATGCAAGGAGAAGAGGATTTTTTTTAAAGTCCAGACGATATAAAGGGCAGTTTGATGGTACCACAGTACACAGAGCACTAGGAGTCATAAGAAGTCAGGAAAACTTATCTTCCTGATTTCAAATCCTGTCTTAGGCACTTGCTAGTTGTTTGACCCTCGGTGAGGCACTTAACCTTGTTTGTCTCGATTTCCTCATCTGTAAAATTATTAGAGAACAAACCCTGAATGGTGTCACAGAGTGTTGGATGTGACTAAGCAACAACAATAAGCAAAAGATCTGAACTTCACCCTTCTTTGCTTGGTGACTCCAGGCAATTCTCTTGTTCTCTCTTTATTCCACTTTCTTATATATCCAATATGAATAGATCTAGGTTTCTTGACCTTTCTTGTGTTACGGACACCTTCGACAATTGAGCAAATTTTGTAGAATCGCTTCTCAGAATAATTTTTCTAAATGCATAAAAAATATTGTAAGATTATAAAGGAAATAGATATATATATGATCTATCTATATAACATGTGATACATACACACACACACACACACACACACACGTTTTGATCCTATCCAAATTTGTGGACTCCTGAAATCCATCAAGAGATCTGTGGAGTCCATATTAAAGCACTTTTAGTGTAAATTATCTCTAAAGTCCCTTTCAGGGCTGTGATCTCTAAACCTCTGTCTCCTCCCTCTTAAGAAAGGAATAATCATGTTTGTGCTACTAACCCCTCAGGATTGTGGGACACCCTTGAGGCAGGGAGAGGCACCCTAGCCTTCTCTTCACAGAGAAGTATGAAAAGGAAATCTCTCCTCTTACTCTTCCTGTGTCAGCTCATTCCACACTCACAGAATGCACTTGTGCAAAACATGGAACTCAGAGACAAGGGTCATTGCCTTTTGTCAGGTCATCACCAGCACCTATAAACCTGTCTGGCACAGAGCAGCTGCGTGAAGGACCATTTCTTGATTGCTCTCCTTTAAATCATGAAATGCTAGAAAACCAGAAGCCATACTCTAATGGCTTCAATGGCTCTCAATGTTATCTCCACCTTGACCCATTTGGGATTATTCAACTCCTCTTAATGGAGTTTAGAGCTGGAAATCAAATCAACTCTGGAATGATAGATTGCTTCCTTTTATCATTTAGATGCAAAAACCGAGGCAGGGAGTAGAAATAGCATTTCCAGGGTAACACAAGTTGTAAATTGCCAAGGGTGGGATTTGAACCCCCGGACTCGGACCTTTCAATTCCCCAATTTAGAATTCTGGCTCAGGTACTTGGCTAATTTTTTTTTTTTTTATTCTTGGCTCTGGCATCTTATCTTGATCCCTAGACATGCTCTACCCTCCATCCTGGCTCCCAGAAACTTGGCCAGGTGCCAAATGCTGCCTACACCATCATTGGAGATAAACTAATGACCTCTTCTGTCATTTTTACCTTGACAACATGTCCCTTTCTCTTCAATGACAGCTTCACACAGGCCTTGACCCCCTTTCTCTTGGACTATTACAATAATTGCAACATTTAGGTGTTATCTTGGATTCCTTACTCTCATTTACCCAGTCTGCAGCCTAGTCCTAGCATTTCTAGCTTCATAATATCTCTCCTAATTGTCGCCTTCTCTCCTTTGGCCCAATCACCTTGCTCCCCTCACCCTGGAACCATTCCTTCTGATGGGTCACCTTGCGCCAATCTCTCTTCTTGCCATTGCTGCCCTCAGCTACCAAAGCAATCTTATTAACTAACGGGAATTATCATGTCACCCTCCAACTCAATAATCTCCAGTGGTTCCTTCTTACCTCCAAGACAAAATGGCCAAAACTCTGGTTGGTTGCTGAAGCCTTTCAAGTACTCCTCTACCTCCCCAGTCTTCCCATCCAAATAGAAGAAGGCCTAGTGACTCAGGCCTTCTTGCTCCCTGACACTCCATCCCTCAGCTCTGGGAATTTCCTCTGGCTTGTCTCCTGTGCCTGGAAGACTCTTTCTTTTTACCTCTACCTCTTGGCTTCTCTGACTTCCTTCAAGATTCAATCCAAGGGGCAGTTCAGTGAATAGAGCTCTGGACTTGAGTTCAAATTTAACTTCCGACACTTACTGTAAGGTAAGTGAAGTACTGGGCAAATCCCTTTACCTCATTACATTAAAAAACAAGCACACAAACAAACATACACACCCCAAACAAGATACAATCCAAAAATCACCTTCTGCAGAAGGTCTTTCCCCCTTTGTCTCCCCTTTCCCTTGATCCCTTCTCACTGTTTATACTCCATATATTTTGGGTGTGTCTTTGTGTCTGTGAGTGTGTCTGTGTATCTGGATAGATAGTTAGAAAAATAGATAGATAGATAGATAGATAGATAGATAGATAGATAGATAGATAGATAGATAGATAGATGGATGGATAGATAGATGGATGGATGGATGGATGGATGGATGGATGGATGGATGGATAGATAGATAGATAGATATTATTGAATGTACACAATTATTTGTATATTGTCTCCTCAATTAGAATGTAAGCTCCTTGAGAGCAGAGATGGTTTTTTTTCCTTTTCTTTGAATCCCCCACTCTTAGGACAGTGGCTGGCAAGTATTAAGGTCTTAGTAAACACTTCTTGCCAGAGCCTGGCCATTTCATTCCTGGAACACATTCCCACCTCACCTCCACTTCCTTAAAATTATGAAATGAGATAACATATGTAAAGGGCATTGCAAGAAAACCCTACAGCACATTACAAATGCCAGCTATTGTTCTTTTTATCCACCCATCTCTGATTGTTGAAATCCTTCTCTTCCTTCTTAGATTAGCTCAAGAACTACCTCCTCCCAGAAGATGCCCCTTTGCTACCTTCCCAGATGGATTGAAGCATTTTGTCTGGGTTGTTACAGTCTAGTGGAGACATTCTACCATCATTCACTCCTGTATACCAGTCCCAGGGGAATAAGGGTGAGGAAGAGGAGCCTGATCTTCTCATTTGGGGCAGGCTATCCCCAAGACTAAATTTGATTCCACCTGATTCCAAAGGTGTGGTTCTATCATAGGAAAGTTGTCTCTCTTCAACTTCTGAGGGTCTCAGGTCTTTATGTAAAATTGGAAAACAATATACTCCTGGTTCCCAAGGACTTCACACTAATAGCAAAGGATGATGTGGACATAAGTAAATAGAAGGGGGCAGCTAGGTGGTGCAGTAGATGGAGCACCAGTCCTGAAGTCAGAAGGACCTGAGTTCAAATCTGGACTCAGACACTTAACATTCCCTAGCTATGTGACCTTGGACAAGTCACTTAACCTCAATTGCCTCAGCAAAAAGCAAAAAAACAAAAAAAGTAAATGGAAGGGAATAGTGGGAAACTGTTTTTTCTCAATGTTTTTCCCTTTCGTTCTATCTTTTCTCTCCCAACATGACTCAGATGGGAATATGTCCAAAAAGTGAATGTACAAGTATAAACTAAAATAAATTTAAAATATTAAAAAATAAAAAAGAATAATAAGAAAATATAAGTTAGATACTCTATCTTTGGAGAGATTAAGAAGGAATCCCAGGAGAGCTTCAGGAAGGAGGTATCTGAGCTGAGTCTTGAAGGAAGAGGAGACCTTTTTGTGAATCTATGTATCATCCCCTTATGAAACTGTCATGGGTGGAGAATGACATTGAAAAACTATGTATTCTAATGGAAGAATAGGGTTAGAATTAATTCCTGTTTTCTGTTTAAGTTGTTTTTAATTATTATTATTATTACTTCTCTTGTAAAGCTGAAGTCTTGTAAAACCACACCCCTGAGAATCAGGAAGTGTCTGGGAGCAGCAGATGAGACAGATATAACAAGATGGTGTAGTGAGAAAGGCATCCAAGGGCTCAAATTCAAACCCTGGCTCTGTTATATTCTATCATC
Source organism: Myrmecobius fasciatus (assembly GCA_023553655.1). Lineage (NCBI taxonomy): Eukaryota > Metazoa > Chordata > Mammalia > Dasyuromorphia > Myrmecobiidae > Myrmecobius > Myrmecobius fasciatus. The sequence continues at coordinate 93,619 of JAJPUD010001905.1, forward strand.
ATGATCTGAGTAAATCCCTTCCCCTTCTAGATCTTAGATAATCTCTAAGGTTTCCTCCAGGTCTGTGGTACGATAATTTGAGAGCGGGGAGGTCAATGAAGGATCAAGTTTGGGGAGATCTTTTTTGGTGGAGTGGGAGTAGTTATGGAGAAGAAGGGGACAAAGGTTTGTTAACCTGTGACTTCACTCTCATCATCTTGATCATCCTTATCAGATCCTGTGATGATAATTCCTTTGACTACTTACTATCAATCAACTGGACTTTTCATCAGACTTTGAAGGATCTCCTGCTTCTGGCTTGCAGATCCCTGGGAAATGGGGGGAGGGGGAGATTCCCTCAGTAAACTCCTGGTGCTGGTCAAAGCAATTCATTTTGCCAGAGGGTGGGGTTATCCAGACCACAAAGCATTGTTGATACGCCAAGTTTAGGGCACAGCAAGCTTGCTGGGTCTTAGCTCTGGGAAACATGGTATCTACAAATGATTCTGGCATCAATGCAACTCCACTCTCGTCACAAAGGAGAAATAGAGTTGCCAGGTCTTGGGTTCTTAACCTGAAGTCTAATTAGTTATTATTGATTTTTCCTTCCAACACTTTGTACAGTGCAACAGTATGTAATTAACAATTTTTTTAATTTGATGTTTACTATTTTTATAACCATGTTTCAATATATTTGGTTTCCTTTGTAATGTTGATTATTTTGTGTACTTTAAAACATTTTATTTATGGGGCAGCTAGGTGGTGCACCAGCCCTGAAATCAGGAGGACCTGAGTTCAAATCTGCCCTCAGACATTTAACACCTCCTAGCTGTGTGACCCTGGGCAAGTTACTAAACTCCAATTGCCTCAGCCAAAAAAAACCAATTATATTTATACTTTTTATGCTTCATCAGATTGTCCAAAGGATGCATGACACGAAAAACATTAAGAGCCCTTGGCCCAGACCTGGGCAGTCGATTAACTCATAGTACCAGCGAAGAGCAAGGTCTCAGTTTGTCCTTCCCTTTTCTGTTTCTAACTTCCACCCCATCCTTGGCTTAGTCCAGAAACTCTTTGATGTTCTATTGATTCCTCTTTCTGATGAACTTCTTAGGCTTACATGACTCCCTGGAAGAGGGTTAAACAGGCTCCTTTCCAGATACTTAAACCAAAGTCTTTGGGATGCTTCCCTCTTTTCTCAGTCCATTCTCTGTTCTCTGGACTTCTTAAAGCTAGGGACAGTGTCTTTTAAAAGTCAACTCTAAATGTGTGTCAGAGTCCCTAATGAGATCTTTCTCTTGGTCTGGGGCCTTCATGTTGGTTCATGGAGGGATAAGAAGAAGAGGAAACCTTGGGTCATAGCTAGCCTCATCCAGTAATGTAATCCAGTAATGTAAATGAAAATGAATTTGGAGTTGAAAAACTTGAGATTGACTCCCAAGTATTATATTAGCGACGTACTTAACTGTTCCACCCCAAATTACTCATTTTATTTCTTGGGCCATAGTTATATCATCTCTAAAGTAAGAGAGCTTCTGGTCCCTTGATCCAATGGATCAGAGATTTATCACCTCTAAATCCCATGATCCTATACTTGAAAGCTTTATGACCATGGGCAAGCTTTATCATGTTTCCAAGCCTCGTTTTCATTTCTGTAAAGCAGACACCATGAAATTTTCTCAACTTCCTCACTCAAGGAATTGTTCTTCACATACTGGTTGGGAAACATTAAAGCAATGGAGCAATAAATTGCTGTACTTAGTGGTTCAAGAACTGACACATTAATTCCTCGACTCTGCACTTAATCTCTGGGATTATTTCCAATTTATCCTGTTTTACATAGTTCTTAACTTGTTGTCTTCCCCTAATAGACCACGAGTTCCTCAAGGGCAGGAAATGTCTTTTACTTTTCTTAGTATCCCTAGTTTTTTGCCCTGTTCCTAGCACATAACAATGTGTTATCTATATCATTATTATTTGTGTCCATATCCATATACAGACATACAAATTTTACACAATATACATATCAGTCAATAAGCACTTATTAAACATGTGTTGTATGCCAAGCATTCTGAAGAATTAGGATACAAATAAAGGCAAAAGATACTAATTAGGATACAAATAAAGGCAAAAGATACTGCTTTCCAAACAAAATAATGTAACCAAAATTAGAAGGAAAGGAGAGAATTAGGAAAATTTTTTTATTTATTTGTTTTTGCTGAGGCAATTGGGGTTAAGTGACTTGCTCGGGGTCACACAGCTAGGAAGTGTTAAGTGTCTGAGAGCAGATTTGAACTCAGGTCCTCCTGACTTCAGGGCTGGTGCTCTATCCTTTGCACCACCTAGCTGCCCCTGGGGGAAATTTTTTGCAACAAATATCTGATTCAGATCTCATTTTTCAAATATATAGAGAACTGAGTCAATTTATAAGAATACAAGCTATTCCCCAAGTGATGAATGGTCAAAGGATATAAACAGGAAATTTTCTGACAAAGAAATCTAGGTTTTCTATACTCATTAGAAAAAAAAACCACTAAATCACTCCTAATTAGAGAAATTCAAATCAAAATAATTCTGAGATACCATCCCACAATTGTCAGATTGGCTAATGTGACCCAAAAAAAGGAAAAGGATAAATTTTGGAAATTATATGGGAAAGTTGGGACACTAATATATTATTGGTAGAGTTGTGAACTGAACCAACCATTCTGGAGAGCAATTTGGAACAATGCCCAAAATGAAACTGTGTAAACCTTTGGTCCAGAAATACTACTGCTAAGTCTGTATCTCAGAGATCTTTTTCAAAAGAAGTGGAAAAGATCTATTTGAACAAAAATATTTATAAGAGCTCTTTGTGGTGGCTAAGAAATGCCATCATTTGGGAATGGCTGACCATGGTGTGGTATGGGAGTGTGATCATTATTGTGCTATCAGAAATGACAAGCAGGATGATTTCAAAAAGCCTGGAGAAACTAATGCAAAGTAAAGTGATCAGAACCAGGAGAACGTTGTACACAAACAACAGCAATATTGTATAATAAAGAATTGTGAATGACTTAGCTGCTCTTGGTAATACAATGATAAGAGAGAAAAAGAGAGAGAGAGAGAGAGAGAGAGAGAGAGAGAGAGAGAGAGAGAGAGAGAGAGAGAGAGAGAGAGAGTTGGATCATGCTCAAGGGAAAATTTGCTTTTCCAAATCTCTAGGATGGCCAACTGGAAACCAACGATAAGTTGACGATCTAGCTTCTCCTTTCTTGTCTGCAACATTGAAAGTCTTGTCTCTCTCTTCCCTGGAGTTTGTCTGAAATAAAGTCTGTAAACATGTGTCTTCCTCTTGGAAAATGCCTAAAAACCAATTCTACCTCTCACACAGAGGCATGGTGAATTATAGCAAGAATTAATTAGTTGCTCTGAGAAAACTGACCCAATTTTGTTTTAAGGCTCCATTTTGTAAGTAAATAGCTGCTATATAAGTAGTTTTCTTACAGTAAGATAAGAATTTGAGTAGTATAATTTGGCAATAACTTGTGTGACCCTCAAGTTTAGTAATCAATTACTAATGATATGTGTGCCTCCAGAAATGGCAAACAACCGATAGTTTTTTAACTGATAAATGTTTGATAATGATGTGAATTTTGATAGTTTCCTTTCAGCATATGCTTAAGGACCGAATCACCAGTCAGAATATGGATGTAGCCAGATCACCATTATTTAGCCTTGTTTTGGGTCATGATTGAAGCTGGATCCTATGTTCCTGAATTTTAATTCAAATATCCCCCATGGTTTCTTTAGAACAATGCTGATTAACTAGTGGGGATCTGTCCACTGGTGAAGGAAACACTTTGGAGGAAGAAACATGGGCTTCAGGTGGCCAGAAAGCAAATGGAAAACCATTCCAGTGTCTCTGTCCAGAAAACCCTAAAAGGGGACAGGAAGTCAGTCATGACTGAAAAACAACTAAACAACAAGTACAGAGGAAGAAGAATATTTCATGAGATAGAATAACTGTCTGCATGTGTCTGAAGGGCTGTCTTTTTGAAGAAGGAACAAATGTGTTCTTTTTAGCCTTGGGATGGAGGTAGGGGGGCAAAATTAGATGTGGTGGTACAAGTAACAAAGTAACACATTTTATCCCAGTAAAGAAAAATTGATCATTCTAGCTCTTGATGAGGAAATTGGGCAGTCCCAAGAACTCACAGATTTCTGGTGACTGGAGGGTCTTTATGGGGTATGCATCCTGGGGTTCTTTTGGTGCACTGCCTAACTAGGATAATTCACAACATGAAATTTCATCCAGATCACATATATATGTACAGTTATACAAGCCTAGGTAGTATATGTATATAGATGTAGATTTCTATGTACATATGGGAAGGAAGGAAATCAGTATTTATTAATCACCTACTATGTACCAGGCACAGTACACTAAGTGCTTTTCAAATATCTAATTCAGTTTTCACAACCCTGAAATGTAGTGCAAGTCCCATCACAAATTGCCTCACCAAAATAATAATAATAATAATATAGAGAACTGGAATTTATTAAGTAGGAGAGTGATATGGTTCAACCTGTGCTTTTAGGAAACTCACTTTTGTGGCTGAATTCTTGTTGACTGATTTCAGTCATTCTCTCCATGATCCCATTTGGAGTTTTCTTGGCAGTTACTGGAGTGGTTTGCTATTCCCTTCTCCAGTTTATTTTCCAGATGAGCAAACTGAGACAAACAAAGGTAAGTGACTCATCCAGGGTCACAGAACCATTTTTGGACACATGGGTATTTTTGATTCCAAGCCCAGAGATCAATCCAGTGCAGCCCAGCTGCTTTGAGACTGAATAGAAGAACTGGAATGGGGAAAGACTAGCGTCATGCTGACCCACCAGCAAGCTATTTGAGCAGCCCCAGCCCAAGGCAACGATGTGCAGACATTCATGTCGGCACAAGTGGTGACCGTATCAAGGAAGAAGAGGCAGATTGGAGAGATAGTGCAGGACTGAAAAGGACGGGCTTGGACAACAGACCGGAAATCAGAAGAAAGGATAATGAGGAGTCCAGAGTGTCATTGAGTTGGGGAGCCTTGTAGACTGGGAGGAAAATGGTGTTCTTGACAGTGCTGAATTTGGAAAAGGAAAAAGCCTGGAGGGAAAGATAATGTGGGTGATTGTGTGTGCATGTGAGTGCATTGCCTATGTGTATACATAGCTGTATGTCTATAAATGGGTAGAGATGTCAATATGGACAGCGTTCTATGCACATACATACACATACATGTGCATCTATACATACACATGCATTGGCTGATACAGGTACATCTACATGTCTATGTATTGAGGTAACTATAATATATAATACAATATATTAATATGAATTACTAATTAATATAATTATATTATATATAATATAATTACTAATTAATATAATATAATATATTAATATTAATTACTAGCCATAATATATACGGCTAGTCAAAAAACAGCTCATAAGAGGTAGCAACCCTGCCATCCTGCCCCGTACCATTCCAAAAGATATTATGTCTCTTACCCTGAAAGGAACAGAAGGGCCTTGAGGCTGGGGACCATCTCAAATCTTTGATACTTGAACAAGACTACCATGGTACTCTCTTCCTGTCTCCCCGATATTGCCATTTTAGAGGTAGCAAAATTATACCCTTTCCATGATTACTCTTAAGATGATAGGGCTGCCCCCAAATTCACATCTGTTGTTTTGGCTGCTTTGTCACAAACATAACAGTCCTACTAAGGATCATTACATATAAGAAATAATAACAATAATAACAACTAGAATTTGTTTACTGCTTTAAAGATTGCCAAGGGATTTAAAGTGTTCTCTTATTTGATCAATGTCATCATGCTGGGATTTAAGTGCCTCTATTATCCCCATTTTACAAAAGAGAAAACTAAGGAACCAAGAACAAACACGATGTGCTCAGCCAATAAGTGTCTGGGGATGGATCTTGACTCATTTTCCTGACTTCAAGTGTAACGCTCTAGGCACTTTGCCTCCTAAACTAGCTGAATAGGAGTAAACCCATTTTTTTCTGAGCCAAAGAGAAAAACAAGACTGAATCAGCTGTTCTGATGGAAGTGAGTTAATATCCCAACTTAAATCGACAAAGACAGAGACATAAAGAAGAGAAGAGACAAAAAGAGACAGAGACAGACAATCAGTGACAAAGCAAAGACAGAGAGAGAAATGGAGAGAGAGAGAGAGAGAGAGAGAGAGAGAGAGAGAGAGACAGAGACAGAGACAGAGAGAGAGAGAGAGAGAGAGATCCAGATCTCCTCCAAGGGTGAGGGCTGCATGCTGTTCCTTCTTATCTGAAGCTTCAGGTCTGTCTCTCTCCTTACTGGAACTGTCCCAAAGAAAGACTTCAATATGTTCTTAGAGAACATATTGAACCTGCCTCACTCTTTATACAGATATATACAATTCTAGTGAGAATAAGGTTCTTTTTGCATATTATTTAGTTCATTTTAATACTAAGAAGTTGCTATGTCTGTGACTTTTTTCCCTCCAGTAACAAGATGAGAATTGAAATGACATAATCTGGCAATAATTTATGTGTTCCAAATTTGGTAAACTATTACAAATGATGTCTATGGCCTCCATTTTTGATAAACAGCTACTAATGACGCGTCCTTTAAATCTGGTAAATAACTAATAAACCCTTGATCATCACATGAGCTTGGATTCTTTCTTCTCACAGGGAAACAATCACCCATAAAAACTTGGTGTAACCAGATCCCCAGTCACCAGCCTGCTCTTGGGTTGCAAGTTCCAAATCTGACCTTAAGTTGTATCTGAGACTGACTCCCATCCTGTGTTCTTCACACTTTAGATGCAACTCTCCTTCATGTTCACTTGAGGGCAGTAAGTGAAACACTTCCATCTGGGCAAAAAGGGTAATGCTTACCAATGGATGGATTTGCCAGCTTGCCAGACTTTGGAGGAAGATACAAGACTTCCAACTGGGCAGAGAGGGAAATTTGTCATCTCGCTGATACTCCTCTGGGACATGTTTACTGGGAAATCCCAGGAAATCAAACTAGTGGTTTGTTCCTCATGGGATTAATGTGTTTATTGTCAAATAAATAATGTAAATTTATGTTTTCATGCATTTGGTTGATAAAATTTGATTTTTAGAATTGGGAAGTATAAGTTTCCACTACTCTAAATAGCATAAATAAAACTATTATCTCTTTTGCATGTGCTCCATGAATTATAGACATCATTTCAGAAACCTCTCTGCTAATTAGCCATCACTTCAAGCACATAAAAATAGGATTTATACTTTTGAGGAAAACTGCATTATAAACAGGAGATTAAAAAAGTAAAAGTCCAAAAGATCATCGACCTTGCTTCCCAGATAATATAATTGGTTACGCAAATTCTTAATTTTAGAGACAGAAAGGGGATGGAAATAATGCACTCAAAACACAAAGGAAGGGGTGGTTTTATTTGGCCCATTGTCTAAAATGGAGGAGTTGGTAGAGTGGATCTGACAATGAAGGATTTGAGTTCTAATCCTGAAAAAGCCACTTCAATTCTCCGTCTCAATGACTTTGACTATAAAACGAAGATAACATGAAGGCCTTACAGAGTATTGTAAGGAAAGTACTTCTTTTCACAACAGAAGAAAATATTCTTGTTTTTCAGATTACAGATGGAGAAACTAAGCTGTTCACTCACAGATTATATCAATTATCTAAAGTGATAAAGTTGGGTAGAGAACTGAATTGGGATTCAAGGCCGGTCTTCTGCCTTCAGAACTAATGCTTGCCCCAAAGTCTCAACCAGCTCTAAATTCTATGGTTCTTTTTTTTTTTTTTTTTTTTTGCTTTTTGCTAAGGCAATTGAGGTTAAGTGACTTGCCCAGGGTCACACAGCTAGGGAATGTTAAGTGTCTGAGACCAGATTTGAACTCAGGTCCTCCTGACTTCATGGCTGGTGCTCTATCCACTGCTCCACCTAGCTGCCCCTCTATGGTTCTTTTTTAATGGTTTCAGACCTGGCTCCAAATCTGGCTTGATCCTTAGAGGGTCTGTCTCTCTCTCCACTTCTACTTTCCGGATGGAATTCCCTCGAAGAGAAGAAGCCATCTTTTATTTCATTAGTTGACTCTATAATGTTCAAAAGGTAGGTCCCAGGGAGGCCTTTTGGTTTAGGGAGATTCATAGATGTGGGGGTGGGGTAGGCAGAGGGGTTCTGAAGCAGTTGGAAAATCCGTTTGAAGCAGCTACAGGGTGGGCACCCACCTTCATGTCTGAATCCTCTTTCATTCATCGTTTGTCTTTGCACCACCCACCACACCACAGTTCCCTTGGAGGAGAATTTGGAAGGTGAGAAATGAGAGATAGAGGGGGGGTGTCAGAGGAGTCCCTGGAAGGTCCCTTCTTAGAAAGTGGGGAAGCAGCTAGGTGGTTCAGTGGATAGAGCACCAGCCCTGAACTCAGGGGAACCTAAATTCAAATCTGATGTCAGACACTTCAGACTTTACTGTGTGACCCTGGACAAGTCACTTAACCCCCAATTGCCTCAGCCAAAAAAAAAAAGTGAGGCATTCAGCTTCATCTAAGATCAGGTAGGAGTCATGTGGCCCTTGGGAGAGGATATCCATTTGGGGATTTGCTTTTTAAAAAAATTAAATCTCCTCCGACATTGATTAGCTGTGTGATCCTAGGCTAGTCACTTAACCCTGTTTAATTCCATTTCATCATCTATAAAATGAGCTGGAGAAGGAAATTGCAAAACCATTCCAGCATTTTTGCCCCCCCCAAAAAAAATGGAGTCAATTATGGAGAATCAGACACTATTGAAATGACTCCATAACAATAATACTCACAAAATAAAGATATGAAGGACCCCGGATGTCATGATCTGAGAAAAAAACAAGCAAGTAGAGGTACTTGAAGTTGAAAGTCAGAGTTCAGAATTAAGGTTCAAGCAAAAAAAGATTTTAGTTCTAGAATTAGATGGGACCAATATTCTCCACCAAATCTGAGGTAAGGTCCTCAACTGATAGGAAGGAAATTGGTGGAGCGTTAGGTGGTTTTAGGAGAACAAAGAAAGTATGAAACAGGCAGAGGGATGTGATAAAGAACTGAACATTAAAGGGAAAAAAGATTATTTGCAAATAACTGTCCCTCGGCCTATTTTTTAAAATAACCTTATATTGAAGTTCAAAAAAAAAAAAGAGAGAATTATGGTTCAGTAATACATCCGGGTCAGGGACTAGTGAAGTGATAGGGCAAAAGACTCAGGGTCAAGTTTTAATACGAAGTCAGAAACCATGGGTTGTGTTGGTTTGGAGTTTTACTACATGGTGACTAGAAATCAAAAATAAGCCAGATGGCCACATGGCAGGAGATCATGGAGCCCATTCATAGTCTAGACTAGGTGGTTGCTGAGTGAGCGCCCTTTCAGGCTGGACTTGTGGGGGAAACTCACTCGTGGTCATTTCGACAGATGGAAGGAGATTCCAAGGCGCCAGACCTCCACGTTACCCCTCAGTCAGCGGCTGTTGAACAAAGCTCACTATCTGAGCCGGCAGCTTTGTCTGCTGCTGAGCCTGACTGGATTGGCCATTATCGGTCTGCTTTCTCTAAATAAGTCATGGATTCGCTTTCACGTGCCACTGGGTAATCCTGGCAACTTCACGTACATCGACATCTATACCTCTCTCTTTGTTCCCTGCCCAGAGACCGAATGCACACTGGAGCCCGATCAGCCACCCTGTGAGTTTGCCTGTCCCCCTCATCCAGGACCTCAGAGCACCCTTTCACTGGGAGACCTATCACAGAAAATGGCTCCAAACACCATGGACTCTCAACTCATCCCGGTCCAAGCAAAGTCTTCCCCTTTGCCCAGTTTGCCAAATTAGAGATCCCCCCCTTTAACTGGAAACTTCCTCCTAACTCTGGGATGGTTTTCCTCCTCCCAGGTCCCAAATCCCTATTCCCTGGAAGTCCTGAGACATGCTCTCCTTTTCCCCTTGTCTTTCTTTCCTCAGATTACCTGAATTACTCCGTGGTCTTCATCCTCGTCGCTAGTCTCATCAGTTTCCTTCTCTGCCTGGCTTTGGCCTACGCCATTATCTTCGCAGGCTTGGTGCCCATCTTTGACCTCTCCACCTCCATTGCCAGCTTCTGTACAGGCATGGTCCCTAATTCCTGTCCATTTTTTTTATTATTATTTTCTTTTTTAATTCCTTTTTTAATTTTTTTTTCCCTGTCCATTTTCTTAGCCCGGTTCCCAATCCGACCTCATTACTAACTCAACCCAACTCAACTTTGTACCCATCCTTAATTCCCCCAAACTCTTCTCCGTTGTCCAGCCTAGTACCCTTTCTCATCTCTCTCACCAAGTTCACTCCCAACCCTAAGCCAAGCTCTATCCATCTCTTCTCTATCCTCCTTCTCTCTACCCCTCAAAGATCTGGAACCTCTGATTTTTTTTTTCTGCAAAGAAGAACTTATCCAAGGTCCCCATTACCATTGAAGGGCCAGAGGCACTGATCAATGTAAGTCATGGAATGGTAGGAGGTTCTACCCTTCTCCTTACTGGGCAGGAATAGTGGAGAACCATGAGGGAGGTCAGTCAATCAACCAACATTTATTAAACACTTGCTATGTTCCAAGTACTTATTAAGTACTGAGGAAGGAAGCAAGGAGACAGCATTTATTAAGCACTTATTATTAAGCTCCTGTGTTAAGTGCTTTATAAATATGATCACATTTTCATCCTCACAGCCAACCTGGGAGATAGGGGCTATTACGACTGCCACTTTACAGTTGAGGAAATTTAGACAAGATGGAGGTTAAGTGACTAGACCAGAGTCATATGGGTAATGTCCCAAAAGGGATTAAAATTCACATCACCCTGACTCTAAGCACAATACTTTCTTTACTGTGCCACCCATCTGGGTGCACAAAAAAAGAGAGAAATGGTTGTTGCCTTCAGAGCTCACTTTCTAAAGAGGAAGACATATGCAAATAACTAAAGGAAGATCTACCCCGAGGATACAGAGGGTGATCTGAGAGGGAGAGGCAGGTGAGGAAGTGGGGTGAGAAGGCTAGCCCAAATTCTGGGGGCCCACTCCAGAGCCCCATCATTATATTTCTTCACACTTACCAGGCAGACACCTCAGAGGAAGCCCAAAGTTTTGCCATTTCACCACGACGTCTAGATCTATTCCAATGCTTTCTGTAAGACTCAGCTGGGAGGTAACTAGAATAAGATCCTCACCTGAAAGAGGAGGGAGGGGCAGCTAAGTGGCCCAGTAGTTAGAGCACCAGCCCTGAAGTCAGGAGGACCTGAGTTCAAATCTAGCTTCAGACACTTAACACTTCCTAGCTGTGTGACCCTGGGCAAGTCACTTGACCCCAATTGCCTCAGGGGAAAAAAGAGGAGGAAATTGAGACACAGAAAGGAAAAATAATTTACACAAGATCACTCAGTGAGGAAATGCTAAACTGAGATAGAAGCACTGGGTGCTCTTCCAGTTTGCCAGGATGCCTCTGTCCAATATTTTCATCTAGTCTTGAGTCCCATTAGAGAAGTACAGTACCTGTACTATAGAGCAGGCAGAAACCTGAAAAGGTACCTCATCCTGCCCCCTCATTTTACAGATGGGAAAACTGAGATCCAAAACGTGGAGTTACCTTAGTCATACAGATAAATACAAAAAAGTGGTATTTGAACCCTTTATACCAGAGCCCCAGGCACAGAGTTTCCAAGTCTAGGGACTGTCTTGGATCGAGCCCAGCCTGCAGAACTGGGCCAGTTGAGAAGTTCAGTCTGTGATCAGGTGACTTTTTTTTTCCTGATCACTTCTAATTGCTTTTAATTTCAGGTATATTTTTTCTAACTTTGTCTGTTTTTCTTTCTGGAATACTTTCTATTTTGAGGAATGTGGTCTTCATTGCTATGGGTGCTATACCACAAATGGGCATTGCAGCCCCTCCAACCTCTGGGGCTAAGCCATTTTCAGAAGGTGTGACTCTGGGCTTCAGCAAACATGGTTAAGCTGATACTCCCATGAGACATACCCATTCACAGGGGCTGAGCCCACATTTTAATCCTGCCCACTTCAGCAGGACATCAGAGTTCACCTGTTGGCACTGGTACTGTGAAACCTAGGTCAGCTCCATGCCACGTTGGGCAATGGGGGATGTTAGAAGAGGCTTCCTGGTCAACAAACCCGAGAGAACTCAGGTTTATGGCTTGGCATCTGTGGCTGAAAGGGAAATATGGGGAATTCCCAAAGCAAGAAGGGACCTTAGTCCAGGACTATTCAGTCCAGGAAAGAGCAGATGGGTAACTGAATCCAATATCCTGTTATGGTGGCCATGGCAGGTGAGGGAAGTAGGTGATTGGGGATATGGCGTCATAGATCTGTCAGCCCCGAGCACCAAACAGGTTCAGGGCTGGACATTTGGATCTGGGAGCTCAGAAATTAAAGAAGCCTTAGAAAGTCTGGGAAATGGGAAAACCAGCAACCAGAGGGAAAGATTCCCTGCTTGGTTCTAAGAGAGCCCACATTTCGGAGTGTGGCGGTGTGTGTCCATGATCTTTGCTTCTTGGGCAAATCCGAAGATCAGGGGTTCAGAGCTGCAGTGAGCTAAGCCTTTGGGGTGCCCCAGTAAGGACTGCATCGAGGCAGTGAGCCCTGAAGTTACCCAAAGAAGGCTGAACCAGCCCAGGTTGGAAATGGAGCAGGTTAGATTTACATTCAGACCTGCAAATCTCCCCTAAACATCCAACCTTGACAAGATGGGGAGACTCAGTTTTTTAAAAGCCCAAATCTTTGGGAAATCTTGAGAAGTACGATCTTCTTCTTGGTAGAGTTGAATTAAGTAGAGAGCCAGAAATCCTCCTCAACCCTTTACCCTCAGAATGATGGGGGAAAGTTGTGAAGCCTTCCTGAGCCTCAGTTTTCCCCTCTGTAAAATGAGAATGCCCCGGCCTTGATATTCTCTCAATAATAATAACAACTGGCAGTTACAGACCACACTAAGGTTTGTTGAGTGCTTCCTGTATCATTTCATTTGATCCTAAAGATGGCCCTGTGAAGTAAGATTATTGAGAAAACAGAGGCTGAGACATTTAAAAAAAAAAAACTAGCCCAGGATCTCACAAGCAACTCTACTCACTGAGCCAGCTCCATCTGCTTGGGGAGATGCCAGCCTGGCCACCCAAATCACTCTTATTATGAGACTCTGCTGTCTCTCCAGATCTGGTCACAAAATGTCCATTGAATGGACAGTCCAACCGAGGAGCCACAATTGCCCCCAAGTGGGGTGGTTGTCATCTGCCAGGCACATACCCTCCTGTCCCTCCTAGCTCAATCCCAGCTCTCCACCTTCTTCCATCTTAATTAGACTTGCCCAGTACCAGCCATGTCTGCCAAACTTCCAGAGAAGCTTCATTGATAATTGATTTTATAAGAACATGAATCTGGGCTAGACCATACCTAAGAGTACCATGAAGGCCCAGAGAGGTTGTGGGGATCATGGAAAATGACATAATTAGAAAGTGACCATGATGGAATTCAGAGCAGCAAGGGACCTTAGAGATCACTTAAGTCACCTGTTTCATTTTACACATGCACATACTAAGTCAGTCTCAGAGACATGAGGGCTTGCCCAGAGTCACAGAGCCATCTAGTGAACATCTGAGGCAGGATTTGAATCGTGATCCTTCTAACCTCAAGGACAGTTCCATATCCATTATGAGCTCTGTGCTCTTATTTCCTCCAGCTCTCCATCCACGGTTCCTCCATTGCATTGATAGAAGGTCCTTGAGGGATCATAGCATCCACCTATCTTGTTTTAACCATGAGGACACATTGTACCTTGACCCCAATATAGTGAGATCATTCTGCTCCTCCTCTGCAACCCATCTAAAAGGAAGTTGAGTCATATGGGTGATATCATGTCATCTTCACCAAAAGAGAGAAGGAACGTGTCTTCACATTGACCTCTGGGGCTAAGGATGATGTACCATTATATGTGTCCTTGGAGCGTGGGGGTCCTAATCCCTGTGGTTTGTATTTGCAGCTCATATTTATAAAGTTCTTTTAAGATTTGCAAAGTGATAAGTAAAAGGGGAAGAGAGAGACAGAAACAGAGACACAGAAAGACAGAGAAAATGGACAGATAAGATAGAATATATAGAAGAAAATTGACAGATATATATAAAGGATAGATGGATGGATGGATGTACAAATAGACAGATAGGATATATAGAAGACTGATGGATAGAATTAGATATGTAAAGGATGGATGGATGGAAATATGAATATATAGAAGATTGATGGATAGAATTAGAGAGATAAAGGATAGTTGGATGGATGGACATATAGACAAATGGGATATATAGAAGATGACTGATGGATAGAATTAGAAATATAAAGGATAGATGAGTGAATGGACATATGATAATACATATGTAGTGCTTAATGTATGTATATATATACATACACCCATCTATATGCATACACATTCATATATAATGCATCTTTCTGTCTGTCTGCTTAAACTTCATTAACTGACCATTCCTATTTCACAGATGAGGAAGAATGAGGCTCAGCAAGGTTGACTGGCCTTAAACCACACAGGGTGTAAGTGTATTAGGTGGGACTTGAACTCGGGACTTTCTGCCTCCCAGGCCATCTCTTTCTCTCCACTTTTCCCACCCCTACCTCTTGTGACCTGTGTTTCCTGTCCTATACCAAGGCCTGTTTGTGTTCCTGTGTGCCCTGTTCTACCTGCTTCAGGCCCAGGGTTTCCTGCAAGAGGGGATGAGCTACACCCTGGAAATTAACTACTATCTGACATGGGCGGGCATTTTCCTCTTCATGTTGACAGGTGGGGATAAGCGCCAAGGCTCCCTCAGGGATGAAGCTGGGGCAGAGATAGAGCTGGGCTTGGGGGGGGGATAGGGAGAGTGGGGTGACTTTGTTGGATTAAGGAAGTGGGGTGAGAGACTAAGAATAATGGTCTAGGGATGGCATAGAGGTGGGAGTGGAAAGGAGGCAGGAAGTAGAGGATAAAGAGAGTCCAGAGACAAATCCAACCTCTGAAAGTTTATTTACTGTTTGACCTTAGACAAGTCACAATCTTTCCAAGCCTCAGTTTTCCCAAGTATAATGCATGGTTGGACCAGTTGGACTCTCTTGATCTAGGCCTTAGAGAAATAGTATTGTTTGGGATGGGAAAGGATCTGGGATGAGGATGGTACATGGAAGGAAGAGCAGATTGTGGTAGAAATGGGCATGGGGGAGGATGGAGAAGGGATATGGTGTCTCATACCCATTCTCCCCTTCTCATAGGCTTCTTTTGCTTCCTCAACTATATGAATTTCTGGTCTATAATTACACCAGCGGGGGCCTGGCTTTAAGCCATTGAGATTGATTCTTACTCTGGACTCTGCCCTCCCGACTTCTTATCACCACCACCCCCCTTATGCCTATGTGTCTATACCTTCCCAGCTAAGCCCATCATCATCCCTAGTCCATCCCCTCCTTTCCTTGACTCCTACATTGAATAAAATCATGTATCCCCCCAACCTGCAGTCTGTCCATTCAGCTTGACTTTCCTGAGCCCCCCAAGTTCCCTGTCCCATGTGCTGCATGTCTCTTCCCATTACTTGTCCAAGGGAGTAAGAAACCATGGCCCTTGTCCTCAAGATGTCAAGTCTGGTTGTAGAGATGGGGACCCAACAACTGTGACCTTAAGGGGAATCTTAGAACAGCTGCCATTCGTAGTAGTGTCCAGCACACACAGAGCTTTCCATGTTCTCTCCTTGAGCACTCAACAGTCCTATGAGGGAGTTGCCATTGAGGTCTCCATTTTACAGAGAAGGAAGTTAAGGCTAAGGGTCACACTGAAGCAAGATTTGAACTCATCTCTATGGCCAATACATTACTTTGTTTTCCCAATAGTAAAGAAATCTCACCTTATGCTACAGAAGTAGCCTGAATTTGGAGGGCTCAAATTTAATTCTGAAGTCTGATGCTTTCTGGAAACTTGGATTTCCAGTCAATCACTCTTAGTTTCTTCCTCTGTAAATTGAAGGGAATGATCTCCAAGTCCCTTTATGCTCCAAATCTAAGATTCCTGGCTTCTCTAGGAAATTAATAAAGGGGATGATGGGCAGGGGGATGGAGCTCAGTGAAAACACAGGGTCTACACAAAGTTCAGAAAAATTTGGTATGGACAAAGGCTGGGGAAAGAGAGAGGGCAATGATGCTCGAAGTAGTGGAAGCTATGGCCAACATGAATTCATCAGTGTTTTCTCCCAATTAACTTTTTGGACCTCATGTTTTGGGGAAGAGCTAGGAGGGTCCAAAGATGGATCCCTTTTCTGCCTGTCAGTGAATACCTCAAAGTCTCCTTGGATCACTTTTTTTTCCCAGGGGGTCTGCCCCAAGGGCTCCTTCACTGGGGCTGACACAACAAAATTTCCCATAGGACTTTTCTCTTCCCATGTCCCCTAGGGAATAGGCCCCAGTGTCTCAGATCTTCCTTTTCCATTTAAGAATTAAAAATGTCAGTGACTCAAAGGCTTTTTTAGGGATCCACAAGAAAATACACACCAGAGAGGCATATACAAAGTGTTGCAAAAGTCCAGGTGTACTTTTAAGCTTATACGTCCTTATACTAGGTATAATACTGTGGGGTATCATTTATGTGTGTGTACATGTGTGTTATATGTATACATATGTGCATGCATGCACATGTATATGCGTGTGTGTTGACTTTCACATTTGGATATGTACACCTGTGTGTGTGTGTGGATAAATGTGTCCAACTATACTGAATGTATATATAATACATTCATATACATATATAATACATATATATACATATTTACACACACATAAATTCTAAACTTAAGCATCCCCAAATAAGCATTTTCACATACACAGCAGAACTCAAGAGGACTGTGTATGAATCTCCATTTCATGTTACTTAAGTGTTTTTCAAAAGGTATATAATAAATTGAATTTTTTGTTCCTCTCAAAATTGTCATGCTTGCTTGTTTCCTGCTGTACTTCTGTCTTATGTATTTGTGTATATATATATATATATATATACATACACTCATTTTCTGCATCATATTTCAATACCCCTCCTTTTTGTGCATCATTATTGCTCCCACTTCCCTCAATTCTTGATTTAAAAACCAAGAGAAAAAATGGGAGAAGGGGAGGGAATAGCTATCAATAAACAATCAAGTGAAACAAGGTTCAACTCTGTTGGGCAGTGGGTCACTTGGGCGGTCATTGCTTTAATCATAGTGCTTAAGGCCTTCAAAATTGTTTTACTTTACAATATTGTTGCTCCTGTATAAATTGTTCTAATTCTACTCACTTCCTAGCTTTAGTTTCTATTATCAAAGAATATCTGATTTTTTTATTTTTTGTGGTGCATCATATTTCATTAATATAATTACAATTTTTCAGTCCTTCACAAATTGGCCATCCTTTTAAATTTCCATTCCCGTTCCTTCCCTCCTTCCTTCCTTTCCTTCCACAGTGACTTAAAATAATAAAAGGGCTGATAAGCAGAAAACATGGCAATGATTCCCATGTTTTTTTCTCCTCGTCCAGACCCCAATCTGCTTCATCATCTTCCCTCTTTTACTAACCTTGCTTCCTCCACACTAGCCCTAGTGCCATGTCCTTTCCTGATAATTCTGCCAAGAGCTGATTCTGCCACTTCTTCAGGGCCCAGAGAAATGGTCCTTAGGCCTGCACTGGTGTCAAGCTCAAATAGAAATGGAGATCACTAGACCATATATAAGGAGCCACATGGGGAATTGGAAAGCCACATGTTTATATTATCTTTGTCCATTTGCCCAATATCTCCCAATTATATTTTAATCTGATTCCTACATTGGAGAGAGGAGCATATTTGTCACCTCTAGTGTAGGGGACTCATGGAACTTGGGAGTCGGAAATCTCATTTCACATGCTGTGCAATCTTGGACAAATCATTTGACATCTCTGAGCCTCAGTTTCCTCCTCTACAAACTGGGGAGAGGGGTAGACTCAGTGGCCTCTAAGATCCCTACCATGCTAATATTATCATCCAGTGAACCTCCCTTGATCCCACTGCTCTGATCCCATCGTATGATCCCTCTTCTCAATCTCCTGTCACATTTGTGCCATGGCACACCATGGAACAGGAAGATCATTGGATCAGAAGTTATAGGATCTATCTTATGCAACATATTAATAATCAGATCACCTCACAGGGAAGATCCTGCCCTCCTCCCCACCTGCCAGCACCTTTCCCTCTGAGGTTGCCTTGTTTTGATCTCTGGTTTGTATCTTGTACGTTCCTATATATTCTAATATTGTCTCCCCCACCAGAATGGGGTCTCCTTGAGGGAAAGGATGTCCTTGTGTCTTTGTGTCTCAAAGTGCTAAATCACAGTGCCTGGAACAAAAGCACAAAAACATTTTTGTTTGACTTGTACCAGGCAATTTTGTACTAGGAATTAATCAGGGCTGATATTATTGAATTGATTTGGACTGAAGGAGAGAGAATGAAGCATGTGTAGGGGATTTACAACAATAGGATTTAGAAGAGGAAGGGGGGCTTTTATCCATCATCTGTTACAAATGGGGGAACTGAGTTACAGAAAGCTTGTGCAACTAAGGTAGGGAGGCACTTAGCAATCATGGATCCTGAGAGCCAATTTTCTAACCAAATCTGGATGTCCAAAGTTGTTCTCATCTGCTCACAAAGCAGAAAGTGGATCAAGGGAGGACACTCAAAAGAAGACCAAGGCTGGGGCAGCTAGATGTCGCAGTGGATAGAGCACCAGCCCTGAAGTCAGGAAGACCTGAGTTCAAATCTGGTCTCAGACACTTAACACTTCCTAGCTGTGTGACCCTGGGCAAGTCACTTAACCCCACTTGCCTCATCAAAAAAAAAAAAATTAAAAAAAAAAAAAAGATCAAGGCTATTCTGAACTAGCATTTACTTCCCTCACCCAGCTTCTCTAAGCTCCCCCCAGCCCCTGCTCCACTACACAGACCACAGGGTAGGAGAAACCATCTCATTTTATTCTTCTGAGCAACAGCAACTCCAATCCCCAACTTTCTTCAGCCAGCCCCATATCCCCAACGAAAGGGGTGGATGAGAGAGGGTCTCCAGTCCACCGAGGGCGGGAGATGCAATCTAAAAGGGAAAGGATATATTGCATAAAATAAGAAAGTTCAGTATTGAGTGAGAGAGAAGCGTGGGACATTATTTGGGAAGAAGTTAGGGTTAATGGGAGAAAAAGAACCTTGGAGTCCCAATATACCCCTTTGGGGTCTTAAGTATTTGACTCATCCGTATCAAGTTCTCCAAGGACCCAACCCTGTGACTAATACTACATATCACCCAGGTGACTCATACATCTGCCCCCATACATGTATCCTATTTATGATATAATGGACAGAGCAGGGTATTTAAAGTCACAAGACCTAGGTTTCAGTTCCAACTCTTCTAATTACCACCTGTGTGGCCTTGAATGATTCATTTTCCCTTCTCACTGCTTCAATTTCCTTATCTATAAAACTAAGAAGGATGGATTGGATTATCTCAATTGCAGTTCCCCATCCGATTGCCCTTGGTGTTCAGGCATTTTACACACACACACACACACACACAGAGAGAGAGAGAGAGAGAGAGAGAGACAGAGACAGAGACAGAGACAGAGACAGAGACAGAGAGAGACAGAGACAGACAGAGACAGACAGAGACAGACAGAGACAGACAGAGACAGAGACAGAGAGACAGAGACAGAGAGAGAGAGAGACAGAGAGAGAGACAGAGACAGAGACAGAGAAAGAGACAGAGAGACAGAGACAGAGAGAGACAGAGAGGGAGAGATCTGATTTTGGAGGGCCATGACATCCTAGCCTCTAAGTCCTTTGGGCACTCATGTGCATCAAGCATCCTACTATCCCTAGAAATGAACAATGGTGCCATAGAGGAGGGTAGTTCCAGTCTTTTCTCTCCTAGAAACCAGAAATCTTTTTCTTCTCCTTCTAGGAAATGTTTCCACACCAGCTGCAATAGATATTCAGCATCCTAGGATTCAAATAATTCATTTCATAAAAACCTACTCAGATACCCCAAGTAAAAAAGCAGTCTCCAAAGAGATTAATTGTAGCATAAAATGCTAGATCCTCAAAATTAGGGCTAGATAGAAGTAGACCATGATTAGATAATATTTGAATCATTTAAGAAAAAAGTTCTCTGAGTGAAAATTTCTTTTAGAATCTCAAAAGCCAGACTTGACATGTAAACTAATGTCTGTTACATGTCAACTGCGGCTCCCAAATCAATATACCTTAGAGTAAAATTAATTCGGATTGCCCTAAGCCATTAACTTTAAAAAAAAAAACCAACAGTCCCAGACAGTTTTGTAATAATATGGAGAGGTAACTCAAGTATCCTCAGTTTCACTAGTATCTCGGCCCACCATTCCCTGAGAGTCTCTGATGTCTAGTTTCTTCCATTTCTACCCCATCCAAGACTCTGAGCCATCAGTCATTACATCGTCATCCATTCATTCTTCCCCTTCTATCTTGCTTCCTCAAGGAATACAGATACGATCAGGTTTTAGGTCTTGACATTATTTAGTATTTTGTCTCAGGCCTTCCCTACTCCCCCACACAATTATATGCCACCCTTTGCTTCCTAGTAAGAAAATCCCCATCACTGAGGACCACCATTGTGGGACTAAATACACTTTGTCAAAGATACTATGGAAAGGGTGATTGTTACAAGGAAAGGTAGACTTTGTAACTTCTAAAATCTATCCCATTTCTGAGAATTTCAACATGAAACACACTTACAGGCTTGGGCATAGAGGCCTGCCTTATTGATTAGACCATAAATGAGGAATAAAAGAAGGTTCAGTATTGAGTGACATTATTTGGGAAGAAGTTAGGGTTAATGGGAGAAAAAGAATACTGGAGTCCCAAAGCTATAGCTCCCCTTCTCCTGCCCCCCTTTGGGGTCTTAAATATTTGACAATCAGCATGGGATGCTTCCCTGGTTGGGAAAAGGAAAGCTCAGGGTCTAACAGAGACCCCCACACACACCATTACTTAAAGCTCAAAGACCACCTCTGGACAACTGAGTCATATACTTAGCACACTTACTAGCACCCAAAAAGTAATCAAGACCCTTACTTGGGATAATGATGATATTCTTATTCTCTGGATCTTATTATTTAGTAGCACTTGTTACTTGCATCATGCTATACAGCATTATGAAGCTAATCTCTACATCTTGTTGTAACCAATGATAATTTTTTTAATTATATGGTATCCATCTAACTGTTCAGAATGAAGAGAGAAAGTAGCCCACCTATCTTTCCTGGCCTACACATGCCAGATATTAATTTCATTGAGGGGGACAATTATGATAGAAATAATATTTAAATGTTTAAATTTAATTGTTAAATTGTTAAAAATTAAATTGTTAAATTTAAATTTAAATGTTTAAAATATATTGGATTACTTTCCATCTGGAGGGGGAGAAAGGCAGGGAAAAGTTGGAACACAAGGTTTTGCAAGGGTCAATGTTGAAAAATTATCCATGCATGTGTTTTGAAAATAAAAGGCTTTAATTAAAAAAAAAAAGAAAAGAAAACTGTTGGCTAAACAGAATATTTAGCCTGGAGAATAGAAAACTCAGAGGAGATAGAAGATGTCTCTTCAAATAATTGATAGATTTTCATTTGAATTTAAGAGATGACTTGCTTATTTGCAGCCCCAAAGGGGAAAAAAACTTAACAGGGGAGTTTCAAATGGGCAAATTAAGTCTTGATATAAAGAAGAACTTCCCAAGAATTGAAGCTGTCCAACAGTGGGATGGATTGCTTTAGGAGACTATATAGCATTGAACCTCCAGTGTAAAATTGGATGGCCACTTTTTATTAATAGTATTTTTCCAGTTACATGTAAAGAGAGTTTTCAACATTCATTTTTGTTAGATTTTTAAGTTCTAAAATTTTCTCCTTCCCAAGAACTCAAGCAATCCAATATAAGATATAGATGTCGAGTCATGTTAAATGCATTGCCATATTAATCATTGAAAGAGGAATCAAAACAAAGGGGGAAAAACAAAAGAGAAAAAAACAATTTTTTAAAAAGGAAAATATTATGCTGCAATCTGCATTCAAGCTCCATAGCTCTCTCTGGATGTGAACAGCATTTCCATCACGAATCTGTTGGAATCGTCTATCTTAGTTGATCATTGCACAATGTTGCTGTTACTATATACAATGTTCTGATTCTGCTCACTTCACTCAGCATCAGTTCAAGATACAAGTTTTTCCAGGTTTTTCTGAAATCTGCCTCATCTCTTATACAACAATAGTATTCCATGACATTCATATGCTACAACTTGTTTACTTGATGAATTGAGAGCATTCCCTCAATTTCCACTTCTTTGACACCATAAAAAGTTGCCATAAATATTTTTGTACAACCATAAGTGGTTGGATGACCACTTTTTGGAAGAGTTTTTTATTGGGTGGGTATTGATCTAGATGGACACTATCTTGGTCGCCTCCATCTGGAAAATGACTAATGGTATCAACATCCTTCTCAAAAAGTGGTGTCCAAAATTGACTCTACATTGCCTTTATATCTGCAACAGCTATTTCTGGATGGAATCTCCAGAAACCGTGTCCTTAAAGTTATTAAACCACTCAGCTTTGATATTGCTCTGAAGGTCAGCTATATTGCTTCCTGGGTGCAAAATTACTTGGACTATTATACCTAACTAGCCCCAGATCAAAACTTTTCTTTTTTTTTTTGCTGAAGCAATTTGGGTTAAGTGACTTGCCCAGGGTCACACAGCTAGAAAGTGTCTGAGATCAGATTTGAACTCAGGTCCTCCTAACTTCAGGGTTGGTGCTCTATCCACTGCGCCACCTAGCTTCCCCTAAAATATTTTCATCTGTCCTACATACTCCATCCCACCATGATCCCTCACTCTGGGCACAATACTATAATTGCTTCTCAAAAAAAAGCATGCCATTTACCTATGTCATGGATCAATTGGTAGACCCAAACCCCCTTCTCTGACAACCACTCTCACTTCCTGATACATATTGTGACTTCTGTTAGTTTGAAAACTCTTTGAGATCAAAGATTGCCTCATTTCTGTCTTTCTATTCCCAGTCTTAGCCCAGTGCCTGACATAGTAGTGCTTGATCATTTTTCCCATTCAACCAATTATTCTCAGTGCTCTAGACATAATCCTCCTAAATCAGCACGTACCAGGATTATGTCTCTGATGAGTAATTCTATACCTGCCTTAATGAAGACTAAAATCACATTAGATTTTTTGGCTCCTCTATCACATTATTGATTCGTATTCAGCTTTCAATCCACTAAAACCCTCAGATCTTTTTTCAGACAAACCACCATATGGCCATGTTTTCCCAATATTGTCCCATATGAAACTAATCTTTAATCCAAAGGCATGTCCATATTTTCTTCAATGCTCTGATGATGCCATAATCTCATATAATACAAATCCCTCCAGAGGTGCAGAATACAATTCATCCACGTCTGCTCATCTTGTGATTTTTATGTATGGGACGCCATAAATCCTCAATGCAAAGTCACAGATTAAAGTCATTCCTCTGGATCTCTTGACACTGCATGGATGCCCCTGGAGCAACCAGACTATCTAATAGATAGTCTTGCTGCAAGATTGACGCCCTGCTTTTCTAATCATACTTGTCTCCATTGGTAGCTATTGTGCAGCTTAGCCATGGTTTTTTTGTTTTGTTTTGGGTTTTTTTTTTTTTTTTTTTTTTTGCTTTTGGCTGAGGCAATTGGGATTAAGTGACTTGCCCAGGGTCACACAGCCAGGAAGTGTTAAGAGTCTGAGACCAAATTTGAACTCAGCTCCTCCTGACTTCAGGGCTGGTGCTCTATCCACTGCACCACCTAGCTGCCCCCTTAGCCACGTTTTAATTGGTAAAAATATTGCTGTCTCCTTGTCCTACCATGTATTTAACCATTGCCCTAGGAATAATCCATAAATTGAATCCTTCAGACATCCTTTGGAGTTCTAGGACTTTTATACACACAACCTAAACAAAATGTTTTTAAAATGAGCCTTTTTCAGGGGAGAAGCCTGTGGCCATTAAAGGGGCTACAAAATTTCCCATGGGCAAACCAGCCTTCTCTCCATCTTCTGTTCAATTCCAGGTTCATTAATTCCTGTTAAAATTCATCTTATTAAATATGCCCAATTGGAGCAGTTAGTTGTTGTAGTGGATAGAGCACCAGCCCTGAAGTCAGGAAGCCCTGAGTTCAAATCTGGCAAGTCACTTAACCCCAATTGCTTCAGGAAAAAAAATTGCAGAGACAGCTAGATGGTGCAGTGGATAGAGCACCAGCCCTGAAGTCAGGAGGACTTGAGTTCAAATCTGGTCTCAGACACTTAACATTCCCTAGCTGTGTGACCCTGGGCAAGTCACTTAATTCTAATTGCCTCAGCAAAAAATAAAAAAATAAATTTGCCCTAGTAAAAGTTGTCCAAAAAATTTTGACCCAAATTTTTAACACAACATATTAGCCATTCTTGCTTACTTCACTTTGCATCAGTTCATAAATCATGTTTTTCCAAAAGTTTTCTGCTCATCATTTTTATAGCACAATAATATTCCATCACAATCATACATCACAATTTGTTCAGTCATTCTCCAAATGATGGCCATCCCCTTTATTTCCAGTTCTTTGCACTGAAGAGAAAGAGAGAGAGAGAGAGAGAGAGAGAGAGAGAGAGAGAGAGAGCTGCTATAAAATTTTTGTACCTACAGTTCCTTTGCTCTTTTTTTCTGATCTCCTTAAGATACAAACTTAGTAGTGACATTGCTGGGTCAAAGTTGTGTTCACAGTTTTACAGCCCTTTGGGCATAGTTCCAAATTGTTTTCCAGAATGGTTGGTTCACAATTCCACCAACAATGCATTAATGTACCTATTTTTCCACATCCTCTCCAGCACTTATCTGTTGTGGCCAGCATAACACAAATGGGCTAGAGGTGGTTGAAAATAAGGAGACGGGGTTGCTGATAATTCAACAGAGCCATTTATTGAGAGAAATCATTTTGCTTATATATCTTAAAACAACATGTTAATATGAAAAACACTGTTCTGTAACCAACCTTGGTTTCTGTTTCCTATGCTCTAATTCTCTGAAGCATGTTGTTTGTTTCTAGGGACTCAATCTTATTTAAAGTTCACAATGCCCTAGTAATTGTGCCAGGACTTTGTTTTCCCATGATTTCAAGCTTTAATGTGCTCTTGCTTAATTTTAGGAGGAAGGGAACATCCCAGTTACAGAAGTTCCTAGCTTCCTGGGAGTTCTCTGCATCTGCCCCTTTTTTGTTTATTGAAGTATTCTCAAGTCTTGAAGCCTGAGATCTTGCCTGCGGACATCCTTCACAATCCTTTTAACTATGGTCAGAAAATAGTCTCCCAGAGTAAGTCCACAGATACAGATACATCTAAACAAAATTACAAATGCTATGAATGTAATTTCATGCCCAATGGCACTGAATGTTCCTTATGCTCTCTTAATCCAGTTGTTTGAGCAGGTTGGTCAGGTTCTAGATTTTCATGTGATTCTTTATCTAACATATCAGCAACCTTGTGAAGATCTTCAATATCCAATGTAACATTTGAATTTCCTCATAATCCATTAAGGTGATTTCTAATTTTAGCCCACTCCCACTCTGACTCATGTATTCCTTATTAATCATACAGAAACTAGTGCATCTGTAGTCACACGCCAATCTTTGTCTAATTCTCAATATTTCCATTTCTTGTTCTATTTCAAGGACATCCTCCCTTAATTGATTTATAGCTTTATAAAACTCCTTATTAATTTTATTCTGTATAGCAAACCTTTTAGAGATGATCAGGGTAAGTTCATGCACATAATTAGCTTGAACCACTTGATTTTGAGCAGTGGTTATAGACACAGCATTCGAGGCACTGGAAGCTAAAATAGAAATTAATGCAATTGTACCAAAAACAACACATCAAATACATCTTTCCTTTCTACTTTTGCTAAGTAAATGTTCAATGTTCTCCAATGAATGGTCTGCTTGAGTATAATATGAATTATCACTCTATATAGGTAATATATTAAATGAAGTCTTCATAATAACAAACACAATACTGGAACCAACCTTATTTCCTATGCATTCAGAAATCTTGCATTCCCTGCAAGTAACATTATAAACTCCTTCTACCTTTGTGATTGTCACTTGGCCGATTTCTCCCCACATGAAAACATAATCATTCCCCAAACGTGCTTGCATAGTAGCATTATATAATATGTTCTTATTTCTATTCTGAAAATATCCCTCTATAGGAGCGAACGGTAATGTGATTTTCCAAACCTGATCATTCCCCTTTTGATTATTTCCCCACCAATTCTGTTTGGAGTCTCCCCCAATCATATGGCGATTACGAGAATCATTATACCCAAACACATAAGTCTGATTCCAAATTGCATGACAAAGTCTCTGCTCTGTTCTGCAGTCCAGAAAAGGAGAATCAGGTCCCGATCCAAACAAGATAATATATGGATTCCCCAATTGGGAATTGTTATTTCACAGTAGTCCCAATATACCTATGACCATGGTTGTTAGATTGAGGAAATGTTGTGTGCTACAGACTTAAAGCCTTTTTTTATGCAATTGGAGGGTTGCAAAAAACTTGTGAAAAAGCCAAAAGCCTGAGAAAAGGGTCATATTTATAATGAAAATGAATAGGTTGTATCAAACTACAGCTGTTAAGCTAATATTTGTAATAACACATAGGGGAGGATCTTTAGTAAGTCCACATAATTATTGAACAATTTGACCCCTCTTCATGCTTATTAATACCAAATTCCCTAACTAAATATTGAGATGTATTACCATACAATAGAATTTCAGGAATGGATTCTCCCCATCCAACTACTCTCACTCAAGATGGGCTTTGTATAATGCCCTAGAAGGTTTGGGGTTTTCCTTCTCCCAATTCAAGCTGTTCCAGCACGAGGGCCAGTTGTGGGGGATACCAAACACTAGAAGACCGTCTTTGGTACTGGTTCCCTGTCAGGTCTCTACTTCCCTTGTGGGCTGCTTGATGCAATCAGTGCTTTTTACGATGAGGACCCCACATTGGGAGCCATTTGTTATGGTCAGCACAACACAAATGAGCTAGTGGTGGTTGAAAATAAGGAGATGGGGTTGCTAATAATTCAACAGAGCCATTTATTGAGAGAAATCATCTTATTTATGTTATTTTAAGAAATCATCTTATTTATCTTATTTTAAAACAATATGTTACTATGAAAAACATTGTTCTATAACCGACCTTGGTTTCTGTTTTCTATGATCTAACTGTCTGAAGCATGTTGTTTGTTTCTAGGGACTCAATCTTATTTAACGTGCACAATGCCCCAGTAATTGTGCCAGGACTTCATGTTTTCCCATGATTTCAAGCTTAAATGCACTCTTGATTGATCTTAGGAGGAAGAAAACATTCCCTGTTACTGAAGTTTCTAGGTTCCTGAGAGTTCTCTACACTTATCATTTTGCTTTCCTGTCATGTTAACCAATCTTATTTGTGTGAGATGGTACCTCAGAGTTATCTTATTTATTTTTTCACTTTATTTATTTTTTATTAAAACTTTTTATTTACAAAACATATGCATGAACAATTTCTCAATATTGACCCTTGCAAAACCTTCTGTTCCAAATTTCCCCCTCTTTCCCCTACTCTCTCCCCTAAATGTTAGGTAGTACAAAACAAATTAAATATGTTAAAATATATGTCAAATCCAATATATATATACATATTTATACAGTTATCTTTCTGCACAAGAAAAATCGCATCAAGAAGAAAAAACAACTGAGAAAGAAAACAAAATGCAACCAAACAACAACAGAAAGAGTGAAAATGCTATTTTGTGATCCATACTCAGTTCCCACAGGCCTCTCTCTGTGTGTATATGGCTTTTTTCATCACTGAACAATTGGAATGGGTTTAAATCATCTCATTGTTGAAGAGAACCACATCCATTAGAATTGATCATCATATAATCTTGTTGTTGCCGTGTATAATGATCTCCTGGTTCTGCTCGTTTCACTCAGTATCAGTTCATGCAAGTCTCTCCAGGCCCCTCTGAAATCATCCTGCTGGTCGTTTCTTACAGAACAATAATATTCCATGATATTCATATACCATAACTTATTCAGCCATTCTCCAATTGATGGGCATCCTTTCAGTTTCCAGTTTCTTGCCACTACAAAAAGGGCTGCTATAAACATTTTTTCACATATGGGTCCCTTTCCCTCCTTTAAGATCTCTTTGGGATATAAGCCCAATAGAAACACTGCTGGGTCAAAGGATATGCAGTTTGATACCTTTTTGAGCATAGTTCCAGATTGCTCTCCAGAATGGTTGAATCCATTCACAGTTCCACCAACAATGTATCAGTATCCCAGTTTTCCCACATCCCCTCCAACTTTCGTCATTATCTTTTCCTGTCATCTTAGCCAATCTGAGAGGTATATAGTGGTATCTCAGAGTAGTCTTCATTTGCATTTCTCTCAGTTAATTTAAATTTGCATTTCTTTAATAATAGTGATTTAGAATTTTTATGTGATTATTAATTTTGATTTCTTCTTCTGAAAACTGCCAGTTTATATTCTTTGACCATTTATCAATTGTGAATTGGCTCTTTTTTTCTAATAAATTTTGTTCAGTCAGTTCCCTTTATATCTGAGAAATGAGATGATTATCAGAGAAATTTGCTATAATTTTGCTAGTTT
>JAJPUD010001905.1:132264-151209 GCA_023553655.1 Myrmecobius fasciatus
TATTTTTAGATGCATAAAAGAAAATAGAAAGAAGGCCAGGTGAAATATTGACAAGGACATCCTTGAATGACTTAAAAGAAACTTCATTCTTTCATGTGCAATTTGTATTTGATGCTTTAAGTTCAGAATAAAGAAATACTTAAAAGTATACCTCTCTATGTTAAGGGATGTATTTAAAGATGAAAAAAACGTAAAGACAAAAAGTGCGAACCAGAAAAAGGACTCAGGCTCATCTCAGTGGACTTGCTCCCAACATGCTTCAGCATGCGAACCCTTCCTGAAGGTGTCTGTATCAGATGTTCTATGTCAAGTTAAGCCAGCTTTAAGCATAACAGCTGTACAAGCCTCAGGTCACATAGCCCCCACATCCTGGAGTCCCATAATATCATAAATTTCAAGCTCACTTTACAGGTGAGAAAAAAATAATTGATTATGGACTTAACTGTGTGCAGTGTGCTAAGAACTTTACAAATATCACGTTATCTGATCTTCACACCAATCCTGGGAGGTAGGTACTATTCTTATTCTCATCTTACAGTTGAGTAAACTGATGCAGACAGAAGTGACTCTGCTGAGGGTCACACAGACAGAAAGTGACTGAGACTGAAATTTGAATGCATGTCTTTCTAACTCTGGGCCCAGCACTCTATTCACTGAGACACAAAGTTGTTTGCCAGGAAATGACTAATTCCAAGACCAACTTGTAGTAAATAACTGCATGTGCTTTAGGACATAACCTTTTAAGTACAAGTCCATGATTCTTTCCACCATAGTGTCTCACACTGCAACAAGCCCTTTGCTTCATGATACACATGATACACATTTGCCTAATGATACAAACATCCAAACTCTATCACAATGGGGGACTTCCTCAACCCTAATTGCCCTAGAGAAATTCAGGTGTCCAGTCTCTGAACTAGTCTTGTGACTGAGCTGCACCTGGATTACTACATAAATGTGGAAGCACTGTATACCAGTCAGATTGGCTAAGATGACAGGAAAAGATAATGACGAATGTTGGAGAGGATGTGGGAAAACTGGGACACTGATACATTGTTGGTGGAATTGTGAATGGATTCTCTAACCATTCTGGAGAGCATTTTAAAAGTATGCTCAAAAAATGATCAAACTGTGCATACCCTTTGACCCAGCAGTGTTTCTACAGGGCCTCTATCCCAAAAAGATCTTAAAGGAGGTAAAGGGACCCACATGTGCAAGAATGTTTGTGGCAGCCCTTTTTGTAGTGAAAAGAAACTGGAAACTGAATGGATGCCCATCAATTGGAGAGTGCCTGAATAAATTATGGTATATGAATGTCATGGAATATTATTGTTCTATAAGAAACAACCAGCAGGATGACTTCAGAGAAGCCTGGAGAGACTTGCATGAACTGATGCTGAGTGAAATGAGCAGAACCAGGAGATCATTATACACGGCAACAAGACTATACAATAATCAGTTCTGATGGACATCGCTCTCTTTAACAATGAGGTGATTCAAACCAGTTCCAATTGTTCAGTGATGAAGAAAGCCATCTACACCCAGAGAGAGGCCTGTGGGATCTGAATGTGGACCACAACACAGCATTTTCATGCTTTCTGTTGATGTTTGCTTATATTTTGTTTTCCTTCTCAGGTTTTTTTTTTTTCTTGTAGATACAATTTTTCTTGTACAGCAAGATAATTGTATGAATATGTATACATATATTCTATTTGTCATATATTTTAACATAATTAACATGTATTGGACTACCTGCCATCTAGAGTAGGGTGTGGGGGGAAGGAAAGAAAAATTTGGAACAGAAGGTTTTGCAAGGGTCAGTGTTGAAAAATTACCCATGCATATGTTTTGCCAATAAAAAGCTTTAATTTTTAAAAAATAGGAAAAAAAATTTTTAAAAAGTTGAGAAAGACAAGTTGCAGTTCAAAAAACTGTGTGAGAAACTACAGCTTACCAGTGATGAGGATGATAGTCATACTTCCACCTCAAGTATCCAGTGGATCTATGTTCTCATTCCTATGTATGGATGGATGTGTATCTCTCTGATAGTATACATCTCAACCCATCCTTTTCTTCTCATCCTATGAACTCTTATCCACGTGGTTCTCCATTAAATCTACCTGTAGTAAGTAACCACCCAACACCTAGAAGGTCCTTCCTCTAGATATGTTGACATTGCATGGCTCCCACTGGAACATCAAGTCTGTCCTTCTATTGCCCCACAATATGGCTACCTTCCTCTCCCTCCTGATGATATTTGTATCATGATTCTCTTTGTGTGACTATTGTTTGGCAATTTTCTAGCAGCTTCCTCACTACTCCTACTCACTATGCACCATTCCATTGTCCTTTGGGTGACCCTCAATTTGAATTCATTAGAGAGGGAAGTATTCCCTGAATCCTACACATATGAAGATATATATATATATATATGTGGATAAATATATGTATATGTAGGTAGGTAGATAGATAGATAGATAGATAGATAGATAGATAGATAGATATGGATATAGTTGTTTCAGGAAGAAGCTTGAAGTCTTTAAAGGACTATACAATTTCCCCAAAATAACCCAGTCCACTTTCCTTCTCTGGTTCTGTTATGGGCTTAGATTCTTGTCTTTATTCAGTGTCCATTTCTAATACATGAACTGGTCCCTGAGTTTAAATCTGACAGACACTAATTATATGACCTTAGGCTAGTCATATAATTACTGTCTCAATTTTTTCATCTACAAAATGGCAAAAATAATAGCACCTACCTCATAAAGTTGTTATGATCATTTGTAAAGCTTAAATCATTATGTAAAGGTTAGCTGTTCTGATGGACTAACTCTGTAATATTACCAATGATGACAATTAATGTTATTAATGGTGCAACAGATCAAGTGCTGGGACTGGAGTGAGGAAAATTCCTCTTCCTAAGTTTAAATCTAGCCTCGAACATTTACTAACTATGTAACTCCAAGCATGTCTCTTCACCCTGTCTGCCTCAGTTTCCTCAGCTGCAAAATGAGCTGGAGAAGGAAACGGCAAAACCACTTCAGTACCTTTGCCAGGAAAACCCCAAATGGCATCAAGAGTTGGACATGAATGAACAGCAGCAATGTATACAGCAGCAATACATTAAAGGTTCAGATGACATTTTATATTTGTCACTTTATGTAATCAACTATAATAGGTAAAAAAAAAACAGTATGGGAAGAAGGGAAAGAGCACTGACTCTGAAGGCAAGGGATTTGGGTTCAAATGATGTTTCTAATACTTGTTCAATGTGGCTTGTATACATATATGGATATTTCCTTCCAGTTTCCAGTTAATCACGTGTATGACTCAGCAGTTAGGTATATTGAACTTGGCTGTCTTTAACTGCTTCTGGCCCCAGGATGACCCAGTGCTAAAAGGATGTAGCATTTCAACATAATGTGTCAAAGCCCAAGTCATGCTTTGGGCCATCTTCCTATTCCTTGACAATTTAAAGATAACCCATTATCCAGTCTCTTTAACTCTCTCACATAATGAATTCTGAGTTCTGACTCCTATTTATCTATGAATGGCAGCAATATATCCTCTCAAACCACTGACCACTGCTTTAAATGGAAAATGGAATAAACTGGATGAGCTTGCATATGGTCCCCTTATTACTATTTTCACTTTGTATGTCTATTCCTTGGCCCTTTTTGTAAAAATATGTGAACTTTGAGAAAGGCAGTGCAGAGGGGATCAATTAATCAATCAATTAACAAGAATTTATTAAGTCCTTACTCATGTGTCGGACACCATACTAAGTATCAAGATATAAAAAAAAAAAAAAAAAAAAAAGAACATGGTTTCTCCTCTCAAAAAACTCACATTCTAACAGAAAAGAAAAAGTTAGTCAACAGTTTGTCAAGTGGTTTGTATTCTGGTGGAGTTTTGAATATCAACCTCCTGGAATTGAAACCTGGTTAGTTTGTCTTATAATCAATGTGAGCTTGTGAGAATCTCTTATACTTTGACTTTTATATACTGAACACCTTTCTACTCCCTCCCCTTTTGGGTAAAATATAAATATATGGATATAAACTTAAGTCTCAATAATATGTCCTAGCTCATTACAGTGGAGGTTCAATGAGCCAAAGGATGTTAAAAAGGGAAGCCCAAACCTGCTTTCATATATAGGGCAGGCTACTCCAGGACTGAACTTGGTCTAGATTATGTGCCTGAATCTAGAGCTAAAGATCCCTTGAGGGAGATGGAGTGAATAAAAATCCCCAGTTTGCTTGGACTTGACACAATTTTCTTAATGTCAGACTTGCTGTCTATGTCAGTTTCCCCATCTATAAAATATGGAAGTTGAACTATATGGCTTCTGAGGTCTCTTTCAGCTCCTATTAAGTTTTCTCCAATAACTGGGCTAAAAAAATATTGTTGAAGACATAAATGATATGAAAAGAAAGTAGGCTGATAATGAACAATAAATGAGATGCAACAAACATGTGGGCTGATATTTATTACGTTTTTGTTTTGTTCCAGGATCTAATTCCCTTGGATGTGGAGAGCTCCTTGTGATGGTACTTCTCCACCAATGAACCAATTGTTCAATAAATTATAGTCTTTTAGAAGTGACTGGAAAACTAAAAAGTTAATGATTTACTCACAGTCATCTGACTACTAAGTGTTAAAAATCAAAGGCAAGATTTCCTACCTCTGGGGCAACTAGGTGGCGCAGTGGATAGAGCACCAGCCCTGAAGTCAGGAAGACCTGAGTTCAAACCTGATCTCAGACACTTAATATTCCCTAGCTGTGTGACCCTGGGCAAGTCACTTAATCTCAATTGCCTCAGCAAAAAATAATAATAATAATAATAAAGATTTCCTACTTCTAAGACAAGTTCTCTCTTCCTTATACCATGTGCAGACTTGCTGGATTTAGAACATTTGGATATCTCATAAGAGAAGGCCTGGAGTACTTAGATGACATTTACAGAGGAAAATTCAAGTTGTTCAAGGGAGGAGAAGAAATGACAGACTGGTGACATGGCCACAAGAAAACCAAATCATTTTCCTCCTTCTCTCACTCTGTTCATCTCTCTGCCTCTAACTGAATCCTTTCTTTTCTATTACCTTTTGCCACCTCAACAGCCACTCCAACCTTCCCAAGGATCAATAAACAGTCAGAACCACCCACAAATTTGTTTTAATATT
Source organism: Myrmecobius fasciatus (assembly GCA_023553655.1). Classification (NCBI taxonomy): domain Eukaryota; kingdom Metazoa; phylum Chordata; class Mammalia; order Dasyuromorphia; family Myrmecobiidae; genus Myrmecobius; species Myrmecobius fasciatus. The sequence goes on from JAJPUD010001905.1 coordinate 137,449, forward strand.
TATTAATTTTGAATTTAAATACAAAAAGACAAAAAAAGAACATTTCCATATATACCACAAAACATAAAAGGAGAATTCATTATTAAACAATGGATTTCCATTCTACACTATTTACTTTCAAAAACTATGTAATAAATATTAGACATTTGTTGTCAAAAATACACTACTTTTCTTTGCTTCTAAGTTCTCCATTCCTTCTTTTTAAAAAAATGTATTTCATTAAATATTTTCCAATTACATGTTTAAAAATTTGACAATTTTAATTTTTAAAATAATTTTATAACATGATATATATATATAATTTCTGTATATAATTAATAAAATGTTATAGCACAATATGTAATTTTAACAACAATTCTCTCCCTTCCACTTTGAGAAGGCAATTTGATTATACATGCAAGTTCATGCAAAACATGCTCCCATATTAGTCATCCAATCATTTCTCCCCAACATTTACCTCCTTCCTCCAGACAGCTCTAAAACTTGGCTCTCTGTCGCCCCCTGCTATTTTTCCCATCCTCACCATCACCATCCTTTTGTCTCTGATCCCTGAAATTCCAATAAATTTTCCTACAAAGCAAATGTTTTTCTCCTTCCCTTTTCCTGCTCCCTGTAAATGGTGCACGACCCTAGCATTTATCCTTACAATTTACCATCATACACTATAAGGACATTAAATAATGATAATTCACATATATATCATATCTATATCTATATCTATATATGTATATATATGATAGCTTTAAGGTTTGCAAAGTCCTTTTCTCACAATAAAGGTAGATGTATCTGGAGGAGGACATGGAAAGTTTTCCAAGACTTCCCTGTCCTGGCTCTTAGGGTGGAAATGGACAAGTTCCAGCCATCATGGAATGACTGACAGAACTTACACTGGGATGGAAAACAGCAGGAAGGACAATGTCATCCCAGCAATTCTCTAGAGGTGAACGAAGTAGCTGTTTGTCCTTCTCAAAGAGTACCATGACGTCAGAGAGACTATGCCATGAAATCCAAGTGAATGGGACTTGAGTGAGGGATGGCTGTACAAAGTCATCAACCTCATTTTCTTCTTCAAAGTCATCTGGGTCCAGTGGCAAGATATAGATCAGGATTACTGGAGATGCCCCTGGATGCAATGAGAGACCTTGGCCTTTTTAAGCTAAAGTCTTTAATAGGTCTGTTTGAAGCAATACCCAATCAGTGATTAAAGCTAGGTAAGAAATGAGGCAGAGAATGACCTCTTTTACCTTGTCAAAAAAAATCAATCTGAGAGGGGAAGACCCTCAAGGTTTCTGGACAAAACAGAAACAATTGCAAACAAAAACCAACAACAAAGAATACTACACTTTAATCCACATTTAGTCTCCATAGTTTTTTTTCTCTGGATGCAGATGGCTCTTTCCATCACGAGTCTACTGAAAGCACCTTGAATCACCTTATTATTAAAAAGAGCCAAGTCCATAACAGTTGAACATCATGCAATCTTTTTGTTGCTATGTACAATGTTCTCTTGATTTTACCCTTTTCACTTAGCATCACTTCATGTGAGTCTTTCTGGGGTTTTCTGAAACCAGCTTCTTTATCATTTCTTATAGAACAATATTCCCTTACATTCATATAACATAACTTATTCAGCCATACCCCAATGCATAGGCATCCACTCAATTTCCAGTTCCTTGCCAGCACAAAAGGGACTGCTATAAATATTTTTGCACATGTGGGTCCTTTTCCCTTTTTATGGTCTCTTTGGGACACAAGCCCAATAGAGACACTGCTGGATTAAGGTTAAGCAAGTTAGATAGCTCTTTGGGCATAGTTCTAAATTGCTCTCCAAAATAGTTGCATCTGTCCACACTCTATCAACAATGCATTAGTGTGCAGACAAGATTAGGAGGGAAGCATCAAATTGGGAAATCATCTTTACATTTAAGGGTTCTGATAAAGATATATAGAGAATTGTCTCATATTTATAAGAATTCAAGCCATTCTCCAATTGATAAATGGGCAAAGGATATGAACAGGCAATTTTCAGATGAGGAAATTAAAACTATTTATAATCATACGAAAAGGTGCTCCAAATCACTATTGATCAGAGAAATGCAAATTAAGACAATTCTGAGGTACCACTACACACCTGTCAGATTGGCTAAAATGACAGGAAAAGATAACGATGAATGTTGGAGGGGATGTGGGAAAACTGGGACACTGATACCTTGTTGGTGGAACTGTGAACGGATCCAGCCATTCTGGAGAGCAATTTGGAGCTATGCTCAAAAAGTTATCAAACTCTGCATACCCTTTGACCCAGCAGTGTTTCTATTGGGCTTATATCCCAAAGAAATCATAAGACAAGAAAAGGGCCCCACATGTGCAAGAATGTTTGTGGCAGCTCTTTTTGTAGTGGCTAGAAACTGGAAACTGAGTAGATGCCCATCAATTGGAGAGTGGCTGAATAAATTATGGTCTATGAATGTTATGGAATATTATTGTTCTGTAAGAAACGACCAGCAAGACGATTTCAGAGAGGCCTGGAGAGACTTGCATGAACTAATGCTCAGTGAAGTGAGCAGAACCAAGAGATCATTATTCACGGCAACAATAATACTATATGAGGATCAGTTCTAATGGACATCACTCTCTTCAACAATGAAATGCTTCAAACCAGTTCCAGTCGTTCAGTGAAGAGAGACATATATACCCAGAGAGAAGGATGTGAAATGTGGACCACAACATAACATTTTCATGTTCTCTATTGAGGTTTGCTTGCATTGTATTTCCTTTATCAGATTATTCTTTATTGTAGATATGATTTCTCCTGCACAAAAAATGATGCAATAACTATACATATATTCGATTTCTTAAGTATTCTAACATAATTATCATGTAGTGGATATCCTGCCATCTAGGGGAGGGGTGGGGAGTAGGGGGGAAAATTTGTAACAGAAAGCTTTGTAAGGGTTAATGTTTAGGAATTACCCATACATATGTTTTGCAAATAAAAAGTATTAATAAAAAAAACAATGCATTAGTGTCCCAGTTTTCCCACATCTTCATCATTCATCATTATCTTTTTCTATCTTAGCCAGTCTGAGAGATGTGAAATGGTACCTCAGAATTGTCTTAATTTGCATTTCTCTAATCAATAGTAACTTAGAGCATTTTTTCATAAGACTAGAAATGACTTTCCCATTCAAAATTCTTCAGTACCTCCCTACTTCCCCAGAATAAAAGATCAGCTCCTCAGTCTGAGATGAAAGCTCTTCCCAATTGACCCCAACCTCCCTTTCTGGATTTATTTCATATCATTACCCATCCCAGACATGATTTGGGGGCAAACTAGTCTATCTGCTCTTCCCCAAACTCAGAATTCTATTGTCTGCATCCATTTTTTCTCATAGACTGTTTCCCCATGACTAAAAGTACCTTCTTCTTCCCCTCCATATTAAAGAATCCCTGTATCTCTTCAAGGATAATCTCAGGTGCTATCTCCTTATGGAAAACCTTTCCTGAGTTTCCTAATCTTTAATTCTTTTGTCTATTTCTTTGTTTATTTGTCCACTTCTCTGTGTCTCTGTTTCTATCTCTATCTTTGTCTTTGTCTCTCTGCCTCTCTTTCTCTGTCCCCCTTCTCTCTCTATGTCTCTCTCTGACTTTTTCTGTGTGTTTCTGTCTCTACCTGTCTCTCTGTGTGCTTCTCTCTCTTCTTTCAGTCACTCTATCCTCTGTGTCTCTTATGTCACTATGTCTGTCTCTTTTTCTGTCTCTGTATATATGTGTCTGTACCTGTCTCTGTTTCTCTCTCTTTTTGTTTCTGTCTCTGTATTTCTGTCTCTCTCTGTCACACACACACACACACACACACACACACACACACACACCTGTCTACATATTGTATCCTCTAACACAACATAAGCTCCAAAGGCCATTTTTGCTTTTGCGTTGCCAACGTTTTGCACACAGTAGGCACTTAATAAAAAGCATATTGATTGAATGGGGAGATCTTCATCTCATGCTCTAAAGGTTTCCTGCTTCTTATGCCTGTTTTCACAACATTTTAGATGGCCAAAAAGGTACAAAGGTGGGTCAACTTAACTTAATTCTCTGACTCCTTAAATACTTTTCTACTTTTCTTTTTTAAATATTCCTTCTTAAACAGAAGAAATGTAGCTGGAAACTGCTTAGTGCTATCCACCATTCCAGTGCTGAACTCATCTTTTGTTCAATTTCTTGTAAATGCTGGCCATGTTTCTAACAACATCCTCTTCTACACCCCAAGCTCTTGGCTTCAAAATTAAACCTGAAATAAGGATTACAAGGTACGTGCAAAGCCATTGAGTTCCCCTCAGATTGGGCAGAATCCCATCTTGAAAGCCACAAGTTAAGGAAAATGCTCCCTCATTAAGTAATCCATTTTGTAGCCACTTAAATTGTTAGGGTTGTTTTCTCTTAATTCCCAGTTATTCCACTTCTTTACAGTTTTTTTTTCTTTGCTCCTAGTTCTTCTCTTTAGAGTCAAATAAAAGAAATAGTGAGCCATTTTTCACAAACAGTTAAAGATGACAAGAATTGTCCTCCTCAAAAGGCATCCTTTCTTCATATTAACCACTCCTATTTCTTTCTTTCTTTTTGCTTTTTTACTGAGGCAATTGGGGTTAAGTGACTTGCCCAGGGTCACACAGCTAGAAAGTGTTAAGTGTCTGAGACCAGATTTGAACTCAGGTCCTCCTGACTTCAGGGCTGGTGCTCTATCCACTGCGCCACCTAACTGCCCCTCATTTCTTTCAAATGATTTTTTGAATGACATTGTTCTAAGTCACCTCATCCATCTGGGTGCTGGGTTTTTTTTTTTAGATGTACCTCTGAATTGTCCATTTCCTTCCTAAAAGATGGTGCCCTGAACTAAAGGCAATAAGCTATACAGAATATCACCAGAATAAAGAATCCCCTCCTCTCTCACACTGGACACTATGGTTTTGTTAATCCAGAGTGAGATTTCATTGACTTTTTTGGCTGCCATGTCAATTACTGAATAATGTTGAGCTTTCAGCCCATTAAAACTTTGAAATTGTTTTCATGCTAATAGTGCAGCTGATTTATTTAATCCAATATTTTTCTGTGCACTATTCTTTATTTAATTTTACTTTCTTAGTTTAAATCCATTATTCCTGTGTATTTCAATATCTTTGAAGCCTGATTATGACACCCAATGTGTTATCTATGTCTCTCAATTTGATGCAAAGTTTCATATTTGATAAGGTCATCTTTTCTTTCATCAAAAGGAACATTTTCATCAAGATAGATTTGAAGACAAAATCTCAGTCCAGTAATTAGCACAATGCCTGGCATATTGTAGGCACTCAATAAATGTTTGTTGACTGATTAACTGACTACTAATCATGGAAACTCCCCAGGGTAACTTTGATGTATTAATCACCACTCTTTGTGTTCAGTTGATCCATCAGCATAGAATTCATTCAGCTACACTTTCACCTCCTTCCCATTTTGACATCTTTTCATTCAAATTAGATAAGTAGTATGAACATAGATAGGCATACTCGGCACAATGATGGAGCTGGAGTCAGGATAATCTTGATTTGAATACAATCTTTGACACTTATTAGTTGTGTGTAAACTTGAACAAAAAATACTCATTCTGGTACCATTGTACACTTCTTGGATTGGCTAAGATGATAGGTAAAAATAATAATAAATGTTAGAGGGAATATGGGAAAACTGCGGCACTGATACATTATTGGTGGAGTTGTGATCAGATCCAATCTTTCTGGAAAGCAATATGGAACTACCCAAATGACTATCTAACTATTCATACCCTTTGATCCAACAGTGTCTCTATTACATCTATATCCCTAAGAGATCATAAAAAGGGGGGAAAGGACTCATATGTGCAAAAATGTTTGTAGCAACCCTTTCTGTGTGGCAAAAAAAAAAAACTTGAAACTGAGCGGATGCCCAGAGAGAGAACTATGGAGAGTGAATGTGAAAAAAAGAATGGCAAAATAAGTTATGGTATATGAATGTTATGGACTATTATTGTTCTATAAGAAATGCTGAACAGGATGATTTCAGAGAGGCCTGGAGAGACTTATATTGGATTACTTGCTGTCCAGGGGAGGGGATGGAGGGAAGAAAGGAAAAAATATTTAGAATACAAGGTTTTGCAAGAGTGAATGTTGAAAACTCTTTGCATGTATTTTAAAAATAAAAAGCTATTATTAAAAAAAATGTAAGTTACTCATTCTATGTGGTTTCTTTCTCCTCAATTTTATAAAATTGACCTAGAGAATGACCACACCAACTAAATTTAACCTGTCATATTGACTTATTATTATGTATTTAATTTATAAATTCAAAGCTCTCTGTCAGTTTATGAGGTATACTAGAGAATGTATTGCTTATTAATAAAATTACAATCACCTCTCATTTTTAACAAATTATTTTGAGCCTACACTCTAATTTGTCCAACAAAAATTATTTAATGAATTAGGCAAATCTAATTTGCTATCAGTATTTGTATTTAACTATATTTAAATATGCAGGTTACTAGATATACATATAATTTATGAATAAACTTGATAACAAACATAAAGACATATCTATGCATTTGCCATATTTGAACTATGAACAAAGTCTCTGCTGAGTCATTTCAAATCTTTAAAATATCCGTAATTTACTCCCCTTCACTTAACTGGAAACTCAGCCTTTGACTCCAGATCATAATTAAAGTCTCTTAAACACCTCCTTAATATTTTCATTCATGTTTTTTTTTCTCTCTCTGCTCATCTTCAGTGAACACTAGAAATGATATTTCCAGAATTCACTGTGTTACTGGTTTCTCACAAGCTTTTTTGTAAAGCTCTCTTTATAAAGTTATTTTTTTTTAAATCTCCAACATGAGGTTTCTCACCACTTTCTTCCCATTTTCTCTACAGATTCTTCCTAAAACCTCATGGACCACAAAAAAGTACCTTTCCCTTGATTCCATAAGAAAGGGCATCTCACCTTTATGAAGGTGAAATTTTCTCCTTCATACATATGTTTTTTTTTTCTTTTTGCTGAGGCAATTGGGGTTAAGTGACTTGCCCAGGGTCACACAGGTAGGGAATGTTAAATGTCTGAGACCAGATTTGAACTCAGGTCCTCCTGACTTCAGGGCTGGTGCCACCTAGCTGCCCCCATATGTTATTTTTTGAGTGATTTTTTTTTTTAGTTTCTCAGGAATTTTAAATGAACAAATTTATCCTTAAATCAATAGAAAGATGTGCTCCATACCAAACTACTTCTCAACTGTCAACAGAATCAGTCTTTTTCCCCCAGGGTTCCATGTTAGCTATTAAAATTATAATACAATATTTGAGATTTTCTTCTGGACCTTACAGATATAGTAACAGTCTTCATAGTCTCTGGAAAAGAGACTTTCAAAATAAAATTATAAAATTTAGATAATAATGCCTTTAACAGCTATCCTTCAAGGTTATTATGAAGTTCAAAAAATTATTATGGATAAATTTAATGTATTATGTAAATGACACTGAAAAGTATTACCATAATCTTAGAAGGCAGAAAACAAGAACAATTCAGAGGGCAATTGAGAAGGGCATGGTGTGTCTCAGCAGAATAAAGTACTTTAATAAGCTACTTTGAAGAAAACTGAAAGTCACAAGATGGACCAGTTGCATGGAGACATGGGCAATGGACAGTGGACAGTGTATTCAACCAGATGGTCCAGGTACATGGACTCATGGACAATGGACAGTGGACAGAATATTCAACTAGTCACCTTAATATATCTGGAGAAAGCAGAGAAACTTCAAAGCACATTTGGTGATTTTCCCATGGTGAGGAGTTGCACAGGCTAGGTGGGCCTATATGGATTGTAATCAACATTACTAGAGAAGATATACTATCAAAAAATGGCAAATCTATTCATATGGGGAGATTTTGGAGATTTTGTTAAATGTCTTGCTGAAATTCAGGTATTCCTCATATGTTTCATTCCCTTCTTCTGACAACATAATAACTCTGTGGGTAAAGGGGTGGAGAAAGAAGTGAATAGAACATGGAAAATGAAAGGATAAGAAAGACAATTTGACAAAATGTTTTTTTCCTTATTCAAACTTTTAAATAATATTTTATTTTTTCAAATACATGCAAAGATAGTTTTCAACATCTACCTTTGCAAAATCTTTTGTTCCAAATTTTTCTTTCTCTCTTCCTCCTCCCCCTTCTCAAGGTAGTGAGCAATCCAATATAGGTCAAACATGTGCAATTCTTTTAAACGTATCTCCATATTTGTCATGCTTCACAAGAAAAGTTAGATCAAAAAAGGAAAAAAATTAGAAAGAAAAAAAACAAGCAAACAACAACAAAAAGATGAAAATACTATGCTTTTTTTTCACATTCAGTCTCCATAGTTCTTTTTCTGGTTGCAGATGACACCACAAGTCTATTGAAATTGGTAAAACTTTTTTAGGTCCCTTTTCTAAGTGCCCACAAATGATTCCCTCAATATTATCAATAGGTTTTTGTAAGGAATTACAATCAAGATCACTAATTGATAGTTTGAAGTTTTACCGCTTTGTAAGTAAAGACATTGGTTTATCTCTACTACAGTGGCACCTCTCCCATTCTCCAGGACCTTTTGAAGATCAATAATGGTTGAGAAATCACATCTAGAACTGTTTTAATACTCATTCAGGCCTGGGGACTTGAACTCATAAAAGGCAACTAGTTGTTTCTTGCTTATTTATCTTAGGAACACATTCTTATATCTAATATTCTGGTTTCTTTTTATTGATCTTTGCCTTTCTCAAGTTTGTTTGGGTTTTTTGTTTTTGTTTTATTTTTGGAGGAGGGGGCAAAGTAGGGGAGGGTTAGATTTTAGGATGCTAACATTTGAAATTTTCATTTTCACTTATAGCCATTTATTGGAATAGCCTCCCAGTTAAATATTTCTACTTCAACTCAATCTACTTAAACTAGAAGCTACTAAAATGGTTTTCCTTTTTTTCTTTTTTTTAATTAAAGGTTTTTATTTGCAAAACATATGTATGGGTAATTCTTTAACATTGACCCTTACAAAGCTTTCTGTGACAAATTTTTCCCTCCTAGTCCCCACCCCTCCCCTAGATGGCAGGAAATCTACTATGTTATGTTAAAATACTTGACAAATCGAATATATGTATACATATAAAATGGTTTTCCTAAAGCAGAAGTCTAACCCTATTATTTTTACAATCAAATATAAACTCCTCTTATTTAAAACCCCTTGTAACCTCATCTCTTCCATCTTTTTCACTTTTTTTATTTACTCCCTTCACTAAACTTTGGGCAACTAGATGGCACTAGTCTTGGAGTTGAGAAGGTTGGAATTCAAATCCAATCTTAAACATTTACTTGCTGTATGACTCTGGACAAGTCATTTAATCCTATGTCCCTCAGTTTCCCCACATGTTAAATGAGTTGAAAACAGAAATGGTGAACCATTCCAGTATTCTTGCCAAGAAAACTCCAAACAAGGTCATATAGAGTCGTCAGACAAATGTCAACAAATGTGTCAACAAATGAAATAACTGAACGACAACCATACCCCAAACTCTGTGATGAATCTACACTGGACTTACTGTTCCTCACATGTGACACTCCATCTCCCAACTTTCTGCATCTTCATCGGCTGCCCCCCCATAACTCCCTCCTTACCTCTGACTCCCAACTCTTTTGGCTTCTTTCAAAATTCAGAACATTGTGAAAGAGACCTCTCCCAGTCCCTGTTCACTGCTCACTCCTGCCCTCTAAGATGACATTCTAGTTATACTGAATGTCTCACATAGTCACTTGCAAATTGTCCCTCCCAGCAGAATGTGAGCATCTTGTGGACAAAGGGAGTGCTTTTGCTTCTTTTTATATATCCAAGCTTTAGCAGAAGGCCTGATGCTTGATATATACTTGTTAATATTTATCTATTGTCTGACTGATTGACCCTTGTTTTGCAATCTATGTTCATCACAATTTTAATAATAAGCATGAAGCATTTCAATAACCCTTTCAAGTTTGCAAAATCCTTTACATACATTATATTATTCAGGCCTCACAATAACCATGTGAAGTAGGTGTAGCAATTATTACAATCCCCATTTCATGGATGTAGAAATTTATTCTCATTAAAGTTAGATGACTAGATGAATGTCACATAATATCAGCAGAGACAGACAAACGTAGGTCTTCTACTCTAAATCCAAGGCTATGTTTATCACCCTGAATCTTTTTTTTCCTTCCAGTCTAAATTGGTCCAGACCAAAGAATTCTTTTTCATTTTTATCTAGTCTGGTCTACAAAGAGAGATGGCTTAGTAACTTAGTAATTCCTACTGGGAGTTACTACCAACTGCCAAATCTGGATATTAAATTGGGGGAAACAAGCAAAGAGTAAGCCATAGGGGAGAAAGTACTTTGCAAGCCTTAAAGTGCTATAACAATGCTGTTAATAATAATTATATTCAAAATCTCAGGGGAGAAAAAAGACAGACCTCACAGAATAAGTCTCAAAATATGTGGGAGAGAGCCAAACAAACACATACAAAATGTGAGAAAGAGAAAGACAAAGAGAGAGAGAGAGGGAGAGAGAGAAAGAGAAAGTATGAGAGAAACAAAGACAGAGATACAGAGACAAAACATTACAAGGCACAACATAGCCTTGAAAAACAATGCATCAAGTACAGACAGATTAAAAGAAAAATGAACATTTGGGGCTTTAAGTACCAGTTAGTAGAAAAGCACAAATCCAGATCCTGCTGAGTACTATGAGTTGTATGCCCTGAAGGGAAAAACAGCTCTAGCATTCCTGTTCCCCATGGAGAACATGGCTCCCAAAGAAGCGAGCCTTGACCAGCTCTCTGGCAGCCCTGGAGCATATAAAATGCTACCAAAAGGCAGGTTAGCACATGATTCAATATTTTCCTTGAAATTGTTGGGAGACAAAGAGATCATAAAAAAGGAGAAACGACCCACATGTGCAAAGCTGTTTGTAGCAGCCCTTTCTGTAGTGACAAGGAACTGGAAACCAAGAGGATGCCCATGAGCTAGAGAATGGCTGAATAAATTATGGTATATGAATGTCATGGAATATTATTGTTCGATAAGAAACGACCAGCAGGATGATTTCTCCAAGCCTGGAGAGAACTGCATGAATTGATGCTGAGCGAAGTGAATAAAACCAAGAGAACATTGTACATAGTAACAATTCTGATAGACATGGCTCTTTTCATAGAGATGATTCAGGTCAATTCCAACAGACTTGGGGTGGAGAGAGCCATTTGCATCCAGAAAGAGGCCTTTGGGGACTGAATGTGTATTACAACATAGAAGTTTCATTTTTTATTGTTGTTGTCATTTGCTTGCTTTTTGTTTTCTTTCTCATTTATTTTTTCCCTTTTTGATCTCATTTTTCTTGTGCAGGATAATAATTGTGAAAGTATATATAGGAAAATATGTTTAGCATATATTTGAATTGCTTGCTATCTAGGGGAGAGATGAGGGAAAGGGAGGAAGAAGAAATTAGGAACGCAAAGTTTTGCAAGGGTGAATATTATTTTTAATTTAAAAAGAAAAAAAAAGAAATTGTTGGGGAAAAAAGTTAAAAAACAAAGAGCCAAGTCTAAATAAACGCAAATGGATTATCATTATGGAGTACCTTTCGAGCTGACAGTTGACCTAATAGTGACTATTCTTTGTTCACAGTCATCCAACCAGTTCAGAATTCATCTAATTGTCCATTCATCTAACCTACATTTCTATATCTTGTCTGTAAGGATAGGATGAGAACTAAAATCTGAGTAAATACTGCCTACATCATTTTCCTAATCCACTAGATGAGTTGCCCAATCAGAAAAGGAAATTAGATTAATATTGCATTTCTTCTTGATAAAGTCATACTTGGTTCTTTGTCATAAACACTTCCTTTTCAGTTTATTCATTGCCCCACTAAAATTATTAGCGTTGTTATTAATAACATTAATATAACATCCTAAGATTTACAAAGTACTGGGCAACTATATGGTGAGCCAACCCTAGAGTCAGCAAAGCTTGGGTTCAAATACTCTCTCAGACACTTAACACTTACCAACTATATGACCCTAATCAAGTCACTTACTCCAATTGCCTCTCAAAAAAAATTTACAAAGCACTTTACAAATGTTTTTTTTATTATCCTCACAGCAATCCTAAGAGATATGTACTATGATTGTCTTCATTTTACAGATGGGGAAACCAAGTTAAACAGGGACTGTGTGATTTCTCCAGTGTCACCTCGCTGGTAAATGTCTACGACTAGACCTTAGCTCAGCACTTCCTGATACCATGTCCTACATTCTATCCACTGCACCATCTAGCTACCAAAATTAATAATGTAATAACATGTTGTTGAAAAGGCAACTTGGAATTATTTTTAAGTGTCTAAAATATCCATACCCTTTGACTCATGGATCCTCCTGATATATCAATACCCCAAGAGACCAAAGAGAGAAAAAGGGCCACATATACAACAAAATTTCATAGCAACAATTAAGGGAATAATAAAGTCAGGAGGAAAAAAAGCAGATGTTTTCTGACTCGCAAATGGCTAAACAAGCCGTGATACTAAATGTAACGATATTCTTGCAGCATAAGAACCAACTAGAAAAAATTTAGAAAAGGATGTGGAAATATATATATGAACTGATGTGTTAAATCAAGCAAAACCAGGAAAACAAGATATACCATGAATACAACAATAAAAAGAGGGGAAATTCCAAGAAGACAAAAGTGAATGTTGGCGCAGAGAAAAGATGAGTAAATTTCCTAATTTCCTTCTAAAAACAGAGGATTAAGGGTGTGGAAAATGAGTGTCAGGCAGTTAATGTGCTGGTTGATTTTACTGATTTTTTAAATACAGTTGTTACAACAAAAGATTTCCTATGGATAAGAAAGAAGAAGTAGATATTTTCAAAATAAAGGCAAAATAAAATAAAAGGAATTGATAAAATAACACATGCTATGTTTATGTCTCCTAGAATTTTTACTCTCTTCTTTTTGAAAAAAAAAAAAGTACCACATGAGCTTCTCCAAATCACAATACAATTCCTTATATTCAGTCTTTCAAAAATCATTGACAATGAGTATATCAAAAATCATATCTCCCAGTTCTTTCCAACAGCCTAAATCAATTCATTAGGTAATTGTGTTATCTTTTTATTCCTTTTTTAAATTTTTCCTGAGGTTAAGATATTAGGAAGCACTCTATTTTTCAGAGCTAAGACCAAGCAAGCAGGTTGTGCCCTGAACTTGGTATAACAACAATCCTTTGCATTCAACTTCTGTAGGAACTGATGGTCACTGAGTTCAGGTAAACACCAACAGGCCCAGAAATGAAGCCCCTCAATTAGAGACTTTTGTCACTAGAAAAGAGGTCAAAAATGGAAAAAGTTTAAGAAGTTCTGGTCTCTGGAATACTATCATGCCAAAATAGTTAATTTTGCTGCTTCTTTGGATCTTCACTCCATGTTCTGTGCCATCCTCTTCCCCTCTGATTTCTACGTTTCTTTGAATGAATATATCTTCTTAATATGGAAGGGTGTTACCCTTTGAACCAGCAGTGTCTCCACTGCATCTGTATCCGAAAGAGATCCAAAAAGAGAGAAAAGGACCAACATGTACTAAATGTAGCAACCCTTTTTTATAGTGGCAAGGAACTGAAAATTGAGTGGATGCCCAT
>JAJPUD010001905.1:157158-172752 GCA_023553655.1 Myrmecobius fasciatus
GTAATGGAAAGCTTTGTAAAGATCAATGTTGGGGAACTACCCATACATATGTTATACAAATAAAAAGCTTTAATAAAAAAAAAAGAATATGAGCTTTACTTCTGTCTCCTTTGTTGGATTTTGAGTTCTGACCTTCTGATCATCTCTAAAACTATTTTTTCCTATGTTGTTGCTATTTTCTCTATTTTCTAACTTAGTAGTTATATATATAAAGAGTTTTCCGATCCCTTTCCTTTTCAAATATAAAAACTGTGGATCTCTGCCCATTTGCATGTCATCCTTATATAATCATATTACTCTGCCAAAAAAAAAAAAAAGAAAGAAAAAGAAATGTGTGCAAAATTGTTTGTGGCAGCCCTTTTTATAGTGTCAAAGAACTGAATGGATGCCCATCAGTTGGGGAATGGTTGAATAAGTTATGGTATATGAATGCTATGGAGTATTACTGTTCTATAAGAAACAATCATCAGGAGGATTTCAGAAAGGCCTGGAGAGACTTAGATGAACTGATGCTAATTGAAGTGAGTAGAACAAAGAAAACAATGTAGACAGCAATAGACAGCAATGTAGACAATAAAATTATGTGATGATCAATTCTGATGGATGTGGCTTTTTTCAATAATGAGGTAATTCAGGTCAGTTCCAATAGGCTTGTGATGGAGAGAGTCATCTGCAACCAGAGAAAGGACCACTGGGACTGAATGTAGATTACAATATTGTTTTTCACCTTTTTGTTGTTGATTGCTTGGTTTTTTCTTTCTCATTTTTTTTCCTTTTTGAGCTTATTTTTCTTGTGCAGCATGATAAATGTGGAAATGTATATAGAAGAATTGTACAATTTAACATATATTGGATTACTTGCTGTCAAGGGGTGAGGGTAAGGGAAGGGAGGGAGAAAAATTTGGAATAGGAAGTTTTGCAAGGATGAATGTTGAAAACTATCTTTGCATATATTTTGAAAATAAAAAGCTATTATCTAAAAAAAAAGGTGTGGGGGGAAGAGGTCTTCTCTTGTTCATGATTTCTCCCACTTTCCAAAATAAACAGTCCTAGAACAGTAGTTGAATTACTATCAGTCTGGAAATTCTACTTCTTCCTTCTGTTTGCTATTATAAGGCAACATCAGCTTGGAACACAGATTGCAATAGACCACAGATCTATTGTTAACCACTGTTGACTTCTTGCCATGATGGCTCAGCTGCCCTAATCCCCAAATGTAATAGGAAAAAGGGACTCAGGAAGTAGAGTGTTGGGAAAGAGACTGGATAAGCCCTCAGGAGCCTATATAGAACCACTCCTATCACCCTCCCCCAGCTGTTCTTCTGCCAGCATCCTAAAACTCCTGAGGCTCTCTACTAGTTTTTGTGTCTCTGCGTATCTCTCTTCCTGCAGATACCTAGAAAAGAAAAATTGTTCTATATAAAAAATACTTCTCACATGACAATGTTCTCTTTTGTTTCATTTCATTTTGTTTTGGAATCCTTTTCTGTTTTTTTTTTCTTTTTTCTTATTCTGGCTTCTTCAAATAAAATAAATTTGAAAAAGAAAAAAAATCCTAAATTTTGAAGTTCCTAATCTGGTTCTTAAGATTCATGTGAATAAAAAATAAAACAAAGCTTCTAAATGAAAAAACAAAACAAAACAAAACAAAACAAACAAACAAACAAAAAACATGCTTCTGAGGTCCCTAGGGGAGGAGAATCATTATAGTTGCCTCTTAAAGAATGATGTATGGGAGCCTAAGGTTAAAGTAAGAGGACTTTGTATTATTATCTTTTTCTCAACATGTTTCTTTACTTTTATGTTTCACATCTCTGTTTATTGTGGTCTATACTTTCTCATTGCCTAATTCTCCATTTTTCATCTCTTGTTCTTTCTTTCTCTCTTTTCTTAAGGGTAGAAATTTGCTTGATTGTATTTGTATCTCCAGTACTTAATTCAGTACCTGGCAAATAGGAGACACTTAACAAATGTTTTTGTTGTTGTTGTTGTTGTTGTTCCATTTATTTGATCAAGAAAAGGGGACTTAGAGTTATGAGTTGTTGCATATATGATCAAATATGATCGCAATTGCTTTGTCAATTGATACTATTTAATTTTTTTCATTTATAAAGAAGTTTTTTATAAAGGGGCTACCTAAAAATTAGAACAGGGTGTCTAAAACTGTGACTTCAATGTTTTTTTGTTTATCTTTTTGTTTTCCTGAGGCAATTGGGGTTAAATGATTTGTCCATGATCACATAACTAGGAAGGGTTAAGTGTCTGAGACCAGATTTGAACTCAAGTCCTCCTGATTTCAGGCTGGTGCAAGGTAGCTGTCCCTGCCTTATCTTTCAAACCTCTCTCGAGTATTATTTTTTTAAAAAAAAGTGGCTTAGTTCTCTGAGATATTAAATGATCTCCCATGATCATACAAACAGGAAATGTCAAAATCAGGACTTCAATTCCTGATTCCAAGATCTACCCTCTATCCACTACAACCTGTTGCCTCTCACTGGGAAATTAAAGTAAGGTGAAAAAAATTATGTATGTGTGGGCTCTATTGAGTCAATCACCCCATCCACACTTACAGCAACAGCCAAAATACTCTAGCCCTGACACTTTTATCAGGTAAAATCATCTCTATTGAATCAATTAGCCAAAAGTTTTGCAATAATTTTCACCCTGTCATACCTCTTGGAACTTCAATAAGTCGGTCTAGTTCCAAACCCAAGGTTTTGAGTTTCTAGAAGCTTAGAGGGGAGAATAGTTTCAGCCAAGCTAATGATAGGGAATCCCTCCCAGAAAGGATCAGAGTTAAGCCTCTGTCTCTACTTCCTTAATCAGAGAATCACCTTTTGATCTCAGAATCCAAGGATTTAGACTTTTCTTGGGGATCCTAACACTGTCCCAAGAGCAGCAGTAACTGGAAGCGTATCTGCAGTGGAAATCAGAGATAAACTAGACGAGTTTAGAACTCTACAAGGAAGAAGACTGCAATTTATTGAAGAGTAACGCCTTGATGACTCTCACAAAGGGACTCCCAGAAATCTTGAGATATCCCATTTTACCACATGCATCATCAGCTTATAATGACTCCGTATGTACCTATGTACTCTTGGCAGGGCATGCCATCGAGATGCCATTGGAGATGTTTTGCACCAACTGTTCTTACCACATTATTTTAATAATATCTATCTGACTATGTGGTTGGCAACAACTGATAATCTTGAGAAGAGTCCCAGTGATGGGGGCTCATTTGCTATACTCAGCTTCAGTTCATAAGATACAAATATATAGGCAATCAAAAATACATCATAGGAAGAGGTCATTGAATCCCACCAAACAAAGAAACTGGAGGCCAGAGTGATAAAGTTACTTGTCCAGAGTCACACAACTATTAAGCAGCTGAGTGGGGATTTCAACCCAACTCAAATTCAGGTGTAAATTCAGCACTCATCAGCTAAGGCTTTTTTCCTATCAATAAACTTTTTGCAGGCGCTGGGTTTGAAGTCAGAATTGGGCACAAATTTTAACTCTTCAAATTGTTATCACTGCAAGTTCTGGAAAGTGAGTCTTGGTTTAATCATCCACAAAATAGGAGGGTTGAATTTTAAGGTCCCTTCCAGGTCTGAATAGGAATGAAATTAAAATTAAATTAAAAGAGAGAAGAAAAGCAGAGAATAAGACACAATAAAGATCCAAGAACCCAGTGCTCTAACAAAGGAACATCGACGGATTCAGAGTCACCACATCTGGCTTTCTCTCTTAAAAGCTTGATCTAGAAGTTTGAAACTTACGAAAAGTTTTAAAATGGGGGAGAGTGATTGGATAATAGGAGTCTTTTGTTATCCTATCTGAGATTTTCTTGGCAAAGATACTGGAGTGCTTTGCCATTTCCTTCTCAAACTTATCTGACAGATGAGGAAACTGAGGCAAAAAGGCTTGCCTAAGATCACACACCTAATAGGTGTGATACTGGGAATGCCACTTAACAGTCAAAAATGGAGATAATAAGCTCTACACAGGAGGCAGCTAGGAGGCTCAGTGGATAGAGTACTGGGCCTGGAGTCTGGAAGACCTGATTTCAAATTCTGACTCAAACCCTTACTAGCCATGTGACTCTGGGCAAGTCATTTAACTCTGTTTGCCTTAACCCATTGGAAAAGAAAATGGCAAACCACTCCAGCATCTTTGCAAAGAAAATCTCATCAACAGTATGGTCCATAGGATCACAATATCCAAAATGACTGAACAACAATAATAACAACCTCTCTATAATCTACTTGGCAGACATATTGTGATGATCAAATGAATGTGACTATTTAAAGATATCCCCCTGACCTTTTTTCTGGGATCCCCAGACCACTGTCCTTTAAGAACCATCAGCTCCCAGGCTCACAAAGGATCTAGACAATGGGTCCCCAGGTCCCAGATTTCTCTGAAATTTATCATCTCCTTAAGCCCAAGTGGCTCAAGATGGCAAGATCCCAGTCTGTGGGTCCAGGATTTTGGCTTAAAGATAAAAGGGATGGGACTAGAACTCCTGGGATGGGGTGGAGTGACCAGATGCTCTATGTGTGGGTTAGGTCAAGTGGCAAAGCCATAATTCTGGGGTGGAAACGGGAGAGGGTGGAGGCTGGGACCAGTCCGGAAGGAAAGGACTTGGAAGACCAGAGTAGTCGAAAGACTGAAAGCCTGAGAATTCAGGGAAGGGGATTAGGGAGAAATGGGGATAAGGAAGGTTTGGGAGACCTTCCGAGGCAAGTGTGAACGTGATTGGGAAGGGGAGAATCTGACAGGGAGGGCATGACTTAATAGACTAGAGACATGAGGCAAAAGGAGTGGAGGAAAGACGCGGAGGGTGGAACTCAGAAGCTGTGAGGGGGCTGGGAAGGTAAGGGAAAGTATAGGAGGTAGGATGGGCGGGAAGAGAACGCCCGAGGAGGCAGGGATAGGCCGTTTGCACCGGCAGGGCACAGCTTGGAAGACTATAGAACCCCAGATTGAGGGGACTGAGGAGGGGAACGTGGTTTGGGGGAGGGTCCAGAGCGTCTGGGTGCTCAGATCGGGAGAATGAGGGCTGGGAAGGCTGGGGGCTGAGCACCAACTGCAGGCTGGGGCAGGCCTAAGACCAAGGGAAGACAGGACCCAGGAGACTTTGAGGAGGGGGCTCTCGAGTCCTGTCCTGGGACTCTTGAGTGAAGCCTGGGCGAAAGGCGGACTCTTTTTGCCTGTGCGGCGCATCCCTCTGAAGGGTCCGAGAGCCTCCCGGGTCTCGGGTCCCCGGGCTACTCCCGGAGACTCCACCCTCCTCAGGGGCCCGCCCGAGAGGATGCGCTCCCTCCGCCCAGGCTCGATTGTGAAAGATTGGGGGGGGGGGCCCGACGGGGGCGGGGCACCGGGGGGGGGACCGAGGGCCGTTCCCACAGACTCCAGCGGCGGGAGGCCTGAAGTCGAGGGGAAAGGAAGCCCGCAGAACAGGGACGGAGAAGAGCAAAGCGCGCATTTAGGGTTAGGGCGCTGGGGAGACAAAGCAGAGATGGGAGGAGAAAGGGGGTGACATGGGAGGGGAAGGAGGGAAACAGAGGCTGGTCGAACTTCAGAGACTGAGGAAAAGTCCAGAACAGTGGAGAGGGGACAGAGTCGACAGGTGTTGGGGGGGAGAGAGCGCCGAGGCCGGGAGCAGGAAGGGTGAGATAGACCCGAAGGGCAGACCCAAGGGAGGAACAGGGCAATAAAGGAGAAAGGCGGAGATTGCACTCGGGTGCCGACCACTGAACACTCCTTCCCTCCCCCCAAGCCGAGTCTCAAGGAAGGAAACGCGGAGGAAGAGAAAGGGAGCCCCCAAATTGAGAGAGATGCGCACGCGCCCTGGAGAGCCCCAGAGCTCGGTATGTGTCCAGCTCGTCTACGCGGGCCAGCCGCTTGGCAGGCAGGTCTAGGGTGAGCGCGGGTGGGGCTGTTTGTTTATTGAGGGAGAAGGGCGGTCCCTCACCCACCCCACCCCTCTCCATCCTCCCTCCTTCCTCCCCTCCCACCCCTTGCCGCAGTCTCAGTTAGCGTTGATGGTCTTCTTAATCCACTCCGTATAGCGGCAGACGCTGGTGTAGACCCCTGGTTTATCCCGTCTCCCGCAGGGGTCTGCGCCCCAAGATGTGATGCCCTGGAGAACTCCGTCGCACACCAGTGGGCCCCCTGAGTCACCCTGCGGGAGAGAGAGAGACAGGAGAGGAAACAGCCTGAGTCTCCATGGCTAACGACAAGGGAGCTCTGGGGCAGCAGAGGGGCGTTCCTGGGGGGGGGGGACCCATAAAATCCATGGCTTCCTCCGAGAGTCCAGCCTTGGCCTTGAGGAGGACACGATGATGAAAGAGATCTCTTTTACAGAAGATCTCTCTTTTTTCCAAGGAAATCTAACAACTCCCATGCCCAGTCAGTGTTGAAGTTCAGTCATCGCCATGGTTTCTGACTTTGTGATCCCATTTTGGGGGGGGGAGGTTGGTAAAGATTCTGGAGTGGTTTGCCGTTTCCTTCTCCAGCCCATTTGACAGATGAGGAAACTGAGGCGAACGAGATTAAGTGATTTACCCAGAGTCACCCAGTTAATTTCTGAGGCCTGATTTGATCTCCTGAAGCTGAATCTTCCTGATTCCCAGGGTTCTACTCACTTTGCCACCCACCTGGCTGCCTTAGCCAGGGAAGAAAGATCACTGCCCTCCCTGATGGATATACCGGTAATCAGGATCTAACTTTCACTTGTCAAACCCAGCCTTAATTTCTGGAACATTGGCCCAGTCCCAGCCAATTAGGAAGAGGATATTCCCGGCTCTCCTCCTCAATCCCAGGGGAGGGGGCGTGGCCTCAACCAAGGGATCTAAATTCTAATTAGAAGAAATAATGGCTCTCCAATCCACTTACTGTAAGGACATTTCCCAAACTCCTTCTGGATCTAGAAGATGTGGCCTTGAAACAAGATGGGGGGGAAAGTTCCTGGCCTGCTCTTAAAACCTTTTCCTCTCTCTTCACATCCTACTATCACAGGGGACCATAGAGATCATCTGGCCCTGTCCTCTTATTTTACAGATGAGGAAACTGAGGCTGAGAAAAGGAGAGTTGGCTGAATTAAGGCACCCAGATGGTGAGTAACAGAGTCTGACTTTGGCCTGGCTTTGGGAGGAGGTCTGTTTTAGTAGAAAGAGGTAGAGCTTTGCAGAATTGGGTTTAAAAGCCAGTTCCTGCCACTAACTTACAGTGATCAGCATCCCTTCTCATCACCAAGTCAGGCCCCCTTCTTTAGCCTATTCCCACATTTATAAAATGACCTGGATAGAGCACTCAGCCTGGAGTCAGGAAGGCCTGAATTCAAATCCAGTCTCAGACTAACTGTGACCCTAGATAAATCACTTAATCCTGTGTGCCTCATTTTCCTCATCTGTAAAATGAACTAGAGAAGGAAATGGCAAACCCTTCCAATAACTTTGCCAAGAAACTCCCTAATGAGAAAAGGAAAAGTCAGAGAAGAGTGAAAAATGACTAAACAAACACCATCCCACCCAAAAAAAGATGTGATTTCCAAAGTCCTTTCCAGTGGCAACATCCTCTAGTTATAGAACAGTGGGCACAGCACTGATGTAGAGCCAGAAGCCCTGGGTTTAAATCCTGTGATTGTTCACTTACTACTTGATGTGGGAAAATCACAAGCTCTCAGCCTCAGTTTCTTGATCTGTACGATGAGGAGGCTGGCCAAAGGCCTGTGAATCCAATCAAGGACTCCTGCCACTGACCATGGTACTTGCTGTGTTTCTCTGCATCCAACCCCAATTTCAGCATCCCCGTAACCAACTCCTTCCCTGTGAGCCTAACCTGGCAAGTGTCCGCACCAGTGCTGCTTCCTGCACACACCATGCCATGTGAAATCTTGTCTGGGTACGCCTTCTCACACTGATTCTGGGACCAGATGTTCAGCTCTGCACAGTGAAGGATGTCAGGAAAGTTCTCTGGGGATGGGGTTAGGGAGAAAAGGTTGATTAGTGATAGAAAACTCACAAATTTATATAACGGCAGCATCTGAAAGATTTGCAATTGGAGACTTCACTCTTCTTGTAAAGTGCAATTCTTTAATCAACTAGCTTGATGGATAAAGACAAGCCTACTCTCACCCTTCCAAGTTCTTAACTTTCCTTGCCTATGGGGGGGGAGTTGAAGAAATGAATAAATCTGTTTTAAAAGGCTCAAATTTGTGAATGCATAATATGAGATAAAAGCAAAAGCACACTTGGATTTGCTCCAAGAATTGTCAATGAGTTTTCATAAATTCGATCAGAAAAATAAAGGAGTTTCCTAGTTTGATAAATGTGGAATTAAAATCGATTCAGGAAGAAGGAAAAATGATAAACATAAAATCTGACATTCTAAAACATTTGGTGGAAAATCTAAATAAGATGGTTGATTCTCTCAAGAGGAAGAAAGTCCAGGTGAAAAGTCAAAACGCAGAGGGAAAGATGAAATAACTAAAAAAGGGTTTTTAAAAAGCACAATGCCAATGAGACTTGAGAGGTTTCTAAATGGAGATATAAAGGGCAGATCCCAGTGATGGAACCACAACATTGTTGTTCTTCCTCCAAAATATGGTAAATAAATGGGAGTTGGGGGATTATTTCCTGAATAGAAGCTTCTTCCATTCTGTGGTAGAACTTCTGGTCCAGACACTTTATCCAACTGCCCTTCTTTTATACGGCAAACAAAATTGTTCTTTCATCTTCCCATCCCCAATTCCCCATCCAGTGAAGAGAATGCTGAGCTTTACCAAGAATATTCTAAAATTAAATCTTTGGAAAAGTCTTCTGACTCACAGATACTCTAGCTCTGCTCTCCTTGTCTCTTTCTACTTCCATTACTACTTCTGTCTCTTCTTTCTGTATATTAGCTTTCTCTAGCCCTATAGTAGTTCTCCCCTTATGTCTTCTCTTCCCCCTCTCCTCTTCCTTTCCTTCCTCCATCTCCACTCCATCCTTCATTTCTCCTTTTCCTTCTTCTTACCCTCTCCTCCCCTCTTTTCCCTATTCCTCATACCTGTCTCTTCCCTTCCTTTCCTCTCTCCTCTTCTCCCCTCAGCTCTCCTCCATTCCCTTTCCCTGCATCTCCTCTCCTCCCCCTTCCTCCCCATTTGTTTTCTTCTCCAGGCTAAATATTCTTGCTTCTTCAATCATTCCTTTTATGTCCCGCTTCCAAGTGCCTTCCATTTCTTGGTTGCCTTCCTCTGGATCTGCTCCAGAATTTCCATCCTAAAATATGTCTCCCCAGAATAGGACATACTAGAAGGGAGTGACCAAAGAAGAGTAAAGAGGGGGTTCCAGACCTCCCTCCCAACCCGGCAGATACTTTGCTCCTCTTCAGACATCCTAAGATCCAATTAACCTTTTGTACTATGTCACATTATTGATTCTCATTGGACTTAACACCAGTATTCATCACATAAAAGGAGTTCTCCCTAAGCCTTCCCTAATGTGTGCTCACCAAATTTGCAGATAATGCAAAGTTGGGAAGGATTTCTGAAACACAGATGATACCCTCAAGATGTCAAAAATCTTTATCAGCCAAGACTGCTGCTGTTACTACTTCTACTACAATTTCTCTTACTACTAACAACAACCACTACTACCTTCTACTAGTAAATGCTATCTGTTATTTACTATTAAAATAATTACTACCACCACCATTACCTTTATTGCTACTACTACCTACCACCACCACCACTACTAAAATTACTAACTCCACCATTGCTTCTACTACTACTACCTACTATTAACAACTGCTATTTATTACCTATCCCACTATTATCACTACCATAACTACCACCACTGTCACTACTAATGATTCCTGCTACTTATTACTAGCAATTGTTACCAACTACTTACCTACTACAGCTACTACTATTGTTGCTACTACTACTATTGCTGCTGCTACTATTGAGGCAGTTTGATGACACAGTGAATAAAGTACTGGAACTGGAATCAAGTAGAACTGAATTAAAATCTGATCTCAGGCATTTGCTAGCTGTGTGGACCTGGGCAAGGCACTTTATCCTGTTTTCTTCAATTGTAAAATAAAGATAATACCAGCACTACTCCACAGGGTTGTTTTAAGAATCAAATAATTGTAAAGTACTTAGTATATTACCCTGACACATAGTGGGTGCTATGAAAACCTTAGCTATTATTATTAATATGACTAATCATCATTATAATCATATAAGGTTTTAAAAACACTTTACTAATATTATCTAATTTAATTATCACAACAACCCCAGAGAAATTAATGTTATTATTCTCTCCATTGTTATGGGTCAGAAAATTGAGGCAACTTGATCAGGGACACAGAGATAGAAATGTCTGAGGTCATATTTGAACTCAGATCTTCTCACTCCAAGTCTAATGCCATACCTACTGTATTATCCATTAAAAAAAAGCTATAAAGAAGATGAAAGTTCCTATAATTAAATGTAAAACCTTGGGGTTCAAAAAAGCCAATGTTGCCTAAATAAAGTGGGGAAGTCATGCTGAGACAGCAATTTGGATTAAGAAAAATTCCAGGGGGAGAGATTAATTAATTAAAAATTCAATATGGCAGCCAAAAAGACCAATGGATTTCTAATCCCATTAATTCTGGCTTCCAGGCATAGGAAATGCCAGAACACATCTGGTGTTCAGTTCTGGGCATCATATTTTAGGAAAGACATTGATATGGTGGAGGACAAAAAAAAAATAAAAAGCTGGATCAGGGAAAAAGGGTCTGGCTTGTTCCATCAGGAGAAACAAAAAGATAGATTCAAATTCAATGTCTGGAAAAGTTTCCCAACAATTACTGCTTCCCTAGAATGAGATGGAAAGCCTCAAAGGGACTTGAGGTCTTCCAGGAGAGACTGATAAGCAATAGCTTAACCAGGGGTTAATAAGAAGCAATAATAATAATCTGTAGTAGTAGTAGCAGCCACAACAGTGACATTAGTGATAGCAATAGTGAGTAGTTGGTAATAATTGTTAGTAGTAAGTAATAGAAGTAATTGTTAGTAATATTGGGAGGGGGTAGTCAAAGTGGGTAAGTAATAGGTAGCATTTGTAAATAGTAGATAATAGTAGTAGTAGTAGAGGTAATGGAGGAGGTAGTAATGGTAGTAGGAATAATAGTAGTAGTAAATAATCAGTAGTAGTTGTTAGTAGTACATTAGGGTAGTATTGGACTATATGGCTGCTGCTGAGATCTCTTCTGACTTTAAAAATCTATATGATTCTCTCAGTGATTTGTTTTGTGTGGCTGCTGTTTGTACATGTGTACGTATATGGGTGGGTGTGGGTGTGGATGTTTAGCTAAATCCAAGCCTTGATTGTTGTTGTGATTGGTTAGTTAAGTAATTGTATTAGATTTTTCTTGACCCTGTTTGGGGTTTTCTTGGCCGAGATATTGAAGTAGTTTATCATTTTCTTCTCCAGCTTATTTTACAGGTGATAAACTGAGGCAAATAGGGTTAAGTGACTTGCCCCAGGGTCACATAGCTAAGTTGAATTAAGACTTGACACTTATCCCTATAAAATTTCACTTGATGAGTTCCAGACCATCATTTTGGCTTAGTGAGAGATTTCTGAATCCTAAACCATGACCCTATTTGTAATCAAGCTACCTTCCACCACCAATTCTATCATACTTAATTTTTAATGGGTTTGAGATATTGAAGCTCTTCTTGACTTATTCTACAAAAGTCAACTCAAGTCTCATTTGTTTCAGTTTACAAGACAGTATAAGACCAATAACAATAATAGCTAAAATGTATATACAGCATTAATATTTCCAAAACACTTTGAAAATATTATTGCATTTGATTCTTACAACAACTCTGGGAAGTAGGTACTATTATTATCCCATTACACAGATGATGACACTGAGGCAAACAATGAAGTGACTTGCCCAGATTCACACAACTAGTGAGGGTCTGAGGCATAAAGTGGAAAGAGTGTTATTTTTATTTGTGTATTCCAAGTATCTCATCCAGTGCCTGACACGTGTAGATACTACGTGAGTGAATGAATGAATGAATTAAAGCCAACAGATGTGATTTGGAGTCCTAATTCTATTACCTAATGGCTATTTGGAAAGTCACTCTGTGAACTTCAGTTTCCTCAGCTATAAAGTACAAATAATACATTGGCTACATCCCAAAATTGTCAAGAAGATCAAACTGGATGATGAGGATCAAGCAAGCAAGATGTCAACATGTCAGAGATCCGTGATTTTCTCAGGACAACTAATTCTTCTTTCCTGACCCATTCTTTCTATGAGTTTAGTCTTAGAGACTTGCCCAGAATTCAGAAGAGGTGACTGATTTTCTCAAGGTCACACAGCTGATAAGTGGTAGAGCCGGGGTATGAACTTGGCCCTCCATTATTCATCTGCAAAATGGGGATATACTGGAGAAGGAAATGGCAACTCCACTCCAGTAGTTTGCCAAAAGTGCTCCATGATCAGCATCTGTGGGTTCACTCAGTCAAATGTGACTTTGAGTTCTCCTCACAACAACAACAACAACAACAAGGGTTCCTCAAGTCCATACCTGTGGTTTCATTCTTGTAAAGAAAGACTAGTGTAGAAACACTGCAGAAATGCCGAGCAACAGCTCAAGTATAACTAAGCATCTCAGAGACCCTGGGATATGATGAGCTAAGTGACCTGTTGATGGCCTCAAGGTATCTGTCAGAGATGGGATTTGAATCCCAGAAGCTCTGTCCATCTTCAAGGCTGGACATCTCCTAAGTACAACAATCTTCCAGATGGGTTAGCCTTGTTGCTTCATGAGACTGTGAGGTCTTTTTCCCAAAGTGCCTAGGAGGAGGGAAGGAAGGAAGAAAGAAAGGAAAGAAGGAAGGAAGGAAGGAAAGAAGGAATGGAGGGAGGGAGGAAAAAATAAGAAGGAAAGGAAGAAAAAGAAAGGAAGGAAGGAAAGAGGAAGGGAGGAAAAGATAAAAGGGAGAGGAAGGAAAAAGGAAAGAATAAAAAAGGAAGGAAGGAAGGAAAGAGAAAAGAGAGGAAAGGAGAATCTCTGATTTATTTATCTTTTCTTTATGATCTTGAGGAAGTCATTTCCCTCTCTTAGCCCTAATTTCCTAATATGTAAATGAGGAGTAAATTGACAATTCTCAAATTTTTTCATGTCAGGATCCCAGCAGGCTCTTAAAAGTTATTAAAGCCCCACCCTCCAAGAGCTTTTGCATATGTGACTTATAGCTACATTAACCATATTAGAAATCAAGCTATTTTAGTATTATTATGACAGGAAGACATTTCTGTCTTTCCTATTCTGCTATTCTCTGTTCTGAAGGTTTGTCCAGCTCTGATCATCTATATTCTAAGAGCTCTGTGAGCTCTGATTTTCTAAGTTTAGTCTGGCTCTGATATACTACATAGCCAAGTTTCCTAATATGCTCACACTCCCATAAGAGGTATCATTACTGAATTGGGAGTCATGAAATTGTGATTTGTTATCAGTAAATATCTGATTTGTATACCTATTTTATACACCTTTATATCTAGAGCCACAGAAAAATTTCTTGGGTGCAAGTGGAAAAGTTTTAAGAAGCCCTGGTATACGGCATCTTTCCCTTTTGAGGTTCTATTTACCAAGTGGACATTCTACGTTCTTCAGATTAAACTACCTGAGAAACTGGAACCTTTTGGCCAGTGTTCCCACTGTTCTTCCTGAGGCTTTATCCCAGCAGCACCACAAAGAACTCTGGGTGATCTGGGAGTGAATTCTAGTTCCTCCACTTTAGATGAAGCATTTCCCCGTGGGGAGCCTCAATTTCCCAAATTGTAAAATGAGGAGAATGGAGAGCATAACTTTAAAGGGCCTGTTTTCAGCTCTAACTCTGATCCTATCATCCCTCCTCCTGGAGAATTACCTCGAGGGCTGGTGGTGGTACCCCAACCTGACACAATGCATTTCTGGTTAGGCTGAGGGCAGTGGGAGGGAAGTCCAATGGGTTTCACATTGTTGTTCACATCGACTGATTTCTGAAGTTTGAGCAGCATCAAGTCATGGTTGTTGCTACTGGATGAGTTGTGACAAGGATGTGGGATTGATCGAACTACCATGACCTCTTGCTCGGTACCTTCTGGGTTCTGCAGGCTATGGTCTCCCAGGCGGGCTGTGTATTTCCTGGGAGGTATGGGGAGAGACTGTATGACCCAGGTGTTGATGCTCCCAGGACCCACCCTTCAGGGACTCTGGCACCCATTCCCTGCCCACTTGGGAAACTTGGGAATCCAACTCTCCAGACCTCCAGTCTCAAGCCCTGTCAGAAATCCAGATCACTGAGCTCAGAGGCCTGGGAATCCATGCCTTCAGACCCCACCCCCTCAGGATAAAGACATTTTATAAGGAGTAATTTTATAAGGATAAAGACATAAAGTCTCTACCCCTCTGAGAGACACGGGCATCTGTGCTCCTGCCTCTTGGTTCCCCTGCCTCCCCAGTTTCTGCCTCCCACAGGACCTGAATAACTGGCCACTTAGCCACTAGCACCCCAGAGACCTATTGTGACTATAAATCTAGCCCCTGCAGACCCATATAACTGTGATTCCAGATGCTGGCCCCCCAGGGATTCAGGCCCAGGTCACCCCCTTTCAGTAAGTCATTCCCTCAGCAGCAAGAAGGAACAGAGACACCAGAGCAGCTAAGTCTGTCCTTGGGAGAACCAGTCTCTCTTTCCATTTTCCCTAGTAAAGTAGCCACTCATTAAAAGCCAAAACCAGTTGTGTTTCTATAGCCTCCAGTGGAGTCCCAAACTCTTCCTCCCCATTACCTCAGTGAAGTGTTTAATCTAGGAAGATTAGCAGAGGATCTTTTTAAGAGAGTTCCAATCCCCATGCCTTGAGGCATCTGTGTAGACACTTGGTCCCTAGCATCAGCCCCCTCAAAGATCAAGGCTTCCATTCCCCATGTCCCAAGGCCCTGAGATGATAGTCTTCCCCCTCCCCTTCAATAAAGGGATCTGTCACTGAGAGACAATGAGGTAGAGACCAGTTTATATGTGGATTTCTCCCAGTCTCTACCCCCCTCCTTAAACCCAGGACCTTCTCCCTTAGGGACCCAAGCCTTGGGCTCACTCACGGTTTCTGACAGTGGGCTGCTGTGAGTATCCACTGAGGGGCCACCAGGACCCCCCCACAGAGAAGCCTTACACCCTGGAACAAGCCAGCTTGCCAGGGCTGGGAATGACGTTCACAGGGCTCTGCCCCTAGCACCCTGGAGTCCTCAGCCATGAAAGACCCTGAAATAGCAAGTGAGAAGGAGGAGCTTACTAAGCTGCCCTGCAGGAATCCCCCACAATGCTACACTTGCACTGCCCCTTCACTTCTGGCCCATCCCAAGACTGATCCACTCCCACCCTTATATGGCCTCCCAGAAATCTCCCCAACCAAGCCTCTAGGTCTCCACAAGCAATCAACACATTCTAATGGGCTCTCCTCCCATTAGTTTCTCCCCAGTCCCTCAAATCTTCCCAAACTACTCCCGATCCCACAAGCTCTCACACGGTTTTTCCCCAGTGTTCCAATATATTC
>JAJPUD010001905.1:177163-208829 GCA_023553655.1 Myrmecobius fasciatus
CAAGGGCAGAGAAGGAAGGAAAGGAGTAAAGCGAGAGAAAGACAAAGCGGGAAGCTGATGGGCTTTGCAGAATCCCCCATCCACCCATCCCGGACTCCCAAAGCCCAACCTACCCGTTTCCCTCGCCCCCAGGTCGCTCCGCCCCCTCTCAAGGTTGCGAGCTCCTCCCCAGCTCTTAGAGCTCTCAAAAACTTTGGGCGGGTTGGGGGTGAGCCCACAGGGCATCCTGATCCTCCAGCTCTTACCCTCTTCGGGAGCCGGGCCTCCTGCTCCCCATCCCCTGCCTCCTTCAGCAACCCCAGTCCTATCTCATAGCCTCCATCCCCCAAGGGTACCCTCGCTTCCAATCACGCCCCCCACCCTCTTTCGGGATCACCGGCTCCTGATCTCTTTAGGGCTCACCTGGCAGGAGCCTCGGCCTCCCTCCCAGAGGCCAGCACAAATCATGTTGGAAGATATTCGGCCCGGGTAGGCTCTGTGGCACAGGCGGGGCTCCAGAACGCTGATGTTGGCGCACTGGAGCGTGAGGGGGTATTCCACTGTGGGAGAACAGGGAAACAGCGCTCGATAAATTGCTGAGCAGAACACAAGAGGGCGCCACCATCCCCATGATGCCATGTGAAGCTTCATTGACCCTCACCCCACCAACGCCAGCCCTGCTCCCAAACCCCTGTCCATCCTCATCCTCAACTCCATGCCCTCAATTGCTATCTCCTACTCCAGTCCCATCTCCATTTACATCTTCTCTTGACCCCTAAATCCATCCCCAACCTCTTCCCCTTCCTTATCTCTCTCCTTAATCTTTACTCCCAACTCCAATCCCATCTGCAAAACCATTGCCATCCCTTTCTCCGTCCTTTATATTTACCTCCAATTCCATCTCCCCCTAGCTTTCACCCTCCAAATCCATCTTATCTCCATCCTCGGTCCCATCTCCAACTCCATCCCCATCCTTGTCTTCTTCCTTTATCTTTATGGCCCAGTTCCATCCCTCTCCTCATATTCACCCTTCACCCCCACTCTTATTGTCATCACCATCTCAATCTCTTATATTTCCCCCTCCCATAGTTTTTTGCCTTCAGTCCCATTTCCATCTTCATCCCAAATTTATCTTTATATCCATATCTTTGTGTGTCCCTTTCCTCATCTTGACCCAGAACTATCATTCTGACCCTAATCCCATCCCCCATCTTCATCTTCTTTCTCTTCCATCTCCATCTCCAGCATCCTCTGTATCTCAATGTCACTCCAGACCAAGACCCACCATCAGGACTGGAGATGGCGCCCCAGCCAGAGATCAGACAAGTGGTGCCAGGTTTGGCACAATTCTTGCTGATGTTGAGGGGTTGCACAGCTGGAGTTAATCTGGCGGGTCTCTTCAGGCGAATCAGCATGAGGTCATGGTTGTGATCATGGGCTCTTAGATCACTGTTGAAGCCTGGGTGGGGGAAGAAATCCGTGACACGGAACAGCTGCTCTGGACCTTCCCATTGCCACAAGTGGTGTTCTCCAAGCCGCACCCATAGGTACCTATAAGGAGAAGGGAGTGTGGTGGGAGGGAGCCACTGCAGGAGCCTGGATAAACATCTAGCCCTCACTGGGCCTCTGTGTTCTACTTCTGTCCATCACCAGTCATGTGGGACCTTAAATAAGCCACACCCTCTCATCACCTCCAGGCTTTTCGAAGAGCTATGTGTGACCCTGAGCAAGTCAGATGCCTTCTGTGTCCCCCTTTCTTTCTCTCCATGGATATCCATGGAGTGAATCACCAGTGTTGTGTGACTTGGAACACCCATCCTCTCTGGGTTTCCTCTCATGAACTTAAGGTGAATCAGAGATTTGTAATGTCAAATCTGAAAGGATGCTCAGAGCTCACTAAGTCCATCTCCATCATTTCATAGATGTGGAAACTGAAATTTTAAAAAAAAATTGGATTTTCCAAGTCTCCCATTGATATGAAAGTCAGGGGCTGGGACTAGAGAAACGAGCTGGTTTCTATGTTTCTCTGCTTTTCTGAGTGGTCTCTTGACTGAGAAGGATGGGAGATAAATGGCAGCAGAGTTAGATCCCTACTCCCAGTTTCAGAATTTCCTACTGTATCCCATCATATCTCCATGGGAAACCAAATAAGAGAAGGCTGCCTCCCTGAGCTTCCTTCTTCTGCTTCTACAATAGGATGAGTTGTACATGGCTGGTGAAACATTACTGGCCTCTGGATTTCTGTTTTATTTAGTACTAAGAGGAGCTTTCCAGGTACCATTCATTCATTCCCTCTGAGCTTCTAATTCCCCCTGGAAACAAAGCCTGAGGCTTGCAGCTTTAGACCAGCACCATACCCTTTCTGGGCAGCTAGGTGGCGCCATAGTGAATAGAGCACTGAATCTGGAATCAGAAAGATTCATCTTTATGAGTTCAAATCTGGCTTCAGACACTTACTAACTTTACCCTGAACTGGTTGTCTCAGTCTCTTCATCTGTAAAATGAGCTGGAAAACTCTTCAGCATTTTTGCCAAAACAAACAAACAAACAGACCTGAATAGGGTCACAAAGAGTCAGAACAGGCTTTTGAAGTAAACAAGATTGAATGACTTGCCCAGGATCACACAGCTATTAAGTAGCTGAGGCTGGATTTGAACTCATGTCTTCCTAACTCCAGGCTTTGCATTCTATCCAAAGTATTGGAGAGGAATAAGATATAAGAATACCTGAAGGGTAAGCTGGAGGAAAGACTTTTTTATATTAGATATTAGAGGTAATATAGGAAATCACTGGAAGTTTATAACATGGGGGGAAGGGGGAAGGGGGAAGGAGTCAGATTTACAATTTAGGAAGATTAATTTGACAGCTGAATGGAGGATGGACTGGAAGGGGGAAAAATTTGAAGCAGGGAGTCTAATCATCAGGCTATTGCAACAGTCTAGTCATGAGGGATTGAGGGCCTGCACCAAGGTAGTGTTGTGTTAGAGGAGAAGAGAGGAGACATACTAAAGATGTTATAAAGATAAAATCAATAGGATGTGTCAGCAGGTTAGATATGGGGGGAGGTGAGGAGGGGGAGACTGAGAAGGAAGAGTTAACATGAAATCTAGGTTGCAAGCTGAGTGACTGGGAGAATAGATTTACAATCACCTGAGAGTAAATGGTCAAGGGCCCATCTCTCAGTATAGAGCCTTGATAAAGAACCCTGGTCTGGAGTACCATCAATTTGGAGAGAAAAAAAAAAAAGATGGACAAATAGAGGGGGAAGATTGATATGGAAATAGTGTCAGAGGGAAGGATCAGAGGATACAGACAGCAGTGGGGTAGATATAAAAATGGAAGACAGAGATAGGGATGGCATTAGAAATGATGGGTAATAGGGAAGCTAGGAAGAGGGAGAATTTTGGGGGAAATATAATGAGTTCAGGCTATGTTGAGTTTAAAATATCTCTGGGATATCCATTTTGAAATGTCTGATAGGTAGTTAGAAATGAGAGCCTAGAGATTAGGAAAGAGATTAAATCTGAATGAGAAGAATCATCAACATAGAAACAACAATTGAAATCATGGTTGCTGATTAGATTACCAGATGAAGCAGTATAGAGGGAGAAGGGGAGAGAGCTCAGGAAAGTGTCACGGGGAATATCCACCTTCATTGGATGTGACCTAAGCAAAGGTTCAGCAAAGGAGAGTGAGGAGCAATCAGAAAGGTAGGGAGAAAGCTAGGATAGAGTAGTATCTTGACAATCTAGAAATAAAAGTATTATCTAAGAGAAAGGGACAAGGGAAATCATCAATGCCAAAAGTTGAAAGGAGGTCAAGAAAAGTGAGGATTGAAAATGCCATCAGATTTGACAGTTAAGAGATCACTACTAATTTTGACTAGAATTGTTTCAGTGAAGTCAAACCAGACTGTGGGAAATTAAAATGAGAGGCAAGAAAATGGGGGTATTCTTTGTAGATAGCCCTCTCAAGGAGTTCAGCCACAAAAGAGATGAATTATGGGATGATAATGGGATTGGGTGGACTAAGAGAGCTTTTTTAGTAGGGGAGGTTGAGATTTGAGCATGTTTGTAGATAACAGGAAAACAGTCAGGAGAAAGGAAGAAATTTAAAATAAATGAAAGAATCAAGAAATTAAGAAAAGAAAGGAGTAAGAAAGGGGGCAATCTGTTGGTAAAGTTAAGATGGAATGAGATCACTTATACAGAGAGAGGTTTGCCTTGGTAGAGAGTAAGAAACACTAAGAACTTAACTCTCTGAACCTCAGCTCCCAGACTTCTTAGCAAGCTGATCCTTTCAGTGACCTTGCCCTCCCTGCCTTCAAACTCTCTGGGCCCCTGCTTCTCCTATTTTTCCCTATCATTCCCCTGACTTTCAACCACTTCCTGCTTTGTATTTTCTCTGATGCCCCCAGTTTCCAAAGATCTGATAAATTTCTTTAATCCCCTTTTCCCTCCCCTCATTTTTTCTACATCTAGAATCCCTCAATCTGAACATTCTAGGTTCTTCAGTCTGATCATTCTGAGTTCTTCAGTCTGACCATTGTAGGTAGGTCACAAGGAAGATGGAAACACACACTCAGAAGAAGACAGCAAAGTCAAAAGTCCTACATCCAAAGCTTTCAAGAAAAATATGATTGGTCTCAGGCCACAAAAGAGCTTAAGAAGGATTTTTAAAATCAAGTAAGTAGGGGAAATATTGAGAAGAGAAATGACAGTATGCAAGAAAATCATGAAAAAAAAAGTTCAATAGCTTGGTAAAGGAGGCACAAAAAAAAAAAAACTATCTTAAAAAGAGAATAGGTCAAATGGTAAATGAGGTCCAAAAATCCAACAAGGAGAAGAATGTAGAATTGGCCAAAAGGGAAAAGATATACCAAAAAATCGCTGAAGAGAATAACTCATTAAAAATGGTGTTGGCCAAATGGAAAAGAAGATACAAAACTTCACCAAAGAAAATAATTCCTTAAAAATTAGAATTAAGCAAGTGGAATCTAATGACTCTCTGAGACATCAAAAAGCAATAAAACAAAACCAAAAGAATAAAAAAATAGAAAGATCTTATTAGAAAAACAACTGACCTGGAAAACTGATTCAGGAGAGATTATTTATTATTATTTATTTATTATTTAAAATTATTGGACTTCCTGAAAGCCATGATCAAAAAAAGAACCTGGATATCACCTGTCAAGAAATTTTTGAGGAAAATTGCCTTGATGTTTTAGAACTAGAGAGTAAAATAGAAATTGAAAGAATCCACAAATCACCTCCTAAAAGAGA
Source organism: Myrmecobius fasciatus (assembly GCA_023553655.1). Lineage (NCBI taxonomy): Eukaryota > Metazoa > Chordata > Mammalia > Dasyuromorphia > Myrmecobiidae > Myrmecobius > Myrmecobius fasciatus. Next base: position 182,425 of record JAJPUD010001905.1, read on the forward strand.
TCGCAAAATGAAAACACCTAGGAATATTATAGCCAAATTCCAGAGTTTCCAGGTTAAGGGGTAAATACTTCAAGTAGTTAGAAAGAAACAATTCAAGTATCATGGAGCCATAGTCAGGATAACACAAGATTTAGCAGTTTCTACAATAAATTTCAGAGAACTTAGAATATGATATTCTGGAAAGCAAAGGAGCTAAGATTACAACCAAGAATAACCTACCCAGTAAAACTGAGTATAATACTTCAGGGTAGGGAGGGAAAGTGGATATTCAATAAAATAGAGGGCTTTCAAGAGTGACTAATGGAGAAAAAACAGAGCTGAATAAAAAAGTTAACTTCCAATACAAGACTCAATAGAAGTATAAAAAGGGAAACAGGAAAGAAAAATAGTAAGGGACTTAATAAGGTTAAACTGTCTATGTTCCTAAAAGGAAAGATAATACTCATAGCTCTTAAAAACTTTCTCATTGTTAGGTCAATTAAAAGGGGTGAACATAGACAAAGGACAAGGGTGTGAATTGAATATGTTGGGATAATATCTTTAAAAATAAAATTAAAGGGTTAGAAAGAGGAATGCACTGGGGAAAGGGAAAAGGAGATATAGAATTGGGTAAATTATCTCACATAAAAGAGATAAGAAATAGCTTTTATAGTGGAGGGGGAAATGGAGGAGCTCACAGGGAATACTGTTATCAGAACTGGCTCAGAGAGGGAATAATTCAATTGGGTATAGAAATATACCTCATTGTTGGGAATCTTTAGGGTTAATATCATGTTGATCTAAATAAAAGTAGACCTGCTCCAGCTGCAGATGTGATGCAGTCATAACTTGGCTCAGGATGCAAGATTATGCTGCCCTGTTCGAGAAATTGGGAACATGATCTTAATCTTATTCTTGGGTAAATTAGACACTTATTCCTTTTATACTATCGCTACTTTGCAATCTGGGGAGTCTACCAAATGTTTATGAATCATTTATTTCACTGTTTTAGTGAAAATTATAAAATTATAAGAAAATTTAAAAACTGATAATGCCCCCAGTATACCAGTAAAAACTTCAAAATGTTGTTAATGTTTTTTTTAAATTTCTCATATTGCTGGTATCCCTTACAATCCCACTGGTCAAGCTATAGTTGAACAAAGAAATAAAGATATAAAGACATTTATTGCAAAACCAAAAAGGGGAGATTATACAGATTATAATAATCCAATAAGAACCTTAGATAAAAATGTACAGCAAAATTAGAGAGAAATGGGGGGGAAAAAGGGAAGGGGAGGGCACTCAAAGAAGGGAGGGTGTATTGAAGGAGGCAATAGAGGCAAAACAGTTTGGAGGAGGGACAGAGTGAAGAGAGAAAGAATAGAATAAACAGGAGGAAATAGGATGGAGGGAAATATAGTTAGTAATTATAAATGTGAAAAAAATTGAAGCAAGTTTCTTTGATAAAGTCCTCATCTTTCAAATATATAGGAAAATTAGTCAAATTTATAAAAATAAGAGCCATTCCCCAATTGATAAATGATGAGAAAATATGAACAGTTTTCAGATGAACTAATCAAAGCTATCTATAACCATATTAAAATAGTTTAAATTACTATTGATTAGAGAAATACAAATTAAAACAATACTGAGGTACTACCTCACACCTATCAGATTGGCTAATAGGGCAGAAAAGAATGATTAATGTTGGAGGGGATGTGGAAAAATTGAGACACTAATACACAGTTAGTGGAATTGTGAACTGATTCAACCATTTTGTAGAGAGATTTGAAGCGATATCCAAATATTTACAGCAGCTCTTTTCTGGTGGCAAAAAAAATGGAAACTGAGGGGATGCCTGCCAAATGGGGAATGGCTGAATAATTTGTAGTATGTAATTGTGATATAATACTATTGTGATATAAGAAATGGTGACCTAGATGCTCTCAGAAAAATCTGGAGAAACTTATATGAACTAATGCAAAATAAAGTGATCAGCACAGGAGATCAGCACATTGTGCACAGTAACAGCAATATTATAAGATGAACAGCTGTGAATGACTTGGCTATTCTAAGCTTGGATCTAATGATCCAAGGTAACTCTGAAGGACTTATATGGAAAATGTCATCCATCCTCAAAGAAAGAACTGATGAAATCTGGACACAGATAAAAGCATACTTTTTAAACTCTTATTTTTTTTTGTTTTATTTTCTTGTACATTTCTGGAAATATGTTTTGTGTGATTACATATGTATAATCTGTATCAAATTGCTTGCCTCCTTGATGTAGAGAGGGGAGAGGAGGAAAGAATTTGGACTCAGTTTTTAAAATGAATGTTAAAAATAGTTTTTACATGTAATTGGGGGGAAATAAGATATTAAATAAATAAATAAATAAATTCCAACAAAGAAAAAATAAATTCAGAAGGAACCTTAGAGGTCATCTTTATTTCACAGAAGGCTAGAGGCAAGATCACTGAATGTGTCCTAAAGTCCCCTAAAGTCACCCAGTTATTAAGTGGCAATTAGTAGGTTTAGAAACCCAGTCTCAATTCCAAATCTAAGGCTCTTTCCATCCCACTTTTTTTCCCTTAGTATCATCTCAGGAGGATTGTGTTCAAATCTGGAAAGTGTCCAGAGAAGGCCAACTAGGTTTGAAAAGTCCATGTCATAGGAAGAGGAAAACTGGGATTATTTACCCTGGAGAAAAAAAAAAAGACTGAGGAGATTGGATAATTTTCTTCAGATATTTAAAGGTCATTGTATAGAAAGTGTCTCAGCCTTCTCATAACTGGTTCCAGGGAAAACAACTTGGAGCAGTAGGAATAAGCCCAAAAGGAAGATGGGGGTATGAAGGTAGATTTGGGCTAGATATAAGCAGATATCATCTGATGATTTGGGTTATCTTGAAGACAAAAAGACTCCTGCAGAAGACAGGTCTCCCTCACTCAAGGTCCTCAAGTACAAGTTGGATAACTATCAACAATTTTGTAAAGACTCCTTCTTCAGGGATTAGTTGGGATCAGAGAACCTCTGAGGTCTTTCTCAATTGTAAGTTTCTGTGAGTTTGATGATAATAAAATAACAGGAGTAATAGAAAATATTAGATTATTAAACAATAATCAGAATAGCTGTTAATTATATGATACTTCAGCCTTTGCATACATTATCTCATTATCTCACAACAACCCCAAGAATCAAGACTATAGATTTTTTTTGTTATTTTAAGGATGGGGAAACTGAGGGTTTCGGAGGTTAAATATCACACAGCTACTAAATGTGCAAGGTAAGATTTGAACCCAGATTTTTCTCAGGCCCACCCTGTCTCTTAAGCAAAGCCATTATAGAGTCTCAGAATTTTATTTCGAACCAAAAGGGGCCTTAGAGAGCATTCTTCTTTTCAGTTCACAGATGAGGGAGCCAAGGCTCAAAGATGGGAAATGACTTTAGCATGAAGTCATAGATGGTAAATTATGAGGACATGACTTCAACTCAAGTCCTGAAGCTCAATCCAATGTTCTTTCTTTGGATCACTGTCTTACATGGCATTATGTCCAGTCTCTACAGAGTCTTTGTCAACCAGTCATATAGCCCCAGTGGAGCCCTCAAAAGAAGGGGATTGTTGTCCATTCTACTTGTTGTGTGTATATTCTAAACAAGCCACTTTTCCACAGTGGATCCCAGCTCCTTCATCTCCAAAATAATAGGTTTGGAGTAAATGGTGCCTAAGATTCCCTCCCTCACTGATATTCTCTGGCTTTCTGACCCCTGGTCTACCCTTGAAGATGTGGAAGCTCTAACATAAGAGTCTTCCTTCTATGGAACTGGCGTCTCCCTTCCCATCACTGATCTCCTAGTGCTCTGGGAGGAGGAAGCATAGAATATGCCTCCATCTCCCCTCTGGAAGATAGAGAAGTAAAGGGAGGAAGTATAGGGAGGGTTTCTGGGAATGAGCAGGGGAAAAAAATCAGTATGAGGGACATGTCTCTCTAGGAAAAAACCATTCTTTTCTCATGACAATGTTTCACTCTCTTGTCTCCCCGTGTTTTTCCTTAATCTTTTTTCTAAACTGGCAATCTAAACTGTCTCTCTACATGTATCTCTCTCTATACCCCTTCTTTTCAGTCTCCTCTGTCCCATTTCTATGTATCTGCTCTTGTCTGTCTCTATACATCTATTTCTGTCCTCTTCTCCATCTCTTTATCCTTCTGTCTCTGTTTCTGTCTTATCTCTCTGGCTTATCCCGTCTTTATCTCTATTTTGTTTTTCCTCTCTATTTCCCTGTCTATGTCTAATGGTCTCTCTCTCCATCGCTCCATCACCCTTACTCTAACTCTTCTCCCACCTCTTTCTGCTTCGCTCTTTCTCCATCTTTATTTCCCCAGCTCCTCCAGCCTGCTTTCCTCTTTGTGGACTTTTGTTCAATCCTCCTTCCTCTCTGTGAGATGTAAACTGGTCCTTCTCCACCTCATTTTGGACTCAGGGAACGTGTGGGTTGGAAGGGACCCCACCCACCAGAAATAATCACCCTATCTCTAACAGGTCTGGTGACTTGGAAGGGGAGTGGCCCCATGGAGGGGAGTGTGGAAAGTCCCCAGCTCTGATGGTGCCGCTCATACACACACAATCCCCTCCGCTAACCCTCAGCATCCAGGACTTTCTGGAGTCTAACCTCAAGCTCTTGCTACAATCCTACAGGGACAGCAGGGACACGGAAATTCCCTCTACAACAGATGTAACAATGGTCATTCGGGCGCCATATCAAGACTTCCAATAAAAGAGAACTCAGTGCTTCCCGAGGCAGCTCATTCCACTTTGGGAAACCCTAATTGGGTGAGAAATTCTTCCTTCCACCCATAGAAATCTTCCTAAGCAATTACTTCTCCCTCTGACCACCATGCTCCTCGTCATGTCCTCTGTGGCCGGCCTCTCAAAGACTTGAAGACTACCAACCCAGCCCATCCCTTCTGCCTGCCCCAGTCTGCTCCACGATCATCCTCAATTTCTTCAATTGATCCCACCAGCCCATTTGTTGTCCTTCCTAAAAAACCATCAATAGCTGGGGACAGCAGTGGTCCCACCCACCAGTCCCAACTGTTACCCAAAACTCTAGCCAATCCAGCGACTAAAAAGCTAATGCCCCAGGGAGGACTGGGGAAATGGAGGAAAAGAGAATCTTACCCTTTATGCACTGGGTCTCTGGTGTGCCTCTGCTTTTTTTGTGCATGTCTCTCTGTCTCTCCTCTGTGACAATGCCTATCCCTTTGTGTCTGTCTCTGTATACCCATCATTATAATTTCTCTGTCTCTGTCTCTGTCTGTTCCTCTGTCTCTGTCTTTCTCTCTCCTTCTTTGCTCTCTGCCTCTGTCTCTGAACTTATTTCTATCTCTCCTTACCTCTATCCTCCCTAGCTCTAACTTTCTGAGTCAGCCAGTGTTTAGTACAGTGCCTGACACATCCCTATCTCTGTCTCAGACATTTGGAACTATATTAGGACCCAAGCATCCAGCTGGAAGGGGAGAGATGCATGATGGGATTCCTTCAGAGCACATGGAATGGCATTCTAGATAAACCTCTTAACAGCCCCAACTAGTTTGTCCCATAGCCATCCCCCTTCTCACTGAGCCTTATAAGAAGATCCTCCCTCAGCTTCCTTGCCTTTTTGACTTCTTCAATTCAATCAGCCTCCTCTACCTCTACCTCCTCTACACCTGGATCTCTGCATCTTCCCAGCCTTCTTGCCTCTATCAGCTTCCTACACTTCCTGGATCTTCCCATAACCCATTTCCCTGGTTCAATGTCTCCATTTGTCTCTCCTCCCTCTTTACAATGTGACGTCCCTCAATCTCCTCAGCCTCCTTACTCCACCTAAGTTCCTGGACTCCTGGGGTCCTGAAAATTCTGGACCTTCATTACCTGGTTTCCCCAAACTCCCTGATCTCTCCAGTCTCTGACCTTTCTAGATTTCTCTAATGTTACTTCCTTTTCAAATGTCCTAAATCCCCAGTTTCAGACTCCCTTATCACCCCAGTCTCCTTGGTCTCTCCAACTCCCAGGATTGTCCATCTTCAGATTCTGTTAGTCTTCCTAACTCCTCCAGCTTCTTCACACTCCCCATCTCCTCAGCATCCATACCTTCCCACCTTCCTCAAACTCATCAAACCCAGGGTTTTCTTCTCACCCTCAGTCCTGACCTCCTTATCTCCCTTGGTTTCCTGGCTTTCAAGGGCCCTGGAATCCCCTGCTCCACCTAATCCACAGATTCAACCCTTCCATTTTTCAATCTACCATGGCTTCTCCTTATCTCTGACCTCCTGAGACGTATACATGTGTGTATACATGTGTGTATGTATATATGTATGTGCATATGTAAATACACATGCACACCTTGTGAATATGTATATATGTGTTTATATGTGTATGTGTGTACATCCCCAGCCTGTCTTGCCACCTCAGTCTTCAAACTTCTTCAGACTCTCAGGCTTCCTTAGCCTTCTCAAGCTTCATTGCTGTCCCACTGTCCCACAGTCCCCTTCCATTCCTGACCTCCTAAACTCTCCACTTTGACGAATGAGGAGCTTTTAGAAGTCAAACAATTCACTTTCCTCCTTTGATGGTTGAATTGCGGCCCACACAACACCAACAGACTTGGTCACAGAAAAAAGAAGTGGGCTTGAACACCCAGATGTCTGCCTTCCGATCCATAATTTTTTATTGCATCATTCTGTCAGCCTCCCAGATTTTTACAAGCTCCTCACACTTCCAAGCCTCCAAAGCTCCGTCAAAATCTATGGTCTCTCCAGTCCGGGTCCTTGACCTTTCTAATGTGTCCTAGACCTTTATGGGAAAGCCTAGGAACCCCTTCTCAGAATATTGCTTTTAAATGCAATACGGAGAATTCCCCAGGAAGCCAATTGTATTAAAATAGAAAGGCCATTTTTTTTTCATACAAATTCATAGATTCTCTGAAATCTATCCATGGGACCCTTGGGCAACTGGGAATTCCAAGTTCTAATTCCCAGATCTTTGACCACCAAGCATCTTAGCTTTCTTGGTCAGGGATTCTCTGATCTCCCTGCTCTCAAACTCCAAGACCACTGGGCTTTCCAAAGGCAGTTCTACTTTAACATTTGCCCAGAAATCCTTCCCTCCTCTCTTGATTGCCGGGATCCCGGGCCCACTCACGGTTTGCGGCAATGGGCAGCTGTGAGTAGCCATCGGTCACTGAGTAGAGTAGCCCCACAGAAGAGACGAGTAAGGAAAAAGAGACCAGCCTGCCAGGGCTGCGAGTTGGGGGTACATTCTTCTGCCCCAATGGTCCTTGTGTCTGTCCAACCCTGCCCTAAGGAGACAGAAGACAGGTCAAGGGTCAGTGGAAACCTGATCATTAAATTAGTACCTGGAGACAGACAGGTGGTCTAGTAGCCTGACAGATGGACAGATTTCTGAGCCAATAGACAGTTACATAGGCCAAACAAACAAGAGACAGATAAACAAAGAAGCAGACAGACAGCAGACAAAAGAGATCTCACCGGTCCAAAGGAGCATCAGCAGTGATACCCAGATACCCTGGTTCATGGTTCAAAGCTCCAGGAAGGAAAATCCACTACAGTTGTATGAGTGAGAAGGACCAGACCAGCTAGGAGGCCCCAGATGTCTGGGCCCTTAGTCCTGCCCTCTCTCTGGATGCTTTATGAACTGGCTGGGGGCCATCCCCTCCCTCCTTCTTTCCTCCTCCTCCGTCAATGATTAATCAGGTTGGGAAATTATCCTGAGGGGAGGGAGCCTCAGGGCCTGAGGGGAAGGGGAAGGCATACCTCTGGGCTGAAGGGGAGCAGCCTCTCAGCCTCCATCCCAGATCCAGGCTACAAGATTCAGGATTAGCTGGCTGCTTACTGGAAGGCTGGCCTAGTTGTACACGCTGGGTGTGTGTATGTGAAGGGGCCGGGGCCACACCCCTGAGCTCCCCAAAACTAAGCCCTGATCCCTCACCCCTGCCACCCCAGGGGAGGGGGGACTGATTAGAGTGGATTTACATTACCCTTGAGAAAGAAAAGGAAGGGGAAGAGGAGAGGGAAGCCAGTGGTTCCCTCAAAGCTGAGTCAGGAACAGCAAGTTTATCCTGTATGGGATGTGAATGACCTGTGACCTCACGAGGATAGTGGGAGGGCCTGGTGGTAGCATGGAGAAAACTAAGACCTGAGAAATTCCCTGAAGATACAGAAACTGGGAACGAGAGAAAAAAGACAGGGAAACAGGAAGGAAGATGCATCAAGACTAGGGAGACAGGCAGGAAGAGAGACCTAGGGACTAGGAGAGGGGAGGAAAGGCTCACATTCAAACTGAGACTCCCCTCCCAGCCCCTGAGGCCCTGGGAGCAGCTCTTAGAGGCAAAAGCTTGTTGGCCTCCAACCAGGATTAGGAAACTGAGCCACGCCCCCAGCAGAGGTAACCACCTTTTACCCAGGATACATGAGGATATAGCAAATGGGACAGAAACAGCAAAGAGCCCCTCACATCTCCTCTTCCCTTCCCTATCTCTCATCTCTATCTGTCTGCACTTCTTTCCATTTCCCTTCATCTCCCCCATATCTTCACCTCTTCTCATTCCCCTCATATACTTAGCTCAGTATCTTGAGTTGTACTCTAGGAGCGCAGGTAAAAAATGGTCCAACCCTGGTAATCAAGGTGCTTCAGGAAATCAAGGTGCTAACAGGAAAGATACAAAAGGGTATTATGACATGAGGTAGTAGAGTATCCCACAATATAGAACTGAAAAGAACTGCTTGGTCACTCTGAGTTTGACCATACCAAACTGTTGACTTCAGCATAGGCAGTAGATGGCCATTGTCTTTTATTAAAGTTTTTTTTTTCCCCATAACATACGTAATGCACAATTTTCAACATCCACCCTTGCAAAATCTTGTGTTCCAAATTTTTTCCCTCCTTTCCCCCCATCCTCTCCCCTAGATGGCAAGCAATCCAATATATGTTATAAATGTTAAAATATATGTTAAATCCAATATGTGTAAGCATATTTATATAATTCTCTTGTTGCACAAGAAAAATCAGATCAAAAAGGAAAAAAATGAGAAAGAACAAAATGCAAATGCACAGCAACAAAAAGAGTAAAAATGCTATGTTGTGATCCACACTCAGTCTCCACAGTCCTCTCTCTGGGTGCAGATGGCTCTCTCCATCACAAGACCATTGGAACTGATCTGAATCATCTCATTGCTGAAAAGAGTCACGTCCATCAGAATTAATCATCATATAGTCTTGCTGTTGCCATGTACAATGATCTCTTCACTTTGCATCAGTTCATGTAAGTCTCTCCTACTGATCATTTATAGAACAATAATATTCCATAACATTCATAGACCATAACTTATTTAGCAGTTCTCTGACTGATGGCCATCCACTCAGTTTCCAGTTTCTTGACACTACAAAAAAGATCTGCCACGGACATTTTTGCTCATGTGGGTCCTTTTCCCTCCTCTATGATCTCTTTGAGATATAAGCCCAGTAAAAATACTGGGGCTATATAGTTTCATAGCCCTTTGGGCATACTTTCAAATTGCTCTCCAGAATGATTGAATCAGTTTACAACTCCACCAACCATGCATCAGTGACCCAGTTTCCTCCCATCCCCTCCAACATTTGTCATTATCTTTTCCTGTCATTTTAACCAATTTGAGAGGTATGTAGTAGTACCTAAGAATTGTCTTAATTTTCATTTCCTTGATCAATAGTTATTTAGAGCACTTTTTCATATGATTACAAATGGTTTCAATTACTTTATCTGAAAATTGTCTCTTCATATACTTTGACCATTTATCATTTGGAGAATTGCTCAAATTCTTATAAATTTGAGTCAATTCTCTATATATTTCAGAATGAAGCCTTTATCAAAACTCTTGAATGTAAATTTTTTCCAGTATTGCTTCCCTTCTAATCTTGTCTGAATTAGTTTTGTTTGTACAAAACCTTTTTAACTTAATAAAATCAAAATTATCTGTTTTATATTCAATAATGTTCTCCAGTTCTTCTTTGGCCACAAATCCCTTCCTTCTCCACAGATCTGAGAGATAGACTATCTTTTGTTCTTCTACCTTGCTTAAAATATCACTCTATATCTAACTCATGAACCCATTTCAATCTTATCTTGATATAGGTTGTCAGGTGTGGGTCAAGGACTAGTTTTTGCCATATTAGTTTCCACTTGTCAAATGGTGACTTCTTAGCTAAAAAACTAAGGTCTTTGGGTTTGTCAAACACTAGATTACTATAGTCATTGACTATTTTGTCCTGTGAACCTAACCTATTCCACTCTATTTCTTAGCCAGTCCCAAATGGTTTTGATGACCACTACTTTATAATATAGTTTTAAGTCTGGTACAGCTAGGCCATGTTTATTTACTTTTTTTTTCATTAACTCCCTTGAAATTCTTGACCTTTTGTTCTTCCAGATGAACTTTTTTATTAGTTTTTCTAGCTCTGTAAAATATCTTTTTTATACTTCCCTTAGTTCTATATTTGCAGATCAGCTCTGGTCTTTTCATCAGAAATAACTGAAACTCACCTGTTTCATTTTCTCCTGAAAGTCAATACTCAGTTTTGCTGGATAGTTGATTCTTAGCTGCAATTCAAGTTCCTTTGCTTTTTGGAATATTGGATTCCAGGCCCTTCCATCCTTTAAAGTAGAAGCTGCTAGGTCCTGGGTAATCTTGATTGTGGCTCCTCAATATTTAAATTGTTTCCTTCTGGCTGCTTGCAAAATTTTCTCCTTGATCTGATAATTCTGAAATTTAGCTACCCCGTTCTTTGGAGATTTCATTTTGGGATTTCTTTCAGGAGGTGATATGTAAATTCTTTCAATCCTCTGGTTCTAGGAAATCAGGGCACTTTTCTTTGATGATTTCCTGAATGATGATGTCTAGGCTTTATTTTTTTCCATCATGATTTTCAAAAAATCTAATTATTCTTAGATTGGCTCTCCTAAATCTATTTTCCAGGTCAGTTGTTTTTCCAATGAGGTATTTTGCATTTTCTTTTATTTTTTTCATTTTTTTTGGTTTTGTTTGACTAATTCTTGAAGCCTCATTGAGTCATTAACTTCCATTTATTCAATTCTAATTTTTTAGTGAATTATTGTCTTCAGTTAGCTTTTTTATCTCCTTCTACATTTAGCCAATTGAACTTTTAAATGATGTGTTTTGTTCATTGGATATTTTTTCACACATTTTATTTTTCAATGAAATGGTTTCTTTTTCAAATCTATTTTGTAAGGAGTTATTTGTTTTTCCGTTTCATCTAATCTATTTTGTAAGGAGTTATATGATTTTTCCATTTCTTTAATTCTATTTTTAAGGACTTTTCTTCAGATAATTTCTGTGTTTCCATATCCAAATTCTCTCGCAAAGTTGTCATTTCCTTTCCCTATTTTTCTTCTAATTCTATTTTAAGATCCTTCTTGAATTCTTCCAAGAGAGCTTGTGAGATGGAGACCAATTCATATCACCCTTTGGAGCTTCATCTGGACATGATTTGCCTTTAGGATCCTCAAGGTTTGAGATTTGTTCTTTATATCCATAAAAGCTATCTATGGTCAGAGTACCTTTTTGCTTTTTTGCTCATTTTTTAAAGGTTGAAATCTGCTCTTGAGTAAAGAGGAGATTATTGCAAGCTTCCTCTACAGCCAACAGCAGCTTTATGCTGCCCCAAGTCGGTGCTACTGACTTTCTTCCAGTGCTGGGTGGGTGTGACCAAGTCCCACATTATTCTGGGGTTCAGAGGCTCACTATTTGCCTTTTGTATTTGTGTTGGATGTCTTACAGCTAATATGCTGATCCTCTGACTTGTTACCATGACAGAGTAGTCAATGCTCCTGAATTTTGATTAAGAGTCTTCTAGGAGATTTCCCGGTTCAAAGACTCCACACCATCCTGGGTCTCTGAGCTGCGTCTGTGCTCAGTCACCTCCCTACCCTCACACCCCACCCTATTGAAACAAACCCTTTCTGAAGTCCTTTCAAAATATCTTCTACTGGAAATTTGTTACACTCCAAATATTTGTGGGTTGGATCACTCTAAAACCAGTTCACAGGCTTGATTGGTGTTGATCTGAGAGTGCCAGGAAGAGCTCGGATAAAAATCTGTTTACTCTGCCATCTTGGCTCCTGACCATTGTCTTTTAATACTCTTCTGGCATTAGAGTACCTTCTGAGATAACAGAGGTTCCCCTTTTGACTCTTGCTTTCTAGAATTGGATTCAGAATGTCCAAGCCCCCACTAGGAATGTGACTTTCCAAAGGAAAAGTCCCAGTTTGGGAACCAGGTCTATGTCTAAGGAAAGGCCATGCCAGCTGCTGTTTTAAGGGAGTGAGATCTGAAAACCGCTACAGATGAATGTCTGTCCCTGGGAAGGTCAAAAAGAATGATCTTGAAAATGCAGTGGTAGGATCCCCTTGACTCAATTTCCTCATTGTACCATTTTCTTTTTAATGGGAAAAATTTCTCTCCTGCCTAATTCTGAGCCCATGATATTCCATGAATAATGTGGAACTCTGCTATAAGGTTGGCTATTATAAAATAAAGGTTTACTATGACACTCACCTGGAATAAAAGTTAAGGATATTTATGTCTGGTCAATCTGTGCCCTCAAAGGGACAGTCTTAATATTATTATAACCATGCCTCTCCTTCTCCTCATGCCAAATTTCTATAACAAGGATAGTTAAACTGGAAAAGTTTACATGTATAACAAATTCTGTTGTAATACTAAACAATTCTGAGTTATTATAATAGAAGTATGAAAGAGCTTACTGTTTTTAGTTTTACTCTTTTAAATTTATGGTCACTAAGAGTTACATATTCATGTGTAATTTGGGGGCCTTAAAGTATTTTATTCTTTCTGGATGATTTGAGAATAATATATTCTAGGAGAGATAGGACAATTAGGACAAAAAATTAGGACAGAGATGATAAAGTTTTACTTTTTAATAAAGTATTAAACCCCTCTGTTAAAAATAAAAAGGTTCTTTAAGACATATGTGTTTATGTGTGTGTGATTGATTTTCACATGTTTCTTTTAAGAACTTTGACAAAAGGACAAGGTTTGAAGTGGTTTTCACCAAATGAATTAGTTTTTGGAAAATCAAACTTAAGAGGAACACCTTCCACAAATGCCTTGAGAATTAAGTCTATTCTAGAATTTCCAAGGAAAAATGTTTTTAAATATCAAATGGCTATTTGATGAAATAAGTTGATTAAATGTTGTTTAATGTCATCTGACTTAATTTAGCTACAAAGATGATTTAACAAAATTTGTTTTCTCAGGAGATATATGAGATTATGACTCTATTTAATTGAGGTTGTTCAATGTTTATGACCTTGAAAGAAGCTTGGGATTGTGAATGTGTCTTTTTAAAAAATTTCTTGTGATATTTGTGGCCATGTGTTCTATTACATATGATAAAGCATATGTAGTCTGGAATAGTTCCCTGTATTGTGTAGTGTGCTTGTTTCCCAGTATAAGTCTAAGTCCCCTGACTTGCAGCCCCTGAGTTTAAATCAGTTTACTCAGTTTAATCTCTCTGACTGTGAGTTGCCACCAGTTTGGTCCTTAACACTCCTTAAAGAGATTCTATCAAACTCTTGATAGAATCATCTAGAAGGAGAAGTCCCCCCAACTGACTCAGGTTATTTAAACTACCTATCATTTCCATAAATATCCTTTGTAAGTTCAAATCCAACCTCAGACATTTATTAGCTGGTGATTCTGGATAAGTTACTAATACTGGTTTCTTCAGTTTTCTCATATGAAAAATAAGAAAGAAATGGCAAAGCACTCCAGTATCTTTGCCAAAAAAAAACTCCAAATAAGCTCATGAAGAATAGGACATGACTGAACAACAAACTACTTTGGGTTTTATCTGGAAATCTTAAATCTGGAAATCACCTCCATGCTGGCTTATCAGCTATTGTTTCCTTGTTCCTGTGTTTGAATCCTATATAATGTGTAATTTACAGATACTGGGGAAGTGGGCACATGATTTGTCACCTCCCTCCTCTGCTGAATGATTTAATAACTTATTCCTAAATTATTTCAGTTTTAGGTTTTGTTTTCAGCTAACAATATACAACAGAATGTCATTTCCCAATAGATAGCTGGTCAGAGAAAATAATCAAGTGGTTCATGAGAGAAGAAACCCAAGTTATTAACAATCATATTAAAAAAAAAACCTCTAAATCACTAATAATAAGAGGAATGCAATTAAAATAGCTCTGAAGTTCTACTTGACACCCATCAGATTGGCAAAGAGGACAAAAAAAGGACAATTGTCCAGAAATTGTTGGAGGGTCTTATTTGTAGGAGGACAAAGATCCCAATGTAACCTTGCTGGAAGTGTGACTCAGTCTAGTAATTCAAAAAAAAAAAAACAATTTGAATCTATGCTTGAAAAAGCTGTATGGAAGCTTTGTCCCAGTGCACCACAGTAAAGTCTATACCCTCAAAGAGAGCAAAGAAAAAAATGAAAACGCTCCACTATGCAAAAAATATATATAAATTATAATGGCATTTTTTGTTGTATAAATAAGAAAGTAATGGGCTACCCATCATTTGGAGAATGGCTGAACAAATGATGGCATATGAATGTAGTAGAATATTATCATGCCAGGAAAAAAAATAAAAGGAATGGATACAGAAAAATTTGGGAGGGTTTGTGAACTTATACAGAATGAAATAATCAGAACTAAGAGAATAACATTAAACAATATATTTATTATTGTATAATATAACATTGCAAAGAAAAATAACTTTGAAAGACAATGATCCATGCAATGACGCCCAATGATTTAAGTGGAAAATGATAAGACACATGTTATTCACCTTCTAATAGAGAGGGAAAGGACTTAAAATGTAGAAAGAGACCTATGATGTTTATAGCAACTCTATGGTAGCAAAGAATTGGAAATTGAGGGGATACTCATCAATGGGGAATGGCTAAACAAATTGTGGCATGTGAATGTTATGGAACACTATTTTCAATAAGAAATGAACACTCAGATTTCAGAAAAACCTGGAAAGATTTACATGAACTGCTGCTGAGTTAAAAGAGCAGAATCAGAAGAACACTGTACCAGTAAGAGCAACATTGTGTGATGATCAGCTTTGATAGATTTAGCCATCTAAGCAATATAGTGATCTAGGATAATTCCAGAAGATTGATGATGGAAAATGCTATCTATATCCAGAGAAAGAACTATGGAGTCAGAATGCAAATCAAAGCACACTATTTTCACTTTTTTGATGTTTTTTTTTCCTTTCTCGTGATTCCTCCCCTTCACTCTGATTCTTCTTTTATAACATCTCATGTGGAAATGTGTTTAATATGATTGTATATGTATTGCCTACATTAGATTGCTTTCCATCATGGGGAGAAGGAGAAGGGAGAAAAAGAAGAAGAAAAATTTAGAAATCAAAATTTTACAAAAGTAAATGTTGAAAATTTAAAAAAGAAAAAAAAAAGAAAAGAGAAATCTATGTCTATGTCTTTGCTACATCTGTGTCTTTGGGATGAGCAATATGTGGTTTGATTTGGCCTACTTAAGAACACTGATCATCACAATGACCAACTTTGGTCCCAGAGAATTGTAAATGAAAACTGCTATCTACCTCCTGACAGACAACTGATGTATTCAAGAATAAGATTTATGTTTTTGGACTTGAACTACATATGAGCTTGATTTGCTGGAATATGTATCTGTTTTGTACAAAAGTTTTGCTTTTTTCTCTATTTTAAATTGGAAAGAGTAGAAGAAAGAAAAAATAAATGCTTGCTGATTGAAAAATAAAATACAATTTTTAAAAGAAAAAAAATTAAAGAGAGCCAAAAAAACCCAGTTTGTTTTCTTTTTTAATAGATTGGGTAAAATAAAGACCAAAGAAGGGATACAACCACAGCTTGGGACTGATAATGGACAATAGAGAAAAGCAGAAGATGTTCAAATCCCATTTTCTTCTGTTTTTTCTGCCAAGGAGAATGATAGCTCCAATGGAACTGAAAATGTATTGGTAGGAAATTGCTACTCAACATAACTATCCTTTTTTTTTAATTTTATTTTATTTGCATAACATATGTGTGGGTAATTCTTCAACAATAACCCTTACATAGCTTTCCGTTACAAATTTTTCCCCCCAACTTCCCCACCCCTCCCCTAGATGGCAGGATATCCACTACATGTTAATTATGTTAAAATATTGGCAAATCGAATATATGTATACATATTTCCAAACTTATCATTGTTGTGCAAGAAAAATCTTATCTACACAAATGATATATCAGATAAAGGAAACACAATGTAAGCAAACATCAATCAAGGAGTATGAGAATGTTATGTTGTGGTCCACATTTCGCATCCCTCTCTCTGGGTGTATACGGCTTTCTTCAGTGAACAATTGGAGGTGTCAACCTAACTATCCTTGATGAGTTCAATGTCCATATGAATTACATACTAGGATGTTGACAGAATTGGCAGAGATGGTTAGCAAGGCACTGTCAGTAATTTTTCCAAAAGTCATGGAAAATTGGAGAGGGAACTCAGGAATTGAGAAAGACAGATATTGTCCCTATTTTCAAGAAATCAAATAGAATACATTCAGCAATGATTCCTTTGTACTCCTCTCTTTTAATCAATAACCACTTTGAGGGATGCACCCCTAGAAGTAAAATCACTAGCTGGAAGGGTGTTATCCTTTTTGTTTTTAGCACAATTCTGAACTTTGTTCCAGAATAATATTCACCGACCACAGGATATTAGGCACCTATTCTGCCATATTTACTCTTTTTATCTTTTACTATCATGGCCAATTTGCTGAACAAGATAAGAACTCACAAAACATTTTATTTGCATTTCTATTATTATTAGTGATTTACAACATTTGATATCAACTTTCAAGGAGGAATATGCAAGTCATGATTGTGAAGCTCTGTGCTCTGTCACATTTTTATGAATGACTTAAATAAAGGGATAAATGATGTGCCTTCAGTACATAAGCAAAGGATTCAAATATGGGGGATATAAGTAATATGTGGATGGAAGGTTTTTATATCTATTCAAAAAAAGCAATTTCCCATGTAAAAGATGCTAATGGAATCATTAGGTAGCAACATATTGCTTTGGATGGTTCAATAAATGGAAGTTCAGTGTGTATAGTGTAGTATAATATCCTTAGCCTAAAGCTAACTAGTCAGATCTAGTCAAATCTCATCTGAAATATAGAGTTAAGGTCTGAGATTTACATTTAGCAAAAACCTGTGAAGCTGAAGAGTGTCCCGAAGGATGGTCCTGAGATCTTGCCACTTGAGAGTTGGTCAAAGGGAAAGGAAGTGTTTAGCCTGAAGAAGAGAAGACATAGGGAGAACGTGAATAGATATTCCAAAAGGTAAAAGATACAGATGTACAACCAATTTGTTCAGTAAACCTATCTTACCTATGTGAAGGGCTTTCATTTGGGCAGAGAGATGAAAATTTTGGATTTTTTTTCTCTGTTTGATCCTAGGGAAAAGAAGAGTGAAATTGAGAAAAGTAGATTGAAACTTGACTTGAGGAAAGCTTTTGGCTAGAAACTGCAAAAATGGCAAGGCTGCCTGTTGATAGTAGTGATAACTGGTGGTGGTAGTAGTAGTAACACTAGTAGTGGTGGTAGTGGTGGTGGTGGCTGTTGTGGGAGTGGTGGTGGTAATGATAATAGTGATGCAATAGTAGTGATAGATATAGTTGTAGTAGAAGTTGTGTTAACAAGATCTGACATTTATATAATGCTTCAAGGTTTTCGAAACACTTTATATACATTTTGTGCTTTTGGGACAACGCCTAAAGTACTAATAACATGATGTTTCAGATATGATCTCAACAGGACAGAGTACATACAGCAATAGCACCATTCACTTCTCTATGCCTCTTACTTAATGCAGCAAAAAAGTGAGTTTGATGTTCTGGTTGTCATGGAATAATTTTAACATTCACTGAGTTTGTAGTCCACTGGAACCTCCAGTTCTTTTTCAAATGAGCTACTACCTTGACATAACTAATTTGTAAGTAAATTAAATTTTAAAGTCCAAAAAGTGCACATTATTTTTCTTATTAAATTTTATCCTGTCAAATGTAGCCCAATGTTTAGCCTCTGCTCTCATTTCTCCCCATTTCCTCTGCTCTAGCCATTACTCTTCATTTTTCTTTGCTCCCACTCTCTCCCACATCCCTCCATCTCCACTCTTTCCACTTCTCCCCACTTCTACCCTTTTTGACATATTCACTTTATTCCCTGATCCACCGCTGAGTCTTCCTACTTCATTTTTTCACTAGTATCCTTCCAAACTTTGATGTTTCTGCTCTGAGGCTGACTCTCTTGATTGATGAGATTCTATCCTGTTTCATTATTTCATGAAGGTCTTAGGACAAGCTCATTTCATTTCTGTTTTCATTCCTCAGTTATCATCCTTATCCATCTCTGATCCACCAGCATCCTCGTTCTTCCCTTCAATGACATTTTATCATATCTCCTCCCTACTTTTAGACAGTAAGGTCTATCTCCAATGGGTTGGCTATGTTGTTCAAATGTCAAATGTATGCAAGACTATCTTACAAAGATTAACATAAGGCAAGTGCTCACCTGGTGGTCAGAAGGACACTCTCATGATCTCTCTGAAGAACTTTGGATTTGATTATATAGCATTGGAGACACCAGCACAGGACCACCTAGTATAGCCTTCCCTCATCAAAGAAGGTGCTGTTCTCTATGAGCAAAGTAGAACTGACGCTTCAAATTTCACATTTCAAAAGGAACATGAGATGTGCAAATTTAGAGAATCCATCCTAAGAGTTCACATGTACTATTTGTGCCTAAGCTGTGGTAGAGCATTCTGAGCTCATATTAATCTGATTAGACACAGCCAAGTCATACTGTAACTTAATTCTAGCATAATGATATCATTTTGGTCTTTTTTGAGAATGAAGGAGAGAACCAACAAACTTTGAGATAATATATAAAGCTCTTTGCAAAATTTAGAGTACCATATAAGTTAGCTGATATGTATAGACTAGAACTAGTATTAATACTAATATTAACTGCCCTGTTTGCTTGTATATACACACCCAGAAATTAGAAATAAACCCTTAACACCACCCTTTGTTTGTATATATATCAGAATATAATTAGATATAGATATAGATAAGTACTTAGATTGACAGACACACATATGTAATCTATCTTTTTATTATTTATCTATTATCTGCCTATTCATATGCTATCAAACTATTATCTATCTAGCTGTATATAATCTAACTTTCTCCATTTCCACCAACTTTCAGTACCTCCCTCCCCATCTATCTCCTCCTCCTTATCTCTCCCATCTCTCCTTCTGCTTTATCTCCCCATCTTTTCTTTATCACCATCTTTTTCTATCTATATTCATTTATTCTCTTCCATTCCTTCCACTATTGTATCTATCTCTCTCAATCTACCCATTTCTGATCATCTCATCTCATGTCATCATTTCACAGAATAGAAAGAGGTCTTGATTTGAAACCAGAAGACCCATATTCATATGCTGACTCTAGCACTTAATACTACTGTTTTTCAGGCTTCAGTTTCTTTAGCTAAATAAGGGAGTTCATGCCTTGTACATTCCCTTCAAAGGTATGATCCTATGATCAGTATCTTTTTTTTTTACCTCTTTCCTTTTTTCATCTCTGCTCACAAAGTTTCTCTTCTCCATCTTCCCATCTTCTCCAAATCTCTTATCTCCACCCATCTTCCTTTATCTATCCTCATTTCTTTCCTCATTTTTACCCATAACTATAATCTTTCTTTACCTCCCCTGTATCTGTCTATCATCTCATTTAACACTTCCATTTCTTCTATCTCTCATTTTCCCCCCTTTTCCAACATTACCCTTTCTTCCTATAATCTCCAGTTCACCCCATATTTTTCCCTTTCTCAAAAACAGAGGATATATTCTGTAAGTCAGTTATACATGCAGAAATAATTATGTTTGTTTTTAAAAATCACTGTTTTAGAAATTTCTTTATATCCTCATCTCTTCTTTTCCTCTGTCTCCTTCATCTCCTTTTATTTCTTCCTATTATTTCTCCCTCTTTCCCCTATATCTCTGTTTTCCTCCATCTACTCTCAATCCCATCTCCTCCATATTACTCTGTCTTCTCTATATCTATCTTCCATCTCTTTCAATTCACTTCCAGCTCTGGGAGGGAAATGTCAGTCTTAGAGCAAAAAAAAAAAAAATCTACCCATGTAACTCCCACCCTTGTTCCTAGTTCTGTACTCTAGAGCTAAGAATGATAAGCCAAATATATTTTTATATGATCCTATCAGATCCTTACTGACTGTTCCTAATTCATCCTTGAGCCTTCTCTACTTCAAGTTAAACATTCTCAGTTCCTTCAAAGAATCTTTATGCATATGATTCTTCAGCATTCTAGTCACTTTTCTCTGGTAATTCTATAGCATTTTGATCTATAGCATATAAATTGCAGAATCTATATCTGAACCTAATACTCTGAATATGGTCTGATCAGAGCATTATAAGAATATACTGAAAATCCCTAAATGCCTTGAAGACTTCAAGTCATTAGATCCAAGACAGTCAAAGACACAGTGTGTGAAATTATTGAGCCAATGTAAATTATTTTTGAAAGATTCTGAAGAACAGAGAAAATCCTTTAGATTAGGAAAAAAATGTCAAGAAAGAGGCTAAATAATATAATATAATGATAATAATATAATGATAAAAAGAAGTATTTAGAGAATGATTTTACATATATACATATACACACATGTATACACACACACACACACACACACACACACACATATATATATATATTTATATCTAATGATAGCCACCTGGAGGTGGAGGAGGAAGAAAAAAGAAATTGACATGATAACTTCATTATATATTTAAAAGGAATAACAAGTGATATATAATAGATTTGCAGTTTCACAGATAATTTTTTATTATACTATGTCATGGAAATGTTTGTTTGATCCCATAAATTAAAGAGAAAATATTAAAAAAAAAGAAAAAAAATGTCCCAAATTTCAAAATGGAAGAAAATGAATCTTCAAACTCTAATGTAATTGGGATGACTTAAATCCTGTGACATTAAGACATCAGGTAGAAAATGATGTTATGCTCACAAGCAGCTAGTCTAGCTTCCTGAAAAATACATGAGAGGGGGCAGTTAGTTGGTACAGTAGATAGAGGACCAGCCCTTAAAATCAGGAGGACCTGAGTTCAAATGTGTCCTCAGATACTTAACATTTCCTGGCTGTGTGACCCTGGGCAAGTTACTTATCCCCCATTGCCTCAGTAAAAAAAAAAAAAAAAAAAAAGTATAGGTGAGAGATAGTGTGCTATAGTTCAGCAATTCCCATTTAGTGGTTCTCAAACCTTTTGGAATATAAAGCAATAATACAATGGGTTCACACCAAAAATTCTTTAGTAGTACCTTAAGCAATAAATAATTGCCCTTTTTATTATTTTTTTCCTCTTTGTCATATATATTTTTCCTCTTTGGCAACAAGCATGTTTGTGTATGAAACATTATATGTTTGTTTCTGCAATGATTCAAAGCCATCATGTTTGTGCAGAAATGACATCAGACCTTGACCATTTCTGACTAAATGCAACCAGTTCTTGCAGTTTCTCAACCTGTCATCAAATTGTTTCCAAATCGCTATATGGGTTCATTTAATATCTGAGTGCAAACCAATCCCAAAAGATGGTCTGATGGATGCACATACTCTCATTTCCATTCTGTACACAGCACTGGAGTGGATCCTTTGTTCCCCTGTTATCCTGTGATTCATATCTTGTCAGTAGTATAATCATAGGATCAAGATATTACACCCTTATTTTGCAGTGTAGATGTCAGGTTGTTGGGAATAAAAAAAAAAAGAACGATAGCTAGTTATATACATTATAAGCCACCTTCAATTCTTGATAAACTAAGGAATACTCTGCAGGAATGTGTGTTATCTCTTCTTGGAATATTAAAGCTATTTTCCAATTTAAATTTAGCATCTGCGCTCCTCTTTGGCAGAATTTCAAATGAATTGTTTGGCAACACTAATTAGTCAGTCAAGAGAGTTTTTTATGAGAATGTAGCCAGTGTGCCAGTGGCAGAAAAGAAGTAAATCATGTCTGAAGAGATTCTTCCCCTTCAAATATTAGTTTATATATAAACATTGTTGAAAATGAAGCAATACATAGAATTTAAATACATTTATTCCTCAATGCAAGACAGCTTGGTTGCTCAGTGGATAAAATGCCAGGCTTAAAATCAGGAAGACATCTTCCTGAGTTCATATCTGACCTCAAAGCCATGTGACCCTAGGCAAACCACTTCATCCTGTTTGCCTCAGTTTCCTCATTGGTAAAATGAGCTGGAGAAGGAAGTGGGAAACCAGTATCTCTTCCAAGAAAACCCCAAACGAGGTCATGAAGAGTCAGACATGACTCAACAACAACAACAAAAATACCGTAATACAATACGTGTAACCAGTAGGGAGTTCAATTTTTTTTTATCTTAACTAGCTATTGATTTGTATTAATCATAAGTGGTTAAATATTTTTAAATGAATTTCCATCACTGAGCAAGAGAACTTGTAAAGTTCTACATTTATGTGTGAGTGTTTTCACTTTATTCTTATTTTATATCAAAATCAGAAACAAACTCAATGCAAAATCAGACAGGTTATGTTTGTCTAATATTGAGTCAAATATTGCAAGTCTTTTGTTCAAATGAAAAAAGTACAATATCAAAATGAAGTTTATATGTGATTATTACATTAAACATTGTGCAGGTTACAGCTTATTTTTAAATGTTTTTTATGCTCAACAAAATTTATAAAATAAAAAATTAACCAAAAATTATGCCGATAAATAGTAAACACATGTGGTCTTATAGGTTTACTTCTTTTGATTCTTACACATGGTCCCACATAAAATATTTGTAATTATTTTATATTATATTTAGAGTTTTCATAATTATGGGCAACCCAAATTGGGTTAATTTTGAGCATGCCCACCTAGCATGGAACTTATTGTATCCCTTGACATGTGGGAGGGGAGAGCCTCCACTGATTGTCAGCATCTTTAAAACACAGAGAAGCTAAGCCAGTCAATCTCTTTTCTACCATCTTTTCGATTTTACTATTTTCCATAATTCCTATCCTTGGCACTAGAGCATGGATGTCATAAACAGAAAGTGTCTTTCTCTTATTCCCTCTCTTAAATTTTTTCTCTGAGGAATTAGTTTAGAAGTATTGATTTCTGTTCTGTGTTTTTTATCCTTGGCTTCTGGTGCCAGAAGTAATTCTCACATACATGGGAATTTAAACCATAGTAATCTCGGGATCAAAATAGGTGAGATAGTGCTCACAGTCCAACACAGAAGTCCCAAAAAGGCAGGGTGTCTGAGACTAAAGCAAGTTTTGAATTTAGAATTGAAACTATCCTCTATGGAAGCTAAATTATGAATTTAATCCCTTTCCCCTCCCCAGAGATTTAGGTAATACAAGAGGGGAAAGGATTATTCCTCCTATATATTGGAGAGAAAAAGATTGTATATTTTTTCATTATCTTTTGAAGTATACATTCATTTGTAAATGCTCCTGTGTTGCATATAGGTCGGATAAGTTTTTCTACTTTATAAGAAGTATATAATATAAAGTTCATGTACAATATAAAATAAATAATAGAAAAATTTTATATATAATATAAATTTGAAGGTTTGGGGTCAAAAGCTATCAATGTAGTTATTGTAAGCATCTCATGAATATATCACTTTTAAATATGGTAAATAATAAATTACCCTAATGGTTCACAGAACATTTTTGTTGTTATTGAAAGGGGTTCAAGAAACAAAAAAAATATTGGGAGTCATAAATGTAGTTAATGGAACATAATTAAAAAAAACTGCATCCCAATTACCATCAGACATTTAATACTGTGTGACTCTAAGCAAGAAACTGTACCCAGTTTCCTCAAGTCAACTCAAGGACTGGATCCCTTTCAGCTGTAATTCTAGGAGCTTAGGCTAGAACTGCAGATTTGCAGCTGTAAAATGGAAAAGAGACCATCCTGTCTTATAGCCTGATTGGGATGAGAAATAGGAGGGCCCCTCAATGTCAGGTGATTTCCTGAAGGCTCCATGGTTAACACTTAGCAGAACCTGGATCTGAATCCAGGTATTATGACTAAATTCAGCTTTCATTCTAACTATGCTGCATTGTCTCCCTCATGAGGTCATGCCGGACCAAACCCATTTCCCTCCTGGCAAAGTGAGTCAACAAATAGAACCAGGAATGCTTCCCCAAACTCAAGCACTTCAAATCTTCTGAACAAGTTGAAGAGATGTGGGCAGTGTAATGGCGGAGTTAGGTGGAATCGAACCTAGTTAGCAGAACCACAGATAAGTAGCTAATCAGTGCAGAAGGAACTGTCTAATCCACTGTCCCCACAATCTCTGCTTGGCTACGGAGAGCTTGGGGATTTTTCTAGTTTTTATCAACTCCAAAGACTTCCTCCACCATCCACCATGAACAATGATGTGGGTAAGGCTCTAGGGCTACAACAGCGACAAGCATTCCATGCCCTCAAGAGCTTACTCACATCATCCTGGCACATACTGTACCATAAAAAAGATTAGCAGATATAAGATAAAGGATATCATTTATATGGCACTTTAAGGTTTACAAAGTACTTTACAAATATTATCTCATTTGGCCTTCACAACAACCCAGATAGTGCTGCTATTATTCTCAGATAATGCTGCTATTATCTTCATTTTACAGCTGAGAAAACTGAGGTAGAGCAAAGTAAAAATGACTTGTCAAGGATCACACAGCTAGTCAGCGTCTGAGGAAGCACTTAGGTGAAGTGGATAGCTCAAAATCAAGTTCAGATACTTTACCAGCCCTAGGACACTGGCCAAATCATTTAATTTGTATGTATGAACATGCATATGTGTGTATATGTTGGGTACATGTATATTTTATATTTCTATATGTGTGTATTTTACAGTGATACCTTGGCACTCTGCTTCAAAACTGATCGAATTCAAATTCGATATTCGACACATTTCAATGAGAAAAAAATGTTTCAGCATTTGATGCTTGCTTGACACTTGTCCCACTAGATTTTTGTCTTGGTTGAGCAGCAGAGATGTGAGGATGGCCAGACAGACAGCTTGGTGCATCCTCCCCCCCCATTGCTATTGCTCTCAGCTGTGGGCAGTTCCTCCCCAGTGAAAATAGCACATCCAGGACAGTCAGGTTAGAGCCCTTTACATTGAGGTTGTGAGCTGGACAGTTCCTGCGGGACCACGTGGCTGCAGCACATAATCTCCCATCTCCTATAGGAAGAGACATTGCGTGGATAGCATGCTCAGCAGGAGGAGAAGCAGCAGGAACAGGAGCAGTGACCAGGGGGAAGCAGCAGAGGACCTAGAATTCCCAACAGCCCTGAGTCCTAGATGGTGGCCAGAGCCAGGGGGATGCAGGACCACAGCTTCTACCTCCACAACCAGCCACCTTCTTCTCCTCCCAAGAATATTTATACTGTGGGGTGGGAGAGAGTAAAAATGTTGGGGTTCCTTTCAGAAAGTGAATTGGGTCAAGAAGGGAGCAGTTGGGCTGGACTGAGCTGGCTTGTTTCTCAGAAGTTGGAAGCCCCACTTGCCCCTTTGGGGAATTGGATGGGGAGGGATGGTTAGTCTGTAGATTGGAAATATATTCCTTAGGGGAAAAATTCATGTGGTAATCATTTTCACCACTCTTCTTACCATCTGGAACCAATCAACTATGAGTCCTGAGGTAATGCTGCATCTGTACATATATGTATGGGTATGCACATATATATGCAGATATATGTGCATCCATATGTATGGATGCATGTATGTATTTCCCCAATTGACTATGAAAACAATTTTTTAACATTTAGGGTTTTTTAAATTTTTGAGATCCAAATTTTAAACATCCATCCCTCCTCTCCCCCTTTCCTGAGACAGTAAGCAACCAGATATAGATTCAATTATATATATAAATATATATATAATCATATATTATATATATGTAAAATTATGTAAAACATTTCCATATTAGTCATTTTGCACAAGAAAACTTGATTAAAATCAACTCCCTAAGAAAAAATCCCCAGGACCAAATGGATTTACATGTGAATTCTACCAAACATTTAAAGAACAATTAACTCCAATATTATATAAACTATTCGAAAAAATAGGGAATGAAGGACTCCTACCAAACTCCTTTTATGAAACAGACATGGTACTGATACCTAAACCACGTAAAACAAAAACAAAGAAAGAAAATTATAGA
>JAJPUD010001905.1:224424-243010 GCA_023553655.1 Myrmecobius fasciatus
TAATCACCAAGTTTGGCCCAAAGCCAGCTGTCCAGGCCAGAAGACAGAGGGGAAAAGCTAAGCACAATTTCCTATAAGATGCCTCTTCCTCCAGGAAGCCCTCATGCTTTGACCTGATTCTATTCCATTCCATTCCCCTTCCCTGATTTTCTGGACTAGCTCAGTCAGCCTTTCCTCATCCCTCCTCCCTTCCCATAGTCCTCAGAGCCTGTAGTAGTGGGAGAGGCCCTGGTTTGTGAGTCAGGGCCTGAGGGACACTACAACAAAATGAGAGGTCTGAATTGATGGGATGTTCTGATGTCCTTAGAGCTCTAAATCTAAAGTCTACTCTTGGCGCTGTCACTTACTGCTGTGATGCCAGTACAGACAGTCACCTCTCTGGGCCTCAGTTTCCCTGTGGGACTTCTGATCTCAGAGGTCTCCCTTTCCTATTCTCATCTCCAACTAAATCCCCACGAGCCTTTTCCTCTTCCCGACACCTAAATTTATCCTGAAATGCTTCTGGATAGTCAGAACTAGCCGGCCCTTTTTGGGGGACTATACCTTTCTGCACAATGGGCTGCCGTTAATACCCAGTTGCGGTCCACCAGGACCCCAGCGCAGCGGAAGGAGAGGTCTTTGAAGAGTGATACGTGCCAAGGCTGAGAGCCTCGGGGGCACTGGGTAATCCTGGCCTCCGGGGCCTCCAAAACCTCAGGGGCTTCCAAAGCCTCCGAGATTGGGAAAACTGAGGTTCCGGGAGCCGCTGCAAAAAAATAAGAGAACCAGGTGAGAATCACTGAGAGCAAAGGGGTCGGGCACGGTGGGAAGGGGATGGAGAGGGGGAAGGGGAGTTACAGAGGAAGAGCAGGGACAGAACCAGGAGAGGAATCACAGAGGACGGGTCTTGGAAAGGATAGGGGGGACATACTTGAAAGAAGGACAGGTACAGGTGAAAGAAAGGGGGGTAGCTAGGTGACGCAGCCCTCAAGTCAGGAGGACCTGAGTTCAAATATAATCTCAGACACTCAACACTTCCTAACTGTGTGACCCTAGGCAAGTCACTTAACCCCAATAAGAAAGAAAGGAAGGAAGGAAAGAAAGAAGGAAAGAAGGAAGGAAGGAAGGAAAGAAAGAAGGAAAGAAAGAAGGAAGGAAGGAAAGCAAGAAGGAAGGAAGGAAAGCAAGAAGGAAGGAAGGAAAAAGAAAGGGGGCAGAACCACACAGTAGAATCACAACTAAATCATGATAACAGCTCCCAGCTGGATAGCATTTTACATCCATTAACTCTGGATTCTACCAATGATGTGAAGTACGAGTTTATATTTTTTTAAAACTCTGAAGTTTGCCTGGCCCATTCGTCTCTCCCAACAACACGTTGGGGGTAAGTAGTCAGGTGTTACCCCTCCATTTTAGTGATAGGTAAACTGAGGCTGGAGGACTAGAACAATCACGTCAGCCAGCACTACCCTTGGGGCTTACCTGAGTAGGAAATACGATCTGATGCAAAATTTGAAAGGTGGAGTTGGAGGGAAGGGATCGGCTTGGCTCTGGGAGGGGCGGCTGGAAGCTCAGTTTGGGAGGAGAAAGGGAGTAAAGAATTGGGATGGGAACCATAGTAGGGCTGGATTTTGGGGGGAGGGGAGTTGGAAAAAAAAAAAAACTCTATTGGATGGGTGTAGGGATGGAGAGGGGATGAGGGTGGGAATATGGTTAAGCTGTGCGCTAAACTGGGGTGGAGGTGAGATTGGGGATGGACTCAGTATGGTGGCAGGTGGTGATGATGGAAAATCAAGACCGGGGAGCCCTGTCTTTTCTCCCATTCACTTCTCACATTTCCCCTTACCCCTGCAGGAAACAAGCACCAAGAACCACAAGGCGATGAGAAGGGAGCTTTGAGTCCTCATGCTTAGAAGCTAGGAGGAGAGAGAGAGAGAGGAAGAAGGAAATCAGTGACTCCCCCAGCTCTGCCCAGCCCAGCTCACCTCCGGAAACTGGAGAGTCTCCCAGTTGTGGCCCCACCCCACCCCCCACCCGCAGATTAAACGGCCTCCCCATCTGATAACTCGCTAAATGGGGCCCCTGGGCAGAACTGGAGAATACACTAATTGTGGCAATAATAGCCATAATTAGAATAATAACAGCCCCTTTTAGCGTCTCCTCCGACACCTCGCTGTCCAGGTCTCTCCCCAAGTTCTACAGAAGCCCAAAAGTGGATCTGGAAAGTCTGTAACAGCCATTCCCCCCAAAATTCACAGCCTCAGTCAGGGTGGACAGCTCTTACCCAAGTGGTTTCCAATCCCAAGCTCAGAGAGAGTGACTTTCCCAAATGAGACCAAGAAATCCAGTTATCCCCATCTCCAAACCCTTCTGCTTTTGGATCCTGAGGGACCTGAGCCCCCTCGGACCCAATCCTGAGGAGGAAGAGCCCCCACTCTTACCTGGGGTGTCATGGACAATGCCTCAGGGAGGGAGACCTGGTAGCTGGATCTTTGCCTAGTCTGGTATAGGATGCCAGCTCCTCTGCTCCAGGTCCCTAGTCCAATCCTCCCCTTTTAACCCCCAGCCTCCGGAAGCTGCCCTACCCAGCCCCTAAGGGATCAAGCCCCCACTACCCCACCCTTCCTAATTAGACTTTCTGGGTGGGGCTGGCACCCAGCCTTCCACCAGATTCCTGCCCAGGGAGAGGCCCTGATTTAAAAAAATAATAATAATAATAATTTTAAAAGGTTTCTTGTACTCCAAGTTTACTTTGTATTCCTTATCTTCTGACAAAGTACCTTCCCCTCCCACATCTGGGGGAGTTCTCCTCCAAGAAGTCTTCCAGGATTGAGAGCGAGACAGGTGGAAGAGATGAGACAATCCCTTCACCCCAAAGCAAACCATAGAGCCGCGCCAGGGGAAAGCAGATGATGAATCCTGCCCCTTCTCAGTGTTCACCTCCCACCCAGAGGCTGTTGGTCTTTTTATTTAACTGAATATTTGTATGTCTGTTTGGTTAAGAATTATACAAGTTTAGACCATGAAGAGAACTACCAGCTGTTTCTCTCCAGAGGGAGGAGTGAAAATAGGTAGAAAAACAAAAGAAAATAAAACTGGAGTAAGTGATGAATTTATAAATGGAGCCCATGTCACCAAAGGAATCTAACCACCCCGGGGTTACACTTTGTTGTTGTTGAGTTGTGTCCCACTCTCTGTGACCCCATTGAGGATTTTCTTGGCAGAGATACTGGAGTGAATTGCCATTTCCTACTCCAGCTCATTTGACAGATGAGGAAACTGAGGCAAATTGGCAGGTGACTTGTTCAAGGTCACATCTGAACTCAGGTTTTCCAGACTACCGATCCAGATTCTATCCACAGCACTACACCTTAAATGATCTAGTCAAAATTTGTGTATTCAAAAGTCCCAATGGCTCCTTAACCTAAATTGGTGTATTTTCAGAAGTTGATTCGGGAATCAACTTCAGTATGAAAAAATAAAACCCAGTCCAACCAAACAACTGAGAGAGAAATCATCTCTAATCTGGATAGAACCAATTCTCTGGGACTATTGAAGCGGTTCAATTCCCAGAGGTAGACCAAGATTAGTGATGCAGTGGTTAGAGCTCTGGGAGTAGTCAGGAGGTCAGGAAGATCTGAATTCAAATTTACCTCAAATACCAATTGGTATTACCCTGGGCAAGCCACCTAATCTTGTTTGCCTCAGTTTCCTCATCTGTCAAAATGCACTAGAAGAGGAGATGACAAATCACTCCTTGACCCAGACAGCCCCAAATGAGGTTTCAAGGCATGAGACACAATTGACCGATTACAACAAACCAAGATTGGGACCCAGGATGGAGGAAGGACAGATACCATCACACTGGTTTAATGCCAGTTAGTTAATTGAGTGTATCTGTATCTGATGTCGTAGTAGAGAACTAGCACATACAATACCAGAAGTGGAAGGGTTCTTTTTTTTTTTTTTTAACATACAACATTAAAACTGAAAAGGGACCTTAGAACACAAAACACAGATCATCAGAGCTAGACAGAACCTTACAATGGAAAATATGGAAAATCCCAAGAAATCCAGTCGAACACTTTCGTTTTTCAGATAAGGTAATTGAGGCAAAGAGCTACTAAATCATTTAGTGTCTCTTTTATACAATTTTATTTTATTTATTTATACAATGACAAGATTTTTTTTATTTTATTTTATTTGCATAACATATGTGTGGGTAATTCTTCAACAATAACCCTTACATAGCTTTCCGTTACAAATTTTTCCCCCCGACTCCCCACCCCTCCCCTAGATGGCAGGATATCCACTACATGTTAATTATGTTAAAATTACAATGACAAGATTATACAATGACAAAGTCAGACTTCAAGGTCTTTGAAGGTTCAGAAACAAGGTCCAATGGTCTACCCCACAGCTTTTCCCCTGTATTCCAGATTCCTAGGACATGTGCCCTTCTGTGAGAGTCTTTGTTCAAAGATCCCTTCTTGGCCTGAAGTTCTAAGATCCTTTCTGGCTCAAATATTCTATATTCTAAGGGCCATCTCAGCTCTAACATTCTCTTCCCCTTTTTGGCTTCTTTTTGAGTATTGAATTATAGCATTCCATGATAAGTTCCTCAAGAGCAGGAACTGAAGTTCTTCTTTATACTTTTATCTCTAGTCCTCATTACAATGCCTGAGAAATAAAAGAAGCTGAGAAATAGTGATTGATCATTCATTCTTTGTTTGGAAACACCTTCCAGTTCTGACATTACCTGTTCTAAGCTCCCTCCCAGCCCTGACATCCCCTGTTCTAAGGCCCCTCCCAGCCCTGACATCCCCTGTTCTAAGGCCCCTCCCAGCCCTGACATCCCCTGTTCTAAGGCCCCTCCCAGCCCTGACATCCCCTGTTCTAAGACCATTCCCAGCCCTGACATCCCCTGTTCTAAGCTCCCTCCCAGTTCTGATATTCCCTGTTTTACATTTTGTACTTTTAGGCTAATAATAGGAGAGTGTAAAGGTTGCCACACAACAGCTGTTCTTATAAACAATGGAACGCTGGAGCTTCTTGGCCCGTGGTTTGACAGCTTCTTTCATCAGTATATCCCAGGCTTCAAAATCTGGTTTAGCTTGACAGGACTCCCTTCCCAGGCTGCCTTGGGTTCCTGGCTTTTGAGTGTTCTGTGCCTATTAGGTCTCCATTCTTGCGCCTGACTCTAGTATTGTCCACACTTATTAACCACCTGGGATCTGACCTAACTGCCCATCTTCCTGGCTCCGGGCCCTAGCCAGGGGCCCCTAGGCTGATAGCTTTGGCTTCTCTTCAATCTGAATCATGTGCCCAGGTGGCTGCCATAATGCCTCAAGGTAGACTTGCTTCCTTCAGGCCTTGTCGGAGTTACTGCCTGCTGGCCTCTGGATCCCAGATCTAGAACTCCGAGAAATCCCAAAGCTCTGAGTCCAGTGGGCTCATTTTCCATCTGGAGGATCTGAGGTCAAGAAAAAGAAAGGTACTTGCCCAAGATTGCCCAGGGAGTCCATGGCAGAGATGGGATGATTTAGTCTCTCATTCCCTGGCCACCAGTCCAGCATTCCTTCCACTCTCCCACGCTTCCTACCCACCTACCAACTCACTCATCCAGTCTGATTTCTGGGGAGTTGGGGGTGGGGGGGAAGAGGGAGATTAACGAACAAAGGCAAAATTGTCTGCGTTAGGAAGGAATCCCCTTTGCACATACCTTATGAGCAGTCATAACAATCACCTTGTATATGTTCCCTACCTCAGTTGATATTATCGTCTTTTTGTGGAAAGAGAAACTGAGGCAGGCAAGGTCACACAGCTAAGGAATTGATTGAGACAGGATTTTAACTTAGATCTTCCTGATTCTGGATCATCATTCTATCCCCCATGTTCCTAGTTGCTTATTTTATCATGAAGACCACTAGTTAGGGAGAATACCTCGACCAAGGCAGTCCGTTCCACTTCTAAATGGCTCTCAGCGTTAGGAAATGTTTCCACCATCAACCTGTGTCTTTTTTACAATTTGCACCCACTGCTCTAGAGTCCATCTTCTTGGACCAAACAGAACTTCAAATCCTTTTCCCAGAAGAGACTGGAATCTTAAAATAATTGAAGATAGCTGTCATGTCTTCCTAAAGATTAAACATCCCAATTTCCTTCAGCTGATACCCACCCCTAGAAGCACTTCAGCCCAGCCTGTTGATTTCAGTCCTTCCTAATATGGTAGATTGTAAGCTCCTTGAGGTTAAGAACTATTTTTTGCTTATTTTTCCATCTCCAGCATTTAATACAGTACCTGGCACATAACCATGTCATCATCATCATTACAATATATATATATATATATATACATATATATATATATAATAGGTGTGTGTACATATATATATATAAACACTATAGATGGACAGATAAAAAATATTTATTGACTGACCGATTGACATGATACCAAGAACTGGAAGAAATGTGATTTGAGCAAGGCCAAGGAAAGTGTGACTAGAACCTCCCTCTTTTGATTCACTATTCCTCCATTAAGATATTCCCCCACACTAACATTCCCAGTTCTAAAGCTCCTCCCAGATCTGACTTGCTCTGTTCTAAAGTCCCTCCCATCTCTGACTTTCTCTGTTCTAAGACCCCTCCCAGTCCTGACATTCCCTGTTCTAAGATTGCTCCCAGCTCTGATATTTCCAGTTCTCAAGCTCTGTCATTCTGGGTTCTAAGAGCACTCTTCTGTTTGGCCCTTTCTTGTTCTAAAGGCCTTTTATTTTAAGGAGAAAGCTAGTCCAGAGAAGAGTGAATTGCTCTAAGTCACACTGATGCTAACAGAAATTATTGGATGTTGCCTTTCCCACCCCCCCCCAGCTTGCTTTCCAATACAACCCAGTTTCCCCTGGGCCACAAGGCTGCCCAACTTGTTGGGGGAAGGGGGAGCACGAGGGTGTGATTGCCCTCCAAGTAGGACTTTAGAGATGGGAGACAAGGTCTGGATCACTCCCTCTGTAAGGCTGAGACTTGGCCCAAATTTCCCTGGTAGGGAAATAAAATTTAGAATCTTAGAATTCTAGAGTTAGAAGTGAAAGTTCTTTAGAGGACATCAGGGCTGACCGCCACCCCCCTTTTTATAGAGGTAAAATATAGGCTTTGATATGTCAGGTGCTCGGAAATTGGAAAGTGGTAAAAGCCCAGAACGCTATTTGAGGCCAGACCTTCCTGCCTCCAAATAGAGCTTTTCCATTTATCCAGGCTGCCTCTCAGGTCACTGAGCCACAGTCACCTTCCTGTACAAGGAGGGGAGTTATAAATTTTCTTTAAAAAAAAAAAGACCAGTGACTTTCCAGGCCTATTTATTGTGAATAAAGTAGACAAGAAGGAGAAGCATGCGGGAAGATGGTGGATGGAAATATTCTTCAGTCAGATTAATTGTCCTTGATGGTTTGCTGGATCCAATCCACATATTTGCAGACCTTAGTATAGACACCTGGCTTCCGGGTGACAGCACAGGGGTCTTGGCCCCAGGAAATGATGCCCTGAAGTATTCCACTGCACACCAAAGGTCCTCCTGAATCCCCCTGTGAGAAGAGACAAAGAAAGTGAGCCTCAGTGAAACTAACCTAAAGATGGCCGTGGATTTGGAGATGGGGATGGGAATGAAGGTGGTGGGATGACCATGGAGATATGGAGAGGGATGGAGATGAAGGGAGTGGGATGGTCATGGGATGGAGATAAGGATGGGAATGAAGTGGGTGAAGTGGTCATGGGATGGAAATAAGGATAAATATGAAGGGGGTGAAATGGTCATGGGACAGAGATAGAAGTGGGAATGAAAGAGGTGGGATGGTCATGGGGATAGGGATAGGGATGGAAATGAAGTCAGTGGAATGGCCATGGAATGGAAATAAGGATAAATATGAAGAGGTGATATGGTCATGAGATAGAGATAGAAGTGGGAATGAAAGGGGCGAGATGGTTATGGGGATAGGGATAGGGATGGAAATGAAGTCAGTGGGATGGCCATGGGAAGGAAATAAGGATAAATATGGAATGGGTGAAATGGTCATGGGATAGAGATAGAAGTGGGAATGAAAGGGGTGGGATGGTCATGGGGGTAGAGATAGGGTTGGAAATGAAGTCATTGGGATGACCATGGGATGGAAATAGGGATAAATATGAAGAGGTGACATGGTCATGGGATAGAGAGAGGTCTGGGAAAGAAGGGGGTGAGATGGGTGTGGGAATGGGAATAGGAATGAGGAGGGAAATGGGGTGGGGAAAGAATGTAGTTAGGGACTGGACTTGTGTTTTCAGCAGACCTGGCAGGAGTCCTTGCCCGCCTCCTTGACACTGGCACACACCATGGTGTCGGTGATGTTCCCGGGATAGGCCGCTTCACACTCCCTGTGATTGATGATGGTTATGTTGGCACATCGAAGCGTATGGGGGAGAGTCACTGAGGAGGCAGAGAAGCTGAGCGTGAGTCAAGCATCCCTCTCTTAGAAGAGCCCTTCTCACACTACACTGAACCCTCAGCAGGGCATCCACATTTCCCAAAGGAATCATATCTGTCTGGAGGATTGGCTGGCTTTCACAGGATGTCCCTCCCTCTCCCTTTTCACCATGGGTATGTCCAGTTTGTGCTATTTATCAATTTCCCATCCTTTTTTTTTTATTTTTTTACTACTTCCTTTCTCTACCAATCCTGCCCTCCCAGTACTACTTTCACCGAATCCCCCAGGCTCTCCATGGTTCTTCCACATCTCAGCCCTTACTTCCTTCTATCTTCCCTATGCTTCACATCTCCCTGTGTTTCTTTCTATGCTTTCCCATACATTCCCTTATGTGTCCCCCATCTCTTTTTGCTCCCCTAGTTTTTTACCCCTAGTTACTTCTTATCTCCCCATACATCTCCTTGTCTCTGCATGTATCTCTCCAATATTTCTCACTGTCTCCCCATGTTTTCCTGTGTCTCTGCATGTTCCCTTGCATCCCTAGGTATCTCCCCAGGTATTTTCTGTCCACCCGCTTCCCCTTTCAGGGCGTCCCCATCCCTCAGAGGGACCCCTACACTCGGGGCTAGTGGTGGTGCCCCAGCCGGAGATGAGACATCTGGAGCCAGGGGTGACACAGTGCTCAGGCAGGGTTAAGGGCTGCACAGCCCTAGTCAGCATCACAGGAGTGTTCAGTTTCACCAGCATGATGTCATTTCGATGATCCTTGTTGGGGAGACTGCCGTTAAAGCCTGGGTGGGGGATAGAGATGGTTGCCATCCTCCTCTGCTCACAGTTATCTGGTCGCTGAAGGTTATGTGCACCCAGGTACACCCAGTACTTGCTACAGGTGGAGAGGAGAAGCAAAAATGGAGAAGATGAAGTTAGAGTCGGAGGGACAAAATCGGGGGACAAAGTAGGACAAAATGGGAGTGGGAGAAGTGGGACAAAATGAGAAAAAGTAGTTAGAGGTGGGAGAGAGAAATAGAGAAAAAAGGAAAGCGAGAGACAGAATTCATAGAACTGAGAGAGAATAGAAAGAATATTGGAGCTGAAGAGAGAGTGAAATAGAGGAAGGATCGATTAAAAAAGGAAAAGACATAGTAAGACTAGAAAAAAGATTGTTCCAAGGGAAGTGGGCAGAATTTAAAAACAAAAGATTCGTGGTTCCTGGAAAATACCAAAAAGAAGTTATTAAGGGGATGGTTAGTAAACATGGAGAAAAAAAAGTCATGATCTCAGAAAGTCAACATGGTTTTATCCAAAATTGATCATGTCATCATAATCTTTCTTTGCAAGCTACTAGCCTAGGAAATCAAGGAAATGCTGCAATTGAGGTTTACCTAGAGTTGGGTAAAACACTTGACAAAGCCTTTCATAGTATCCCCGTAGGGGCGAAAGAAGACAAATGGAGACTAGACAATGGCACGATTGGGTACCTCAGACCTAGTAGAATGGATGGACCCAAAAAGTAATCTTTACTGCCTCCATGTCACTTTATAAGGAGGATCAAGTGAAGAACTTGAGTGATCTATGCTTGATCCTGTGCCACTTCTCATTGATCAGTAGCTTGGATATATGTCAAGACTGCCAATTTTCCAGCTGACCCAATGCTGCAAGGGATAATCAGAATGTTGGATGGCAGTATCAGGTTCCAAAAAAAATATCTTGACAGTCTAGAATCTTGGGCCAAATCTAATCAGGTGAAATTTTAGAATAAGAGGAAAGTTTTATCCTATTCTTGTAAACACAAGATAGGGGGAGGCACATATGAAGAGCATTTTGTCTGAAAATGATGTGAGGGTCTTAGTGAGACACAGGTTCAGTTCAGCATGATTCAGCATGGGATTGGAGCATCCAAAAAGCTAATGTGATTTGGGGGCTACCTTAAAAGAGACAAGACTTTGGAGAATAGGAAGATGACAATTCCACCAGTCTCTGCCCTACTCAAACTTTATCATGTTTAGATCTGAATGCCACAGTTTCAGGATAATTATAATATGAATAACATTTTACTTTTTCTTTTCTTTTTAATTTTTTTTTATTTTTGCTGCAGCAATTGGGGTTAAGTGACTTGCCCGGGGTCACACAGCTAGGAAGTGTTAAGTGTTTGAGGTCAGATTTCAACTCAGGTCCTCCTGACTTCAGGGCTGGTGCTCTATCCACTATGCCATCTAGTTGCCCCTATGGATAACATTTTAAAGAGAAAAACTCGAATGGTGAAGGTGGTTGAGTCTACATCATATAAAGATCAGTGGAAGGGAATGGGAAAGAGAAGATCAGAAGAAGAAAGGAAGAGACACAATAGTTGTCTACATGTATTTGAAGACTACAGTGTGTGTGTGTGTGGGGGGGGTTATTTTGTCTGCCTAAGGAAGGACAAAGTGGGACCAGTGCATAGAAGAAACAAAAAGTCAAATTTAGGTTCCAGGCCAGAAAAAACTTGCTAACACTAAAACTATCCCAAAGAGGAATGGGTGACCTTGGGATAGTGGGATCAGAAGCTATTAGACAGCTGGTTGACCACAGGGTGGATAGGTTGTAGCAGAGGTGAATTTTTCTTTTTCAGGGGTGAGTTGTACTAGATAGCATCTGAGGTTCCTTCCAACTCTGAAATTCTGTGATTCTGGTGAGGAAGAAATATGAGATGCTAATTTATAGATGGTGGAGAGAGAGGGAAAGGGCATGGAGATTTAAAAAGGCATAGGAAAAGTGGAGTAAATTAGAGATGAGGGAGAGAGAGGAAGGGAGGCTAAAAGAGAGATGAGGAGGAACAGAGAAGGAAATGAAGGAATCAGGGTGAAAAGTGGAGGATAGATACTAGGAAAAAAATGGGAAAGATTGGGTTAGAGAAGGAAGATGGGGAAGAAAGCCAACAGAGACAAAGGAGGGAATGGAAGAGATGGTGGGATCAAAGAGGCAGGGCAGAGAGATGAAGAGACACAGAATTGGAGATGGGGGAGAGAGACTGGCAGATGTGGCAAGGAAGAGGAAGAGAGGAAAAGACAGTGGGATGTGAGAGGAATGGTGATCAGAGTTGACTACAGAGACAGAAAGAAGAAAGAAAAGGAAACAAAGAAGAAAAAGGGGACATATGAAAAAAGATATAGACAAAATAAATAAATAAAAACAAAAAAGATATAGACATAGATATATAGATAGAGATATAAACATACAACCATAGATATAAACATAGACATAGATATAGATACAGATACATAGATATATCTACATATATATGTATGTATAGGTATTATCTATGTATAAACAGATAATATAGACTAGGCATAGAAATATAGACATAGATATAGCCATAGATATGTCCCTTGAATCATGAAAAAGAAGAAAAATAGCACTTCTGCATGGTCAATCCCAACCCTATCTTCAGCTCTGCCTCCTTCCCCATTCCTATCCTATCATTGAACTCACCCTTTCCTCCAACCCATCCTTAACACCATCCCTGAACCAAACCTCACTCCCCTCCCTGAGCCCCAGTCTTCTCCTCCCGCCCCCCCGCACCCACGGCTTCTTGCAGTGAGCTGCCGTGAGGAGCCATTGTCGGTTGATGAGGGAAGCCCCACAGTGTAGACGAGACTTCTGAAACAGTGCGACCTGCCAAGGCTGAGAGTGAGCTGGACACTCATACCCCTTTATAATTCTTGTCTCTGCTTGGCCATGACCTAGGAAGAAGATTGGAGTCAGCCATCTGAAGAAAAGACAGGAAGGAAGAGAGGGACTATGGGTATTAGGGAATAAAGCGAGAAAAAAGGGGAGAAGATGGAGTTAAACATAGTTTTGGGAAGGGGTTAGGAATGGATACAAGGCTTTTTAGAGGGTGGGAGAATGACCATAAAAAGAAGAGATACAGGAAGATGGAAGTACTGGGGAAAGAAAAGGGATGAAATTATGATAGACCCACTCACTACCACTCTGCTAACTTCATTTCTCACCTGTCATCAGAGCAAACACCATTAGGGTCAGGAGAATCATGATCTGAGATGTCAGAGGAGAGGGTTAGGCCCCAAATCCTGTCTGGAGAAATAGAGGCAGAAATGCTGTGAAAGCATCAAGGAAGTAAGACTCCTCTCTCCTTCCATACAACCTTTTCCATTCAAATACCTGCCCCTCTCAACATGGATACCAGAGATTTAACCCCCAAATCCCAATCCATCCCACTTCCAGAGAGATTCAGTCATGAACATATTTTGAAACCTTGAAGAGGGAAAGAATTCTCTTTATTTTAGGTGAGAGCTAGAAGAGTGGAACCAAATGGGGAAAGGGTCCCTGATTTCTCCCTGTCATTGAATAACAGGATTTCAGAGTTGAAAGGGACCCAAGACATTGCCACAATGGACATTCTGTAAGTGAAGGTGAACTCCATTAAAACATGGCCAATCACATCCCTTTTTGTAGTGGCTACAAACTAGAAGCTGAATGGATGCCCATCAATTGGAGAATGGCTGAATAAATTATGGTATATGAATGTAATGGAATATTATTGTTCTGTAAGAAACGACCAGCAGGATGATTTCAGAGAGGCCTGGAGAGACTTGCATGAACTGATGCTGAGTGAAATCAGCAGAACCAGGAGATCATTATACACGGCAACAACAATATTATATGATGATCCATTCTGATGGACATGACTCTCTTCAACAATGAAATGTTTCAAACCAGTTCCTATGGTCTTGTGATGAAGAGAGCCATATACACCCAGAGAGAGGGAAATGAAATGTGGACCACAACATAACATTTTCCTGCTCTCTATTGATGTTTGCTTGCATTGTGTTTCCTTTCTCAGATTTTTTTTCTTGTAGATATGATTTTTCTTGAACAACAAGATAAGTATGGAAATATGTATACATATATTTGATTTGTCAAGTATTTTAAACATAATTAACATGTAGTGGACTTCCTGCCATCTAAGAGAGGGGTGGGGACTAGTGGGGGAAATTTGTAACAGAAAGCTTTGTAAGGGTCAGTGTTGAAGAATCACCCATACATATGTTTTGCAAATAAAAAGCTTTAATAAAAAAATAAAAAACAAACAAAACAAAACAAACAAACAAAAAAACAAAAAACAATGGCCCATCATTTGGTAACTGACCTTTGTTTCTAGGCTTCTAGTAAGGAAGAACACATCACTTCCTTCTATTCTCATATTGGCTGAATTGAAGAATGAGGAGATTCTTTTTTATGACAAATCTCCATCTATTCCTCTGTAACCTCTTCCCACTGTTCCTGATACTGTCCTTTGGACTCAAAGTCTATCTATCTATCTATCTATCTATCTATCTATCTATCTATCATATCTAATCCCTCTCTCAGATGATAGCCCTTCAAATACTTGGACAGCTATTATGCCATTAAACCTGAGTTTCAAAAGAATTAAAGAATCTTAAATTGTTTAATCTTGAGTTCTTAAAGAATATTAAATCTCAAATTTCATAAAAAGTAAGAATCCTAAATCCTGAAATTTAAATTCTAAAAGAACATTAAAGTTTTCCATCTGGAGTTCTTCAAGAATACTAATTCTTGGGGCAGCTAGGTGATGCAGTGGATAGAGCACCAGCTCTGAAGTCAGGAGGACCTGCGTTCAAATCTGGTCTCAGACACTTAACGTTCCCTAGCTGTGTGACCCTGGGCAAGTCACTTAACCCCAATTGCCTCAGCAAAAAATAATAATAATAATAATAATTCTTAAAGAATCTTAAATAACTAAATTTAAATTCCTTTTTTTTCATTTTTCATTATTTATTTATTTTTAATTAAAGCTTTTTTATTTACAAAACATATACATGGATAATTTTTCAATACTGACCCTTGCAAAACTTTCTGTTCCAAATTTTTCCTTCCTTTCCCCCACCTCCTCTCCTAGATATCAGGTAGTCCAATACATGTTAAATATGTTAAAATATATAATAAATCCAATATATATATACATATTTATATAGTTATCTTGTTGCACAAGAAAAGTCAGATCTAGAAAGAAAAGAAAAAAACCTGAGAAGGAAAACAAAATGCAAGCAAACATCAACAGAAAGCTTGAAAATGCTATGATATAGTCCACACTCAGTTCCCACAGGTCTCTCTCTAGGTGTATATGGCTTTCTTCATCACTGAACAATTGGAATTGGTTTGAATTATCTCATTGTTGAAGAGAGCCATGTCCATCAGAATCGATCATCATATAGTCTTGTTGTCATGTGCAATAATCTCCTGATTTTGCTCATTTCACTAAGCATCAGTTCCTGTAAGTCTCTCCAGGAATCTTTGAGATCATCCTGTTGGTCATTTCTTACAGAACAATAATATTCCATAACAATTTAAATTCTTAAAGAGTTTTATGTTCTTCAATCTTGGATTCTAAAGAATCTTAAACCTAAAATTTCAGAAGAATGAAAAAATCCTAAATTCCTAAAGAATCTTAAATATTTTAATCTTGAGTTCTTAAAGAATTCTAAATTCTTAAAGAATCTCACAACAATTCCAATGATCTTGTGATGAAGAGAGCCATGTACACCCAGAGAGAGGAGTGTAGGAATTGAGTGCGGATCACAATATAGCATTTTCACTCTTTCTGTTGTTGTTAGCTTACATCTTATTTTCTTTCTCATTTTTTTTCTTTTTGATTTTTCTTTTGTAAAAAGACAATTCCATAAATATGTATGCATATATTGGATTTAACATATTTGCTATCTAGGGGAGGGGTCGAGGAAAGGGTGGAAAAATTGGAACACAATGTTTTTCCAGGGTTAATGTTGAAAAATTATTCAAGCATAAGTTTTGAAAATAAAAAGGTTTATTTAAAAAATTATTAAAGAATCTTGAATCCTTAAATTTAAATTCTTAAAGTCTTAAATTCTTCAATTTTGAATTCTTAAAGAATCTTAAACCTTAAATTTTAGAAAAATTAAAGAATCCTAAATTCTTAAACTATCTTAAATCCTTAAATTTAAATTGCTAAAGTCTTAAATTCTTCAATCTTGAGTTCTTAAAAAATCTTAAATCCTAAATTTTAGAAGAATTAAAGAATCCTAAATTCTTAAAGTATCTTAAATCCCAAAATTTAAATTCTTAAAGAGTCTTAAATATTTAATCTTCTTTCCCCTTAAATCTTTTCTCAAAGCTAAATATCCCAGATTCCTGATTGTTGTATAGGAGGAGCCCTAGTTTTTCCTGCATTCTGGTCATCTAAATGTTCCAGCTTGTTTTTTTTTTACTTTTGTTTTTTTGTTATTTTCCCTAAATGGCAATCCACAGAGCTGGACACAACATCCGGACCCAAACCAGAGGCTTGATCACTTCCACAGACTTAGCCTCTAATTTTATTATAGTAGGCTATCATGGAGAAATATCAACTTTGCAGTTCATAAAAATTAATCAACAAATACTTATTAAGCCCCTTGTAAGGGCCAGGCACTATGCTAAGCATAGGAAATATAAAGGGAACCAAAGGAAAAACAGCCCTTGCCTTCAGGAAGTTTATGTTCTAAAAATCCCAATTTTTTTCTAATCAACTGCTATTTAATTATGCTTCCTCCATCTTATACTGGTGAGATCAATTCATTTAGTAGGAAGCACAATTTTACATTTTTCCCTAATCAATTTCACTTGATTAGACTTCAATATTTGAGTCTGTTTCTGCAAGTATAACACTGCCGTCTTTCCTATCCTGGGGTCATCGGCAAGGCTCACGTGTGAATCATCTCAGTCTCTGCTCATGTTAGTGATAAATGTTAAATAAAACAAGACTTAAGTCCAGACCTCCGAATTCTCCATGGAGACCTCTTAACTTATTGACATTGAATTATAGGAAGTTCAAATTCAGCCTCAGGTATTCACTAGCTGTGGGACCCTGAGCAAGTCACTTACCCCTATTTGCCTCAGTTTCCTCATCTGCAAAATGAGTTGGATAAGGAAATAGCAAACCACTTTAGCATCTTTGCCAAGAAAACCACAAATAGGATCATGAAAAGTTTGAGCCAACTGAATAACAACAAAAACTCTGTGAAACTGCCTAGCCAGCTAGCTCTGAATCTATTGAATTATATGATTATCCTGTCCACAACTTCATTTCCTTTGCAAGAAAAAGTATATGATGTATTATCAAAAAACTTTATTATAGCTTTCCACTCTGATGATTTTAGAAAACTTGTCAAGAAAAGGAAATGAATTGAGGTAGTATAACCTATTCTTGAGGAAGCTTCCTTCTGACTACTGCTTCCTTCTCTAGATGCTCATTACCATTTTTTAAATAACATCTGCTTTTCAAGTATCTGGGGCCAACAGTTTTCACTTCACTGTCTCTTCTATTATTTTGAAAATCAGTACAATGCCTGCCTTTCTTCAGGATCCAGTAAAAAGTAATACTTTTTACATATTCCACCCCTTTCATGGGTCACTGACACAGCCCTCAGAAATGTGATTTATCTGTTCATAATAATTTTAACTCATCCAGGGCCATCCAGAAATTTCCTTCCACTTTTCTACTCATATTGAGTATTAACTTTCTGTATGCCAATTTTGTTCTGCTCTTTCTGTTCCAAAGTTCATTGTCTATGACAGAGAAAACAAAAGCCAAATAAGTATAGAGCGCCTCTGCATTTTATCATCTCGTATAATCTGAACAGTAATTTTATCCCTTCTATCTTCCCTAGTACAATTTTTGAAAAGATATGTTTTTTCCCTTTATCATTACTTGGCAGCCTTATCTACTTCCAAGTTTTAGGACTTCTGATTCTATTTACACAAAACCATAAGTAGCTTCTGTGTTTATCCTGTTACTTGTTCTTACTTTGTCTTCCAAAAAAAAAAAAATTGAGATGAGCTCCCTCCTTTCCTTTTCACTTTGATGGTTTAACACTTGCAAGTTTCCTCTTCCAATTGGGATGGCTTTCCTTATAAAATTTAAATGGACTAAATCTTATGTGTCCTTCCTCTAAGCTTTTTGAAATGTTTTCCCTAAATCTAGGACCTATATTATATTGGACCTGCATTTCTTCCTTTTTTCTATCATGCTCTAAGATGAAGTGGTAACATAACACTCAAGATTTCTACCTTTTCCATGCCAAACACTAGTTTTCCCAGTGGGAAAAATCAGATCTACAAGAAAAGTTCCCCTTGTTACTTCTTTAATTCATCTTTTGAAA
The DNA here is from genome assembly GCA_023553655.1 of Myrmecobius fasciatus. Classification (NCBI taxonomy): domain Eukaryota; kingdom Metazoa; phylum Chordata; class Mammalia; order Dasyuromorphia; family Myrmecobiidae; genus Myrmecobius; species Myrmecobius fasciatus. Next base: position 242,048 of record JAJPUD010001905.1, read on the forward strand.
GATTAAATTAATTTCTTAGTTCTATTTTTGTCATAGGAAGTTCCAGTAGATACACAGGTAATTTGTCTGACATTTCTCATCTTGCCAAACTTGTAATCTATTTCTTGACATCCTCATCCTATTCTATCTTTCCTCCTGGGGTTGTCTCTATTATCCTTCAAGGATAAGATGGTTTATATGGACAATGTGGATTACATTGATTTTCACCCAGATTCTCTCCATGCTTTTTCTCATCCTGCTTCTACCCTCTGATTTGTAGATTATTTTTTTTACAATAGGTTGTATGTATGTTCAAATAAAATTCAATAGAGAGGACATTCATCCCTCACTGCCTTTTCTATACCTTCCAGCTAAATTATCCCTCTTCCCAACTCTTGCCTCCCTCTACCGCCAGCCAAACTGCTTGTTCTGTTCAATTTTGTTAGTTGGTCCAATATATCATCTCTACTCTATCTCCCTCTTTCTCCCAAATCTCTATTCCCCATTCAATCTCTCTGTACCATGTACACCTTCATCATCTCTTTTCTATCTGCTGCTAATTTTCTATATAAAATAAGAAACGCATACCATAGTACTTTTTTCTCCCCTTCCTTCCTTTCTACTGTTTTCCTTCATTTTCTTCTATCATTTCTTCTCTCTTCCTTCTCCCATTTGTTTTTGTGCTTTCTCCTCCTTCTATAACGCATTCAATCCTCTTTCTCTCCCTCCTTGTCTCACTTTCTTTTTGTCTCTCCTCCTCCTCTTTCCCCTCCTCCTTCTACTTCCCTCCCTCTCTTTCCTTCCTTCTCTCATCTTTATTCCCCCCACCCCTTTCCATCATTATCTGGTAATTCCGGTCAAGAAAAAGACCTTCAAAATCTATATTTGGGGCATGCATTCCCCTACAAGCATTTGGAACTCTGCTCCTAATCATTACTTCCTAAAATTCACAAATGGGCCCAGATACTTGACATCAGAGATATA
>JAJPUD010001905.1:269722-330492 GCA_023553655.1 Myrmecobius fasciatus
TCTCTCTCTCTCTCTCTCTCTCTCTCTCTCTCTCTCTCTCTCTCTCTTTCTCTCTCTCTGATGACTTCTGTCCCTTCTCCTCTTCTCTTTCTCTGTCTTTAAAAAAAAAAAACCTGTGGCTATTTCTTTGCAATTTTTTTTGTTTTATTTTTCCTTTGCCCTATAATCATTATATCCAAATGGATGTCTCTGTCTCTCTTCTGATTCTTTCTGTATTTCTATCTTGCCTTTATCTCTGGCTCCATGACTGTTTCTCTGGCTTTCCACGTTTAGCTGCATAAATCTCTATGTTTGCATACTTTTCAATGTCTTTCCTCTGTGTCTACTTTGCCATTTCCTTTTTTCTCTTGTCCCTCTCTTCTCCATCTCTTTAAATATCTGTATTTCTTCTCTCTCTTAGGTGCGAGGCAGGGAAAGAGCTCTTTCTCTTACCACCAATATGAACGGAAGCAGGGAATAATCATTTCACAGAGAGATTTCAGTTTTCTCATCAGTACTACAAGAGGGCTGCATAAAATCCCTTTTAAAGATTTTTCTGGCTCTAATAATTTACGTTCTATAAGAAATGCAGTTCATGAATTCCCCATATCTTTCTCTGACTCTGCCCTCTGTGATTCCATGGCTCTATCTCACCTCACAAGAGTCTTTGCCACCTTCTTCAGATCCAGCACATAGCATGTTGGGTGTAATTTTCCCAGGGTAGTTCAAATGGCATTCCTCATCTGAGCGCAGTTGGATTTCAACACACTGGAGGGTTGTGGGGTAAGTCACTGTAGGGAGATAAGAAGGATGAAGGCTTCATCTCCTGGCCTGCTATGGGGTAGAAATCTGGGGAGAGGGAAAAGAAAGGAAAAGGCTGTAGATGGAAAAGATAGGACACATGATGAAATGGGAAGAAGGAAAGAATAAAGGACCAGAAGGGAGAGAAGAAGGAGTGAAAAGATAAGGAAGTGTAGGAAGTTTAGGGAGGTAGGACAAGAAGGGGAGAAGTAAGAAGATATGGAGAGAAAAGAAAAGGGAGGCAGCTGGAGACATGGAAGGTAGAAGAAAATGAGAAGAGATGGAGAGGAAGGGAATGGAAGGAAATAGAAGAAGATGGAAACATGAAGAAATAGAAGGAAGTGAGGGATATAGAGAAAATGTAGTGATATGAAGGAGATGTAGAAAGATGGGGAGTTTGGGACATGGGATTGGGAGTGGGAAAGGAGATGTGATACAAGTTAAAATCTGAAAGAGATCATCTATTCTAACTTGTACCCAGACAAGAATCTTCTTTACAACCTACTGAAAAAAATGGCACCCAGTTTTTAGTTACAGACCTCCATGGAAGAGGAACCAATTACCTCCCGAGTCTTTCTGACTCTTTCTTCTCTTACCCACCCTTGTGGGAGTCTCTTTCTTTGTCTTGGGAGTTCTCTGCATGTCTCATTCTCAGCTCAAATGCTGAAAGCTAGAAAACCTTTGAGAACTCTAGCAATCCCAATATTTTTTGTAATTATAGTTCTTTTTTTCCCCTGAGGTTACCTTTCCATGTTTGGACAGCTCTCATTATTGAGAAGTTTCCTTTATGTCAAGTCAAAATCAAAACTTTGAGCTTCTACTCATTGCGTCTAATTCTGCTGACGGAGGTCAAGTATAAAGAGCTGAAGACTCTTTCTTTAATCTTTAAATCATTGAAGAAAACTATCATATTCTACCTAGAAGGGAGAGAGAAGCAGAAATGGGACATGAAGAGAGATGAAGCATTTTTAAATATTGGAGAAATATGGAAAAAAATAGAGGGAGGTAAAGAGAGATGGAGAGAAATAGGGAGAGAGGGGGGTTAATTAGAAGATGAGGGGAAATGGAAAATAGAAAACAGTGGGAGAGATGAAAGGAAAGGAAGGATGAAAAGAGATGGAAGAGAAAAAAATTGGTGAGGAAAAATGGGATACAAAGAGGATGAGAATATGGAGAGAGCTTGAGAGAAAGGATGGGGGGAATAGAGTTTTATAGATATAGTGGAGACAGAGGGAGGTGGGGAAACTGGTGTAAGGAGGGATATTAGAGGTAGAAGGAGGTGGAGAAATGAAAGAAGATAGGGAGAAATGCTAAGAAATAAAAATAGTTGGAAAGAATACGAAAAAAAATGAGAGAGAATGGGAGAAATTTGAGAAAGTGAAGATGGAGAAAGATATGGAAATGAAGACAGACAGAGAGAGTCAGAAAGATATGTGGAAAGGTGGGAGAGATGAAGAGATAGAGAAAATAGGGAAATGAAATGTTTAAGACAATTGGCTTAGATGAAAACATGGGATATATAGTACAAGAATGGAGGGAGATGAGGGAGCTAGAAAAAGGCAGAAGTTGGGGAAACATTTGGAAGAGATGAGGAGGAAAGACAAATATGGGATGAGAAAAGGTGTTAGAAAGATAGAGATATGGGAAAGAATAAAAGAGAATATTTGGGGAAGATAAAGGGAGATGGAAAAAGCAGGGGAAATATAAAGGTTTTGGAAAGAAATAAAGAGTTATCGGGAGAGATGGGGAGATATGGAAGTAAATGAAAAGAAAGGTAAAATGATGAAGTTGATGGACAGAAATTGGAAAAATGGATATGAGAGAGATGAGTGATTTAGAATGAGCTGACAAAGCTTTCAATTAAGGAATGATATGGGGAGATATGGAGAAATTGGGAGTGATGAAAGACAAGGAGGAGAAGGAGGTGGGAAGATTGAAGAAAGTGAGATGCAGATAGGAAGAAATAGACAGTATGAAGATATGGACAGTATGGAAAGAGATTTACAGAATAAAGGGAGAGTGGGAAGAGATGGCAGGTGCTGGGAACGTGAAAAAAACTGGGAAAGAGAAGTTTAGAAGAGATGAGAAAAAATGGAGGAGACCAAGGGAGCTTGAGACATAGGTAGTGATGAAGAGACACAAGGATACAGGGGGAAGTAAGCTGGTTATAGTGGGGAAGAATAAAAGGATAAAAAGAACAAAAGGACTGAAAATCTGTCCCTTGCCCCATATTTTGATGCTTAACCCTTGTAAGCCAGGCTGTTAAGATGCTTTCTCTGGAGAGCTATGGGAGGAAAGCATACCCTGAGGGCTCGTTGTGGTGCCCCAGCCTGACACTATACAACTAGTGCCAGGAGGCAAGCAGTCCTGGGAGGGCAAGGGGAGGACCTGGACATGATCGGTCAGCTGGGCTGGCTTCTGAAGGTACAGGAGCATAATGTCATGGTCATGGTTATGGTGGGTTGGGCTGCTCTTGTAGAGTGGATGGGGGATAGAGTAGACGACCCTTCGAACTTGCTCTCCTGCCTCCTTGTAATTCAAAGAGTGTTTCCCCAGGAACACCGTGTACTGGCTGTAAACGACAGGGAGGTAATTAATGAGGCAAGCCCAACCAACTCCTCATCCCCATCTCCATGCTCACCCCATCCTTCTTTTCCACCCCTGTCTCTTTTTTTATCCCTTTCCCATTGTCATCCCCAATCCTATCTTTATCCACAGACCATTCCCATTTGCACTATCCTGAACCCCCTCTTCATCTGTGTCTCATTGCCATCCCCATGGTTATCCCTATGCCCATCGCCAACCCCAATCACATGGCACATACTCCTTCAAGCAATGAGCTGCAGTCAGCACCCAGCAGGGGTGGATGAGGATGCCTCCACAGAGCAGCCGTTGTTTCACAAGTAGAGCCGCCTGCCAGGGCTGGGAGTGGGGGGCACATGGCTGGACCCCAGGGAGGGTACCCTGGCTGCCATTCGAGCTGTTGATAATCTTGGGGAATTCCAGGGAAATGGCTAGGAAGCAAGGGAGACGGCAGTCAGGGATAAAATAAAATGTGGGAAGGGGCAATGGAGCAAGATGGGAGGGAAAAAAGGGAAAAAGATCTAGGGGGTGGAGATCGTGATGAAGGGAAGCGGTGGTTCATAAAGGGATCATCAGTGGGATCAGAAAAAGAGGGATCTTGGAGTCTGGGGAGGATTAATGGCCTCTTGCACACAGTAGATGATTAATAAGTTCTCTGATTACACATTTTAAGGGGGCAGGGGAGAATTTGAGCATTGGAGGAAGGAGCAGAATGTTAGAAAAGGCAAATCTGGGATTCTATTATCAAGCCATCGGAGGAGGAATGCCTGGGTGAAATCTGAGTTTTAGGGGAAGGAAGAGAGAAGGAAGCTAGGAATCAAAAGGAGATGAATTAGATTAGTCGAGTAGAATGAGGGGCAGTAGGGGAAGGATCTGTGGAGCCAAAAGGGAAAACTCAGAAAAGTTACATCTTCTTAGGTGAAAGTCTTGATGGATGGGGGCAGGGAGAGAAGTTTTGTGGATCCAGGAGACCGGAGATCAAAGGAGGGATCCTAGGGGATCAGACAGCAAAGTGTTTGAGGATCAGAAAAAAAGGATCCAGCCTAGGGTGTCAAAGAGTTTGGAAAGGAAAGAGTTTAGAGAGTGAGGGAGGCTTCAGGCCTTTAGGAGGAATTTGACAGCATGGCAGGAAGGCTGCTGGGAGTTGAGAGAGGGCCCTGGGAACTGAGAGAAGGAACTAAGGGGTCAGGAGAAGGACACATGCAGAACCTGGAACCAGATGAGGTGAGGATAAACTAGGGCACATAGAGTTCCTGCTCCTCCACCACCTCTCCTCCCTGCTCCAGTAGCTCCCGGGCAGCAGAGGGGAAATGGGGCCAGAGGTCCTGATTCCCACACCCCCTCCCAGCTCTCGCTCGCCTCCGCTGCATTCTTACCATCTGACAAGGCCAGGACCAGGGCCAGAGACAGCAGCCACATGGCGCCAAGGAGTGGAAGCCGGCCCAGGGTGGCGCTGTTGAAACTGGAGGCAAGGGGGAGAAGAGCACAGGGGAGCCTCAGCAGCTGCCGTTCCCAGATCCTCCTCCTAGAATCTTAGAGGGGAAAGCCAGTTTGGAGCCCCTGCTCCAGCTCCATCCATCCATCCATCCTTTTCAGATCATTCCGTCTCTTTTCCAACTCTTTTCCCTCCCCAGCTCCATGAAATGTGGCCCCTGGCTGGGCTGAGTGCTGCATCCCATCCATCCTCTCCTATTCCCTCCTGGAGCCAGGCTGAGTCCATTTTTATCCTCCCAATTGTTTCTCCTTCCTCTCTCTCCACTTTGTCTTCTCCTCCTTTATTTTCTCTCCTCCATTGGACACATCTTCTTCCTCGGGTGCTCTTCACTTTCTCAAAACAATTCCCTGTTCCTCCAACTTCCTCTATTTCTTCTACTCCTTTTCCTGCCTTCTTATTTTCTGTCCTCTCCCCTCTCTTCTTTTATTGATCTCTTATTATTGTCCTCTTCCCTCTTTTTTCTTCCTCTTTCTTCTCCCTCTCTTCTTTTCTCTTTCCCCTCTACTCTCCATCTCTTCCCTCAACTTCATTCTTCTCCATCATACTCTTCTCCCTCTCCCAAGATCCCTCGCAGCCCCCAATACCTTTGGGACCCCTTGCACTCCTTCTAGCTCCAGTCTCCTTTGAGGGCCACCTTGTACTGAAGCTTTTAACCCATGACTTCCCTCCCCCATGAGCTTGCAACTTCTTCCTTATCCTTGTCCTCCCCTTCCACCCCCTCACTAATCCTCATATTGACAGCTTCATCTAGGGCCCCCAGGCTGGGCTGGGCACCCCAGGGGGTGGAGTTTCCCAGACTTGCTGGGATCCAGTTCTCAATCCTGCCTCAGCCTGAGAAACCCTTGGACTGGGTGAACCCCAGGATATTCTAATCCAGGGAGAAAATGTGGAAAATAGGGAACCCACTACATTTCCCCACTTCCCACCACAACCACAATCCTATCCCTATTCTCACTACAAACACCAACCCATTCTCAAATCCTGTCTCCATAGGGAACTTCATCCCCATCCCCATTTCCTTTGCTAATTCTAAACCCAGCCCCATCCTATTTTCAATTCTAATTCACTACCCAGTTCTATGACCAGTCCCATCCCATCCCATTTGCCAACCTCAGCCTCATCCCTAATTCCAATTCACATCCCTCATACATAACCCAAAGTAATCCAGATCTTATGTGGTTCTCAGCTTTAACCCTAAATTAACTTCCATACCCATCACTGACCCTACAATACAAAATGTAACCCCAAATCCAGTATTGACTCCAAACAGAATCCAATCCAACCTTCAGTTTATCCCAATTCACTTATCCTAATTTCTAGCCTTTTCTTCAACCCCAATAACACAATCCCACACTCCCTTGTCACCCTATCCCCATCCCACCCATGCTGCTGACCCTAACCTGAGCCCTGACCTCAGCCCTATCTAACCCTAACTCTGCCCTATCCACCTCCACACTTGAACTCCAAACTCCACCCAGCCCCTTTCCCCAGAGCCACCCACTCTTCCCTAAAACCACCGCCTCTTCCTTCTTCCCCTTACTCCACCCTTTCCGGCTTCCTCCTCCTCCCTTCCCATGTCCTCCATCACCTCTTTTCTGTCCTCCCCTCAGCCTTCTCATCCCATATCAGCTGCTTTTCCCATGTTTGTGCAAAAGAGTTTTTCTCCTTCTGAAGGATATTTTGGTATCTTTGGAAGGGGGTAAGGAAGGGGGTGACCTTGGGCTAAGAAAGGCTTCCAAGTCTCTTTAAATGCTTCATTGAGCATAGGAGTGGAAATCAGGGACAGAAATGAGATCTTTGGGAATGAGTTCTGAAGTCTTTGGGAACAAGGATTGAAAATGACTCTGGGTTAGTGGTTCTGGTTTAAGATGAGGTTCTGAAGTCAAAAAGATGGGGGAAAGGATTCCTGTTCAGGGATGAGTTGGATTAGTTGCCCTCTCAGCAACCTTCCAGCTCTGGGATTCTAGAATTTAGCTGAGATGTTGGACCAGTTTGGCTGGGCCATGCATGAGCTTATTGCCCCCTAGTGGGCAGAAATGGTGGCCAGCTACACTTCAAGTTCATTATATGGGATCAGGACCATATCCAATCATCCTGATCTGTCTTTGGCCACTAGACCCAGATGGCTTTGGAGGGGAAAATGAGGCAGGTGACCTTACACAGCTCTCCCTCACTTAAATCCAATTCACTTGCACATCATGACATCACCTTCCTGATTTCGTGGTGTTCTTCAAGAACGAAGGATAAATAATAGGGGAAAGTGTGAATTATAGATAGAATTTATCTGGGAATCAGAAGATTCAAACCCAGCCTTTGACACACACTTTCAAGCCATGTGGACAAGTCAATTAACTCACCACTCTTGGCCAATTAAGTCACAAATACTCTTATTCTGCTATACATAGGGAAAGGCTCGATCCTTGGCATGTAATTAGTATGTAACAGCATGCAGTCTAGGATGGGGTAGATAGAAGGATAAGGATCAGGGGAGCAGAAAATCGGGGTAAAAGGAAGAGTCAGCAGAGGAGGCGTAAGCTATGAACCATTTGTTCCACATTCAGTGTCTCCTTAGCATTCTGAGATAGAATAATAACCTGAAGTCTGGCATTCAATCTGGCTCCAATGTGACACCCCGGACTTGTCAGAAGTGAGTCAGCAAGGGCTTCCTATGGGCCAGGAACTACACTAAGTGCTAGAAATACAACTATAGGCAAAGGTACATTCCCTACCTCAAGAAGGATATATATATATAATTTTTATTCTCCTGAGGCAATTGGGGTTAAGTGACTTGCCCCAGGGTCACACAGCTAGGAAGTGTTAAGTGTCTAAGGCCAGATTTGAACTCAGGTCCTCCTGACTTCAAGACTGGTGCTCTACCTACTGCACCATCTAGCTACCCCAAGAAGCTTATATTTCAATGGGGATGGACAACACATAAAAGACTTCACAAAGAGGGGTGGGGGGAGTGCTTCTGTAGGATCTGGTAACTCAATCTGGAGAATGAAGAATAAGGGCTTTCTTTCCCCTCCAAAGCCAAGTGGGTCTAATGGCAAGATATAGATCGGGATGACTCACATGATTTACAACATGGACTTGAAGTGTAGCCGGATATGATTTCTGCCCACTAGGGGGCAACACGTTCATGCATGACCCAGCCAAACTGGTCCAATGTAAATTCTAAAGACCCAGAACTGGAAGGTTCCTGAGAAGGCATCTAGACCAACTCATCCCTGAACAAGAATCCTTTCCACAATCTTCTTCTGCTGCTCTAGGACCTTTCCCAAAATGGAGCTCCAGGAAGAACTTAACTAATGGAAAGAAGACTCTACATTCTGCTCTTGCCTTTATTCAGTCAATAACCAAATTAGATGATTCCTCACTATGCTCATCCTACATCCTTATAGCTATCACCAGCTGCTAGTACCATTCCCCACCCCACCAGAGATGGGCTTAGAGTCAAGAAGATCTAAGTTTAAGTTCATTATCAGATACTTCTTAGCTGTTTCATTGTCAAAGAGGATCAATGACATCATGAGGGTGATGTCTTAACTTGCTCATGAATCAGATTTGAGGCAGATTTCTCAGTCATCACCATTACTCTGTGATTTTGGGTAAGTTACTTAACCTGTTTGCCTCAGTTTCCTCAAGTATAAAATGGAAATAATAACAGCCAGTTTTTCTTGCACAACCTGAAGAATATGGAAATATGTTTACAAGAACTGCATATGTTTAACCTATATATTGGATTGTTTGCTGTCGTGGAGAGGGAGAAAAAGTCGAGAAAGGAGAAAGATTTGGAACAAAAGTTTTGCAAAGGTGAATGTTGAAAACTATCTTTGCATGTATTTGGAAAAATAAAATACTGAGGCCTGGAAAGGTTTACATGAACTGATGCTGAATGAAACAAGCAGAACCAGGGCAACACCGTACACAGCATCAGCAGGACTGTGTGATAAGCAACTTTGATAGACTTAGTTCTTCTCAGTGGTTCAGTGATCCAAGGCAATCCGAATAAACTTTAGATGGAAAATGCCATTTCCATGCAGAAAGAACTATGGAGATTGAATGTAAATGAACACAATCCACTTTTTTCCTGTTTTTTTTTTTCTTTCATGATTTTTCCCTTTTGTTCTGACTTTTCTCTCTTAACATGACTCATAAGGCAATGTTTAAAAAAATTAATGTAATGTATAACCAAAAAATGTGTTTTTTAGATGGAACTGGGAAAAATGAAAATTTTAAAAATAAAAGGGAAAAAATTACTTAAAAAAAAGAATCAAATAAGATTTGTGTCAAGTGCTTAGCACAATGTCTGATTCATAGTAGGTACTTAGTAAATATAAATATAATATATATATATATTATATAAATATAAATACAAACATAAAATAAGATTTGTGTAAAGTGCTTAGCATAGTGTCTGATTCATAGTAGGTACTTAGTAAATATAAATATATATATATAATATAAATATAAATACAAACATAAAATAAAATCCACATATATAATATACTTCAATACTCAGCATAGTGCCTGACACATACTAGGCACTAGATTGATTGGAAGGCATTCCCTCCTCTTCTCTTTTTGTTGAACTCTTCCTTAAAGTGCTCAGGAACCTTCCTGAATCCTTCCCTCATGTTTTCTTCTAAGTTCTTGACTTGTCTCTTCTTTGATCTCCTCCCACCCCCCCCCCCCCTAAGCGCCCCCCGATGTAGGCTTGGGTGGAGATAGATTAAAAGCTCCTTGAGAGCAAGAACTGCCATTTTTTCATCTTTTTTAGAGGAGGAAACCAGCACACATTACTTTCACACATTAGTGTCTGGGGCTGGATTTAAATTCGTCTTCCAGCTTCTAGATCCAGAGCTCTAACCATTGTACCACTCAGTGCTTAGTAAATATTTGATGAGAGATTTGGAAAGTGACTGATGTTTATAAATGGCCACAGTTATAATGTCAAGACTGAGACTACAGAGATATATAGTCCCGATCCTCAAGGGTCTTTCATTCCACTAAGTTAAAGAAAAGTGGAGACAAAGCAAGAGATGGAGACTGGTCCTCCAGGGATCCTGCCAGCCCTTAGTATATACATCCTCCATTCAGCCACCAAAATCATTTCCCTAAAGTACAGGTTTGACCATGTGGACCCTCCTCAATAAACTGCAGAGGCTCCCTATCACCTTCAAGATACAACATCCTCGGCATTCAAAGCCCTTCACAGCCTAGCCTCCTCCCTTGCATCTCCCTCTCGCCTTGGGATGGGAACCAGTTACTGTTTCAGGAACAAGACACTGTATCCCTTTTCCTGAGCAGTGCTGCTACTGTAGCCCTTCCATGGGCAGCGAGGTGGCGCCATAGTACACTGAGCACTGAGCCCTGGTCCTGAAATCAGGAACACACCTTGGGGAGCTCAGTGTGACTTCAGACAAATACCAGCTGTGTGACTGTGGGTGAATCGCTTCACCCTGTTTGCCTCTATTTCCTCATCAGTAAAATGGCTGAGAAGGAAATGGCAAACCATTCCAGTATCTCTGCCAAGAAAACCCAAGATGGGATCATGAATAATCTAAAAACCCAAGCCCCTTTTACACCCTGCTGTAAAAAAAAAAAAAAAAATAGCTTGCAACATTCGATTGTGAGCTTCTTGAGGGCTGGGACTATTTTTACCTATTTTGCATCCCCAGAGTCTAGTAAATTACCTGGTACATAAATGCAAAAACAGGAAAGAGAGGTAGGGATCAAGCCAAAGAAATAGACAGCCATCGCAAAAACTAACTGGGAACCAAGGCTTAAAAAAGCTGAAGTCGGGGCAGCTAGGTGGCGCAGTGGATAGAGCACCAGCCCTATCAGGAGGACCTGAGTTCAAATCTAGTTTCAGACACTTAGCATTCCTTAGCTGTGTGACCCTGGGCAAGTCATTTAACCCCAATTGCCTCAGCAAAAAAGCAAAAAAAAAAAAAAAGAAAAAGAAAACTGAAGTCATAGAGGAGAGGCAGAGAGCCCAGAACTTGGAGATCCCTAGTTCTTGGCCTGAGCCAGAGCTGTGGGAGCTCCTGAGGAGTTAATTTCCTCACTAATTAGGGGCCCATTGTCTGGGCCAGAACTGGAAAGGCTGGTCTGTAGGGGGTGTTGCTGTCTCTGCTCCCTCCCAGCCCTTAGGGCCCAGAGGAAACTTGGAAAGGCAGACACCCAGAATTTTAGTTTTGAAGCTGGGATTGTTTGGGTACATTTGGACTCTAACCCTTCAGTATCTCCATGGTGACTGAAAGACAACCTAGATTCAGAAAGGGCAGAAACCTAGAGATGATAAGACTCAGAGACACAGCAATGGAGAAAGAGGAAGAGAAGCTTCTGACTCAGTATATACTGCCTCTAAAAATGTAGGGACCTGAATTAGGGGTTGAGATCTATGTAAGTATGAAGGTTCCAGAGGCTGGGAGGAGGGGGAGAAAGGAGGCTTGGGAAGAAAGAGATGGCAATATTCAAGTCAAAAAGAAAAACAAATAGGGTTTGAAGGCAGTGAGACGTTGGGAAAATGACATGGGGTATGTGGGATCATGGGGACAATGAGAAAGTGGGGACAGCCACACACAGGCCATGGTGTTAATAAAGATGGTTTAGGGTTCGGAGAAATGGGCACAAGGACATGAAGGATACGGATGTTGATGGGAAAGGCAGTGAAATTGACAAGATAATGAAATGGAGATTTGGGCAGTGATAGGGAAATGAGGCTATTATGACAAGGGCGTGGACACAGGGAGGACATGAGGACATGGGGAGTGACACAGGGAATGGTGGGGACAAGGTCCTCCCTACACATGCTGGTTCCAAACTCTCCCTGCTTCCTCGTCCCTCCTACATCCACCTTTCTTTCTTATCCTTCCCCTCAAAGGGGAAAGGAAAAAAAACCAGCTCAATCCAGTCACAAGATTTTATTAATCTTAGATTTTGGGGGGAGGGATGACCTAGAGAGATCAGCTCAGTTACCTCTTACTCTGGTTACCTGAGCATGGTAGTGAGTTCATAAAAGGGGCCAGGGTACTTGGAAGCTTGGAGAATGGATCTATGCCTTCAGACCCCAGATCCTGCAGGAAAAGAACACTTGAATCTGACTTACATCCTAAGACTTTAGGTCTTTTAAGCCTCAGTTTCTCCATTTGTAAAAATTCCAGGATAAGGTCTGTATTACAAACAGTTGTTCCAGACCTATGATTTCAAAGTCTTAAGTCCTTTCTTTCCATCTCTAAAATCTTCTCATTTTCTTTTCCATGCCTCCAAATCCACACTAGAGATAGGGTTCGGAAACCTGGGTCCCGCAAGTCCATCATTAGGAAGTCTGGATGTCGGGAGTCCTGTCCTTGGGAGAGGTCAACTGGGTTGGTCAGAAGGATCGTGGACCTGGGTTCCTTTGCAGGGTGTGGGGCCCTAGTTTCAGGCCACCTGTCCTGGAGAGTAGGACTGGGGACAGGTTGGACTGGGCAATCTTCTTTGAGTGGGTGAGGGGAACTTGTTAAGACTTCTTCTGCATTTCATTTAGGATCCAGCTCCGGTAACGGCACAGGCTGGTATAAACACCAGGATACTTGGCCAGCCCGCAGTGTTCCATGCCCCAAGACACGAGACCCTCCAGGACCCCATTGCACACCAACGGACCTCCAGAGTCACCCTACAGAGAGATCAAGGGATACACATGTACAGAAGTATTGAGACACGGGCAAAAGAGATTTAAGACCTTAGTTTCCAAGACTAGCTACATAAGCAATGTCTACCCCAATCCACCTCTATTTCCAATGGACTTCCAAACCCAGGTGGGACAATCCAGGTCCCATTTGAGATCCTCCCAGAGATGTCCCTCCGCCACACCTTCCAGTTCCTTTCCATGCTTTCCCAGGGCCTGGAGCTCACCTGGCAGGTGTCCTTCCCATTATGGGGGTTCCCAGCACAGACCATGCCTGGAATGATGACTTCTGGGTAAGCGTCTCTGCATTCCTCATCAGAAAAGATTTTGATGTTCAGGCACTGAAGGATGTTGGGATATCTGACTGCAGCCAGAGAAGGAAAAGGGGGTCAAGCTCAGCCCCAAGAACTGAGGTGGGGACCCGGTCCCTTCCATCCAGTCCTAGCATTGTCCTTCCTCACCCACCCAGACATTGGACTCACTCAAGCGGGACCCAGGTCCCCTTACCGGAAGGACTGGAGATAGATCCCCAGCCGGACACCACGCAGGAGGTCCCGGCACTAGCACAGTCTTTTGCAAGCTGAATGGGCTTAACTTGGGAGGTCAGCTTCACTGGCCTCTGCAGGTAGAGTAGCATGAGATCATTGCTTTTGGTTCTGAAGTCGTAGTTGGGGTGGGGGATCCGTTGTTTCACCCTTACTACTTGCTTCGAGAGCTCCAGCCGCCGGAGATTGTGTTTCCCCAAGACCACTTGGAGGTTCCTTGTTGGAAGGTGAGCCTGTTCAGTCCTTCCCGATCCCAATTCCCAGCCTCACTCACCAACCTTTCAGCACCCATATTATCTATAGTCTGAGCCCATTCTTCCCCAGTCTCCCCAAGCCCCCCTCTTTATATCAAGAGGGGCCCTCTGGGAAGAGCCAGTCCAACCCCCTCTTCCTCTCAACTGACGCCTGGTGAGAAAAAGGGCCCAGGCAGAAAACGAGCGGAAGTAAGATTCAGAATACAGATCTGACCCAAACTCAGGACTTCTTTCCACTTGAGAGAAAAACTCTGCTAAAACTCTGGGACTCATTTGGGTTTTGACCTAGATCCAGTTCAGTGGGCAGGGCTAGCCTAGGCGGAGAGGGGTCAGGACTGGGCCTGAAGGTGGGTCCCGAGCCTGGCTGCTTAGCCTAGCAGTGGAGGGAGTCACTTACCAGTGGGTACAGTGGGCTGCCGTGAGCACCCACTGATCAGACAGCAGGACGCCTCCACAGTGGAACCGTCGAGAGGCAAACAGGGCAGCCTGCCAGGGCTGGGAGAAGGGAATGCACGCTTGACCACCCATGATCTTTTCCTCATTAATCTTGGCGCTGGCTGGGTCTGAAGGAATATGAAAATAGGGAATTGGAGACAATTCCCTCAAACTCCAGAACCACAATCTCTTTTCCTTCTGGTCCACTTCCTTCCCAACAACCCCTTCTAAAACCCACCAGCTCCATTGCCTAGAAGTCAGCCCTCATCATCTTCTCAGTCTCCCCCCCCCCCCAATTGCCCAAGTGAAACTGTTCTCCTTTCTCTCTTCCTGGACTTCCTTGTGAGAACATCCTTGTTTAAAACAAAACAAAACAAAATAAAACAAACAAACAAAAAAAAAAAAAAACCACCTACTACGTTGCTGGCACACAGTAAGTGCTCTCTAAATGCTTACTCCCTTCTGAATATCTCCCTTCCTTCCCTTCATACACAATTCTCCTATCTCTGTCTATTTCATTCTTCCCAACAACGACCTCAGCCCAAGTCTCCTCTCTCTACTACCCTCTATAACTTCAAGCACCATTCACTCCACCACCCAGTCCTCTTACCAGTGTCCCACAGGAGAAGCAACAGTGTCAAGAGGGGCAACATGTCTGAAGAGATGACAAGGTGGGGTTGGGGAGATCTGAAGAGAAACGGAGAAAACGTGAGTAACAGATATTTAGGATCCCAAATCCAGATGCAGAACTTGATGAAGATGCAGAAAGTACCAAAATTGGAGATGGCGTTCCAAACTAAAGACAGCCAGAGTCCTGGAGGGAGGCTGGGAGCCAGGTGGCAGCCCAGGCAGAGTGTCTCCCACAAAACAGCTGGTACAGGAGGATGTCCCTTCTTTTGTCTCCTCTCCAAAGTCGGACTGGGAGGTTTTTATCTCAGGTAGAGGCAGCCCCCGCCCCTGTAACCAGAGAATGCTTTTATGGTAGAGTCCTTGAGTTAATGAGCACACACCCAGTGGGTCCGGATTCTAATCTAGAAACCAAAAAATGGGAGGGGGGCAGGACTTCCAGAATCCCAGAGCAGGAAATGAGAGGAGGGTGGGAGGAAACTGGGAGAGGTGGGGGAAGGGACAGACTATCCAAAGCAGCAAGATGGGGGGGGGGGGGGAGACTAGAAGAGACAGAATTTGGTGACACTGTCCATGGATTCCTAAGTTTTTGTTGGTTTTTCAATCTTGTCCAAATCTTTGTGACCCTATTTGGGATTTTCTTGGCACAAATGTTGGAATGGTTGGCCATTTCCAGCTATAGCTCATTTTACAGATGAGGAAACTGAGGCAGACAAGGTGAAGTGCTTGCCTAAGGTCACCTAGCCCCCTGGATTTGAACTCAGGTCCAGCGCTCTAAGCCACTTAGCTCCACCAGAAGAAGAGTTGTGTTCAAATTCTCCCTGGCTTCCTTTAAACTCATCTCATATCCAGGGGGCAGTTACTGATGTTCTCTACCCTCTCTTCTCCCCTGCCTCCCTACCATCTGTGCCTTCCCCCTTCCATGTTTTTTGCACAACTCTTGTTCAATTTATTTACAATTTATTTACCTGACTTAGATTTAATTCTGTGAGGGCAAGAATTGATGTTTGTCCTTTGCACGCCCAGTACTCAGTAACAGATATCTGTTCACTAATGGGTGGGACAAGCCCACAGGCTCAAATAAATCAAATAAGGCAAAAGCAGAAAGAAATTTTATTATGACCTCCAGAGATTCCCAGGAGCAGTCAGGCAAGGAGAGGCAAGGCCCAGTTAACATTCAAGAATTATACAGGGGTCTGGGCTAACACTCCCTATAGGGTAGCCCTAAGGCCTAATTAACCAGGACAAATGACCTCACATTCTAAGTCCTAAATGAGGAAAAACTTTCAACCCAAAGTATCTTTAGGATTATTAAATTACTTTAATGGGAGTTTCAGTGTCCAGGTAGTTCCAATTTAGTCCCACAAAGCAAAGTTCCCACTCCTTGTAAACCTGGCCCTGGGGCACAGCTGACCCTCACTCAGTCTTTAGAACACTGTCTCCATCTTTTGAGACAGCTTTCACAGTTTATTTCATTTACTAATATGGCGCTGGGCAAACCATTGTAGGAGGGGGAAAAAAAAAAAAAGGAATACTGAGATGGAATACTCCATTGAAACGCGAGTTTTTAAAAAAGTTTTATTTAGTATTCTGTACCCAGGCCAGTTCTAGGTTAGAGATAGGTCCAAAGTGGCAGTTTCCTGCCCCCAATCCCAAGTTCTCCAACTAGACCCTGGACCCCAAGACAATTACAACAAGGGAATTAAAGAAAGATTTAAAATAATAAGAAATCTTGTTTGGGATTAGCATTGGAGAATATTAACTACTTTGTTCCTTCTGGGACCACTCCCCATAACAAAAGAAAAGAATTCCTTCCAATTCCTTACCCTTGAATGCATGCAAAAGCAAGTTACTTACCCTTAGGTGAGCCCCGGCCCCATACCATAGGAGGGAGACTTTATCTAGATTAAAGCTTTTTGTTAAAGTTTTCTCTGCTTGGAACTGTTATCTCCTCCAAGAAAAACTTTTGTGTTTGGGAAAGACTAGGGGAATTTTTAAAACATTTTTTGGAAAGTTTTACTTTAAAACTTTTAAAACAAAAACAAAAACAAAACCAACAACAACAACCAAAAAAAAAAAAAAAAACTTTCCACATCACCCCCTCCGGGGGGGGCTTCAGTTTCACCTCATCTGCTAAGGGTGCTAGAGTAGAAGTCTCTAAAATCACTTCTAGATCTAGGCAGTTAGGGAAGAGGAATAACAAATGCAGAAATCTCGATTTGAAGGAAGATAAGGTTCAAAACCCGCTTTAGATACTAACCATATTACTGGTGGGAAACCTCAACCTTCAGCCTAGGTTTTCTAATTTGTAAAATGGGGAAAATGCTAGCCAGGTTTTTTTTGTTTGTTTGTTTTGTTTTGTTTTGTTTTGAGATCCTGAGAAGAAAACCTATGTGAAATGCTTTGCAAACCCCAAAATGCTTTATTAATGTTAGCCAGTCTTTTATGAAGTTAAAAAGCTGGGAGAGAACTAACAGACAAGGAATTAGTGATGGGGATTGGGGGGGAGGGGAAGTCTTGGAGAAAGTGAATGAGAAAAAGGATTAGGGAGAGAGGGTTGAGAGTGACCCAGCAGGTCATAGAGACCCAGACCCAAAAAGAGACAGAAATCAGATACCATGAAAGGGAAAGGGTAGCAGCCCCCCAGGAAAGGGAAAAGGTGGAAGCCCAAGAAAGACAGGAGGCAAACATAAAAAGGGATATTGGTGACTAGTTGTATTGAGGTTCAGGAGATCCCAAAAGGTTAGGGTCGCAGACCAGCGTCCCTAGCTTTCTGAAAAGAATTTTAGATTAGAACCCATCTCCGAGTCGAGGGGCAAAGTTTATTGTAATTGCAATGCCAATTGAAGCCAGCTAAGTTTCACTGGGACTCAGCAAAGAATCAGAGGCAAGGAGACAAATTGATCCAGTTCTTTAAGTCATTGATACGCTAATTTTGTGGCCCAGAGGTAGAAATGAATAGTGGTCTCAGGAGATTATGTATCGGAATGTCAGCAATGTTTGTAGGACGAGCCTAAGGCCAGAATCACTGCTATATCTTCCCTGAAGTCTAGGGAAAGAAATATAGAACTATATTATCATATTCCTAAGGCCAGAAGACTTTTAGGAACATTGACAGACAGACTATTAGAACAATAGCACTCTAAGGTCAGGGGACCTCAGGATTATTGCTATATTTCCCCTAGAAACTGTACTTTATCAATCTGGAGGTGCTGGGGAACAGAATCTGAGGGGAGGGGGGACAGAGAGGAGGCAGACAAAGATCTGTAAGAGATTTAGAGATAGGGTGGGAGTGATGCAGAATCAGGGATAGAGATAGTAGCCAACCCCCAGCCCATGTCTGCTTCTTACTATCTGTGAGGCTTTGGGCAAACTCGTAAGTATCTGGTCCTGTTTCTTTTTCTGTAAAATAAAGTTATTGTCTCCTCTGGCTCTAAATCACAGGATCTTGGGAGGGCTAGGAAACTTAGGAAAAGACTGAGACAGAGGGAGAGGACAGTGATAATGCTGGAAAAGGAAGACAGCCAATAGCCATGAAAGACACAGAGAAAGTATAAGAAGTCTCCAGGCAGGGAGATTAACTGGGAACGGAGGAGACCTTTCTCACCCCATCCCCTACATGGCTTGTTATCTATAAAATGGAAGGTGCCTAGATTCCTCCTAGGTAAACTGGAATTGGGGTGTAGGGTATACCTGATCTCAACTCCCTGTCCCTCAGATCACAATTGAATTTTCATTGAATTGTGATTGGGAGCTAGAAATGGAGCAGAGAATGTAATCACAAAAGATGTGAAAAACCAAAACACTAGACAATCAGGAACATAAGTAGAGAAATACTGATGGATAGAGTTAAAAAGGATGTAGAAATGAGTATTTTATTAATAAGATCCAAATTCTAGAACACCATATGGCACTCTGGTCACAAATATCCCGTAAGGTAGAGGAGAATGCAGGTATTATACCCATTTTATAGGTGGGGAAAACTGAGGTGCAGAGAGATTTAAAGATTTGCCAAATGTACCTAGGCAATAAATATTGGAGCCAGAACCCTCGTCCCTCTGATTGATCCATCGCAGAGTCTCTTCCCACTAGGAAGAAAAAGGAGGGAGGAGAGGGACACTAAAACTGGGTAGGGACAAGTGGGGTGCTGGGGACTGGGATTTGGAACTGGGAGAATTCTTGGCTCAGACCTCGGCCCCTCCCAACCTCTTAAACACCATAATTATTGTAATTCACCTTTCACTGGGGCCAGCCCCCAGCCCCTCTAAGATGCTCTGACTCAGGGAGGAGGTATCCACTCTCACTGGGCGAGCAGCCTGGGAAACTTCCCAGGAGGGTTCAGCGTCTTAGCTCTGTCTGTCTCAGTCTTCCAAAGCTCTTCAAATCTGTTTTCTCTCCTCACCTAGAACCTTGGAAGGTCTCAAGATCACATGACTTAAGGTGGGTCCAATTCTCTTGTTTTACCCACTAGGAATCTGAGGTTCAGAAGGCTATGACTGGTTAAAGTCCACACCCAGGGCTCTAGGATGTCCTGTGATTACTACCTCTCTGGAGATGAGGTTAGATCCCTCAGTCCATTTCTTTTTGGGACTTGTGAGGTGCCAGATGAAAGTGTGAGCTACCCTGATTCCAGGAGAGGGGAAAAGCTTTGTTCTTGGATCTAGGGATCCAGAGAGACTAATCCCATCTAACACACATCTTCATTTTTCAGTCATGTGGGACTCTGTAACCCCATTTGGGGTTTTCTTGGCAAAGATAGTGGAGTGGTTGGCCATTTCCTTCTCCCACTCATTGTACAGATAAAGAAACTGAGGCAAACAGTTAAGCGACTTGCCCATAGTCACACAACTTTTAAGCGTCTGAGACCAGATTTGAACTGGGGGAGATGAATTTTCCTTACACCTTAGAACTTCTCAGTTATCAGAGATCAGTATTTGTAGACTGCCTCTGATATTGATCTACTGTGATCCTGATCTTTGTATCACAGAGTGGACAAGTTTGTTAAACTAGAGTCCACAGATCACCAAAAAGATTCTTGGGAGAAACTTTGAATTTAGATGGGAAAAATTGGGATTCCCTTATAATCTGCTGTATTTGGGGCAGCTAGGTGGCACAGTGGATAGAGCACAAACCCTGAAGTCACAAGGACCTGAGTTCAAATCTGATCTCACTTAATATTCCCTAGCTGTGCTTCCCTGGGCAAGTCACTTAACCCCGATTGCCTCAGCAAAAAAAAAGCTAAAAATAAAATAATAAAATAAAATAAAAACAATCTGCTGTATTTTATATAAAAAAAAAAGTCTCAAAGCTTCACCAGACTGCCATGACAGGGTCCATGACACAAGATACAGAACCCCTGAACAAATGAAATGGTCTTTATATTTATCTTCTAGTTTTGAAATTGTGATTTGCCCTCGCTTGTCCCTCAGTGTATGAGGTGTGGGGGGGGGGGAAGGAAGTGGGCAGAGATGGGAGAGTGAGGAAGGAGGACCTTTGAGTGTGGAGCTGCAGATGACTGGATCAAAGAACAGTTGGAATTGGGGAACATTTCTGATATCTTTGGGCCACCTGCTGGCCACAAGTGAGTCTTACACCATCGTTGCCCAGGAAAACTCAAAATACAGGTTAACTTACTTGGGAGTAGTAGAATTTATTCTACCCTACTTCGCTAACTGTATAGACATCCAAGAGAGGGGAAGTGACTAGCCCATAGTCATACAGGTAGTAATTAGAAAAAGATGGGAATCAATTTTGTTCTTCCCAATCCAAAGCCTCAGCCCCCTGTATGTAATGGGATGCTCTCCAAAGAGTCAAAAGGAGGAACAATCTCATAAGAAAACAATTCAAAATACAGTGGAGTCACAATTAGAATCCCATAAGCCTTAGCAGCTGCTATACTAAAAGACTGCCGGTCTTGGAATACTATATATATCGGAGCACAAAAGAACAAGGATTGTGGCCCAAAATATTATACCCAGCTAAATGAAGCATAATCCTAAAAGGAAAAAAGTCAATGGATTTCCAAATATTCAGGATTTTGTTGCAGAAAGACCTGAACTGAATAGAAAATGTGACATAAGGATCCAAGAGAAACATCAAAGACTGATTTCAAGGGATTCAAGAAAGAGAAATTGTTTATATATAGAAATATAAACCTCTAATATTTTCATTAATTGGATAATTTGAAAGAAAGATTGGGATAGAGCTGAGTATGATGTGATTCTAAAAAGCAATACCAGGGCAGCTAGGTGGCACAGTGGTTAGAGCACCAGCCCTGAAGTCAGGAGGACCTGAGTTGAAATCTGGTCTCAGACACTTCCTAGATGTGTGACCCTGGGCAAGTCACTTAACCCCAATTGCCTCAGCAAAAAGCAAAAATAAATAAATAAATAAAAATAAAAAGCAATACCAAAGGAAAAGGTAAAAAAGGGTGATTAAACTATAAATAAAGTGCCAGTGCAAGAACCAACTCAGAGCAATTAGAGAAGTTCTGAAATCCTGTTTCCAGCAGGAATGGGTTAGAGGGAACTTGATCTATCTGAGAGAGAGAGACAGACAGAAAGGTATAAAAATTTTCTAAATTTAAGAAGGGGAGGGAATAGGATTAGGTAGGGTACATGGGGTGTGTGGGTTAATCCATATCTATATAATCTTAAAATATATAGATTTATAGGAATGGGATTAAGAGGGAGGGAAAGCTTGTTGGGTGGAGATAATAAGGGAAGGAACATTGGAGGGGGGGGAGGTTAATTTAAGGCAAGGTAGTAGATAGAAGTAAATTATAGAAACCAGTAGGGATAGGAAACAGGTAACACTAAACAAGATAATGATCAAGAGTATAATTTATTATTTAAAAAAATAATAATAATCATTGATCTCCAACTCAAAGCTAAAATTGATTTAATCAAAAGACAAAAATAAGGGAACTGTATTATACACCTGCCATATTAATCAATATTGTTTTAGACTATTTAAAATTACGTGAGAATATAAGGTTGGAACATTGCTGTGGCACAGGAAATGATGAGTTGGTGAATTAGAAAAACATAGAAAGACTTGGACTTAAGGATGTTATCCACCTTCAAAGAAGGACAAACAAGTCTAATATAGTTTTCCATAAATGTATATGTGTACACATGGGTATGATTATAGATGTGTGTGTGTATAAATGGATCTGCACTTAATTGTAGCCTTCTTGGGGGGGATGGAGGGAAAAAGAATAAAGTAAAAAGCGTACGGCAAAGGACAAAGGAAAACCTACAAGGAAGCAAGATCACAGCTCTCAACACAGCGATAGGTTTTCTTGAAATGGCAATTGGTTGTTTCTCATTTTGAATGCTCTCATGTTCTGCTGGCCACATGGCAATTTTTTCTATTTTCTATTTAAATTTTAAATAAATAAATTTCAAAAAACAAACAAGAAGGAACTCAGCCCCAAAGACTCCAGGACATTTCAGGGCTGAGTTCTGCCCACTGACAGACAGGGCCTGTGGACTAAGGCAGCCTTGAAGGCTCTGGAATAAGAACACTTCTAAGTGAATTCTAGCTCTGCCTTCACTCTTACCTTTGGGATCTCTGTACGGGACTCATGATTCTTAGGGCCCAATCTCCTTTTGTCTATAAACTGAAGGGGTCGGGCTAGATGGCCTCTAAGGTCCCTTCCTAAACCTTTAACCTCTGTGAGCTGAGGGAGTTGTTTGAGCAGAGCTGAGGATGGGGAGACACGGACCTCTGGGAGATTTGTTCAGAGAAGATGCTGTGGGTTGGTTGATCAAAGGAAGAAAGTGGTCTTGGCCCTGGAGGAAATGTAATTCAGTAAAGAGAGGGAGAGAGAGACCCTGGAAGGCTGGGGTGGTCAAAAGAAGCTTGGGGAGAAGGGAGGTGCTAAGCCGGCCTTGAAAAATGGGGTGAAACTTCCTGAGGCCGGTTGAGAATGAAGTTTTCCAAGAAGCCAGAAGAGTCCAAGTTTTTGCTCTCCTTCCTGTGGTTGGGGGGGAGGGTGAGTCCCCAAGTTTCCCCCTTACCCCGCTGTCTTTCCCTGCCCCCCCCCCCGAGTCTGGCTCCCAAATCCTTGGTGACCAAACCCCCTCCCCACTCTTCACCTTTAAGAGTCCCATGTGCCCAGCCTTCTCAGATGCCTACCCAAGATCCTTTAGCTTCTCCCCACCAGCCCCATCCAGAAGACCAACCAGGAGACAATCTTCCAGTCCGGTCCTACCCAGAACTTTCTCAGTGGGTGACTTGTACGGTTTATTTCAATTCTTCATGTCAGTAATACCTTCCCCAGGAGATCTAGAATCCCACCAAGTACGCCAAACCCCATGGAAAGTTATGAGAGACCTAGAACCCCATGCAAATCTTCCGAAGGACTCCAGGCTTCCAGGAGGAACACAGAGCCCAGTCTAGAGTCCTCAGTCTGGAAAGAGCCCAGAACTCTGAGTGTGACCTAGTCTTTCAATGCAGAGACTCAGGAGGGACACCGGAACCCATCACTAGCACCCGAGGAGCCTAGAACCCAAGAAGGGTCCCAGAATTTCTCTGGCTTGAGGCCTGGATGGCCCCAGCCAGGGTGGGGCGTCCCCTAGTCTTAGAAGAACAGCCCTCTCCCTCCCCTTCTTCCCCCAACCCTTTTCGGCCCTTGCCAATGGCCAGACGGGGCCGGCCCCGGTTGAGACCATCAAGTAAGGCACAGGCTTGGCACAAGGAGCGGCTGGCCAGGGCCCCACAGCGGGTGCAGGCACCAGGGGGCGGGGGCCGGGCAGCCGGGGCTAGGGCCAGACGCTCGGCGGAGTGCACCAGGTCCAGGACGACGGAAGGCCGGGCAGCTTCGAGGGCCTTCAGCAAGTCCCGGACGTGGCCTCGGAAGGCCTCAGGGGCGTAGACGCACTCTTCTGAGAAGTACTCCAGTTCCTGGAAATGGGCATATAGCACGATCTCCTTTTGGGATGCAAACTGGAGGGGGCGGCAGCGGGGCAGGGCGCCCCCCTCACCCGGGGAGCCCAGCGTCCCCCCTCGAGCCAGCCGGCCCGCGTCCCCCCGGAGGAAGTTCATGAGCACTGTTTCGGCCATGTCATCAGCATTGTGTCCTGAGGAGAGTAAGAGGTGGGAACAGAGGTCAAGGTCAGACCCAAGATTGGGGATTGGCAGAGACACCCAGATGAGTCCAGACAGGGAGGGATGAGGTGGGAGGGCCCAAGGAACACACAAAGCTGTATACAGGATGCACGTTGGTGAAGGAGTGGGGGGAGGGAAAGGGAGGAGGGGAGCCTACAGTCACAGAGGCCTGGGGGAGGGCCCAAAGTCACAAGGGAGGGGAGCTGGGGAACAGGTGAGAAAGAAGCCTGGAAACCCAAATGTGGGAGGGGAGCTCCTAGGAACACAGGAAGGAAGGAGGCAGCTACTCAGAAGAATGGGGGGCCAAGGACACTAAGGGGGGGGATTATAGCCACCAAGAGAGGCTGGGGAGACGGACACCAGAGTTACCTAGGAGGGAAGGGACACAGGTGGGACAGGAGGGGGACGAGGACAGAGGCAGAACAGAGACAGGCTGCCCCAACTAATTCCTAGGAATGGCTGGGGCTGCCGGGCTCCGGCCCCCCAGGAAAGCAGCTGCTCCCTGGGCCAATGCTGACCTGTGACAATGTGCGTGGCCCCCACTCTCTGGGCCCCCTCCTCCAGCGCACGCCTCCGCAGCACTCCGCAGAAGGTGCAGCAGGCTCGGGCCCGGCCCGGCTCCTGGGCGGCGCGGCGGGCCACCTCGTCCATGGTCCAGCCCCCGAAAAGATCGGCGTAGGCGACCACGGTGAGCGGCAGCTGCCAGCGCTCGGCTTGGCGGCGCACGGCCGCCAGCGCCGCGTCCCGGTAGCCGCCTATGCCCTCGTCCACGGCCACCAGCCGCAGGTCCAGGTCCAGCGCATGGCGGGAGTCCAGCACCTGGAGCACGTGCGCCAGCACCGTGGAGTCCTTGCCGCCGGACGCGCCCACCGCCACGACGGCTCCGGGCGGCAGCAGGCGGCCGGTCTGCAACGTGCTCAGCACCTCGGCCTCGAAGGCGCTGCAGAAGCAAGACCTGCAGACGGCTCTGCCAGTCCGGGGCCTCCGCAGAGCAGCTGGCCGGACCCCACCACAGGGGCCGGAGCACCGAGGCACAGGCATCTGCGGGAAAGAGAGGAAGTCACCGGAGGGCACGGGCTGAGGGTGCAAACTCCAGACCCCCTCCGGGGGAAGGAAGGAGCTGGACCCAAATCCACAAGCGGGAGGGGGAATTCGCAGAGGGAGGGGAGTTTCTGTTGAGAGGAGCTTCCAGCTCCCCCCCCAAAAAAAAACCCAAGTTCTCTTGTAGTGCACATAAACAAGTCCTTTTGGGGACGGAAGGTAAGGGGGAAGAGGGAAGTGAGGTTCTGAAGGGCTGTGCAGCCCCGTGGGGGGTATCTGAGAGAAATGGCAGGAGGGAGAAGCCCTCAAAAGGAGTTAGTCACAGAACCCGCAGGCTTGCACAAACCCGACAGGACATGTGCTGATAGAATGCCCAGATGCACTGCCTCCATGGCAGACTTCAAGCAGGAGGGAGCTCTTACACACACAAGTAGGGCAGAGAAGGAGAGCTACCCCTGAACCATGGAGGCAGTGGGCATCTGTGCTCACGGAGCAGGCTGCTTTGAGGCATAGGAGGAGGCTTCCCAGTACTTTATGGCCCAAACAAGAACAAAATCCAGGAGAGAGCCAAGCCCACCATTCAGAGCAGAAGAGGATGAGGTGAAATATCACACCCCCTTGTATTAGGACTGAAAGCAAAGGGAGCCAGACACCGAGAGAAGCAGATAATGGGCAACATCTCCCAGCATCCCTCCTCCACCAATACAAAAACCCGTTAACATATTTAGTCTCAATCCTCACCCCTGGCAAACTTACAGGTTCCAGCCAGTCTTTTTTTTTCATTTTTATTTTTTTTATCTCTACCTGTCTTCTCTCTACTCCACACCCTCAAGAACTGCTGCAAAAGCCTTCCCTCATAATATTCAGCCTGCATGGTCCGTATCCCCACTCTTATACCACAACTCTTGGCACACAGAAAGCCATTAATAAATGATTACTGATTGATCACCTCCAGAAAGGGAAGTAAGTCTCTCCAGCTCTGTTTACAGTAACTGTATTCCCAGGTACAAGGTAGATAGAGATGGTCTGGGGAGATGAACCCTTCCGTGAGACCTTGGATAAATAATCACCTGAACGGCATTGGGTCCAGATCTCCTCTGAGGTACCTGGGAGCTCTCAATCTAAGCTGCTAAAACACCCTGTCAGACAGAGGGACCCGGAGAATGGGCAGAGCTGAGCCTCTCTGGAGGCAGAGGGACAGAGTCACACAGACTGGTCTCTGGTGGTGGGACAGCCTGCCATCTGGAAGGATTTAGTGGGGCAGATGTAGCCAGAGGCAGGGACCGAAGGCCATACACAGTGCCAGCCCCCAAAGAGAAGAGACCCAAAAGTCATTTTCCCCTGACTGCCTGTCTGCCGGTCAGGGACCCATGGAGCACTGCCCCATGGAGCACTGAGCTTCCCATGTCCAGTAGTTCTGCTGATTTTCATCTTGTTCCTCTTTAAAAAATTATTTTGTCTCAAGAGATGTGGAGGAAGGGAGGGAGATACAGAAGGAAAAGAGCCAATGGGGGGGGGGGAGATGAAGCTATTTTTTAACACCCCTCCCACACACACACACACACACACACACACACACACACACCCCTACCCCCACCCCTCCAAGGCTAAGCAGATCGTTCCACACACATCTGGGCCAGAGCACATCAGGAAGGCACAATCTCCCTGCTGTAGGATTCAGGGTTAACATGGACTCTGGACAACCCCACAATCCTGCCCTCTGTCTTGACAGCACAGGGCCGCGTGGACCCCCACTCGAAGCTTCTGTGTCTTTCAGCGAAATTTACGCGCTTATTAAGCACCAGCTGGATGCCAGGTAATAAGCAATGGGGCCAAGGGGAGTGGAGCTGTCCGAATTTAAAGAACTAAAGTGGGAGAGGGACGGCCGGCCCCCGACATTCAGCCCACAAGAGTTTAGCTCTTTCTCTGGCAAAGCCCTGGGAAGGCTGGGGGACCCACGCCCCCGGAGCCTGGGTCCGGGTTACCTTAACTTTTTCCCCAGTCCCCAACTTAAGTGCTTATAGAAAGCTGTAAGTAAGAAGGCAGCTTTAGTCCAGGGGGGTGGGGTGCAGAGGAAGCAGCTTCAGTTTGGGGGGCAATAAGACAAAGGGGGGGGCAGAGGAAGCAGGTGCAGTCCTATGGGACAATAAGGCTTAAGGTGCAGAAGAGGCAGCTTCAGTCCTGGGGAGAGGGGCAATAAGACTTAAAGTGGGGGGCAGAGGAAGCAGCTTCAGTCCTGGGGAGGGCGGGCGATAAGGCTGCTGGGAGAGGAAGAGGAGGCACTCCCTCGCCCCGAAAGTGGGGCACTAAGGCTCAAGCAGAGGAAGAGACTGCCGTTCCGACCCCGCCGGGGCCACGCCTGCAGCAAGGGAGCGACCCCAGCTCCTCGCCCCGAGGTCGGGGTCCCAGCCCAGGGAAGGGGAGGTTCACTCACCTCGGGCGGATCTGGAGGAGACCTCCCCCACCTCCAAGAGACCCGCCAACCAGGCAAGCCGGCCCAACCACGAGGAAACGAGGCCCGGAAGTGGCCCCTCAAGACTACCACTCCCAGAAGCACTCGGGAGGCCCCGTGAAAACTGACTACAGCTCCCAACAGGCATTGCGGCAACTCGCTCCTTCCCGGAGCATTGGAAACTATTTCGCTGTTGGGAGTCAGACTGAAATCGGAGGTTCGAATCCCGCTTAATTACCACGTGAGGCATACTGGTAAATGATTAACAGTGAGTCCTCCCAAAAGAGAAAAAACCAAAGTCTGTAAAGCAACACACTATAAGTTTGTTGTTGTTCCGTCAGCAAAGGCTTTTCATTCGACAAAATGGAAAAAACAACCACAACAACAAAACCAGGGTTGGGGCTTGCTTGTCCAGTGCTGGTGTCTCACTGGCAGGTAGACACGGGGCTCTGGGGTCCAGAACAGCAACCAATAATAACAGAAAGAAATAGCATTATGGATCTGTCCAAGCTTTTTCAAGCATCTCCCTATATACTTAGTTAATCTCATTGGATCATCACAGAAAATCTGAGTGACCTTTCTCACTTTACAAGTGAAGAAACTGAGGCTGAGAGTGTTTACTTGCCTTGCCCAGGGGCCTATAGCTCCTAAATGTGTGAGGCAGAGATTGGAGTTTTTACATAACCTTAGCTACATGGGCATATAGAATAGGAATGCAAATCCAACATTGACTGATAATAAATCATAATTTCATGGGAACCCATATTTGGGACCCACATTTTAAGAAGCTTTGCTCTGTACCACTTTGTTATTGTTTGTCCATCATTCTCAAAAAGATCCATGGTATCAGGGAGCTGACATTCTAAGTTAGCTTTAAATGAGGGAAAGCTGTGCAAAATCACTAGCTTCACCATCTCCTCCCAAGTCATCTGGGTCCAGTGGCCAGATAGAGATCAGGACCACTAGAGAAGGCCCTGGACACAGTGGGTGACCCTGACCTTTCAGGTCTCCGTTTGACAAGGCAATTCCCAATCAGTGATGAAGACTAGGTGAGAAATGAGGCAGAGAATGGCCTTTTTTACCTAGCCATAAACAAATAAAGTGAAATAACACTTTCCTTTCTACAGAAGAACAGAGGTAAAGGTCCAACAATAACAGACTAATATCTAACATTTAAGGTTTGGAGAGCACTTTACATAGTGCTTTTAATCTTTACAACAGCACTATTACCTGCATTGTACACATCTGGAAACTTAAGATGTGGAGAGTCAAAACTTTTGGCACTAGATGTGTGATTGATTAGGAGGAGCTCCCTCTCCCATCTCCCACTCAAAATTAATTTGAATAAAGGATAGGTCATTTGCTCCAGCTTTGAAAAGATCTTCCTTTGATACTCGAATGCTAACTTGCATCATGATGGTTTGTGGGATTACCCCACCTCCTGGTACTTGGTCCCTTTTGACCCCACACTGAAAAGTTATGGAGTCCTAACTAGTGAAAATCTGATCTCTCACTTTTGAATTTAGCTTTGAAAAAGGGAACATCCAGATCTGGTGAGGATGGATGGAGACTAGAGCTGAGAGATACAAATGGAGGTAAGGTAGCCACATCGAGGGAGAGAGGGTTGGGGAAGCCTGTTTGTTCAAACAGCCCTCTTCCTGGTCCCAAGGATGAATAGGAAAAGGATTTATGAAAGGATAACCTCATGGCCTGGTCCAACCTCCACCTACAGCAGAGTTCTGACCATATCACTCCCCAAATAAACTCCAGTGACTTCTTATCATCTCCAGGAACAAATATTAAAGCTCTCTTCTTGGATTTAAAACCATTTATAACCTGTCCCTCCCCCTCTCCTCTTTCCAGGCTTCATAATTATACCTTTCCACCTCCATCCCCTATTCTCACTCCACCCTCCCCCACCACATGGTTGTTCTTGGAACAGGGCACTCCATTTCTTAGCTTTGGGTATTTCCACTGACTGTGCCCCATGCATGGGATGCTCTCTATCTTTATCTCCCCTTCCTGGTTTTCTTCAGAAAAGGTAAACGAGAAAACAAAATCCCTTAGGAGTTAATTAAGTTAAAGTGTTTTCATTCCTACAAAGGAAGATGACTTTTAACTCTTAAGAATTATCACTTTTAGGGCAATTAAGCAGAATATATAGAGAGAGAAGGTGCAAATATAAGTTGATTATGGTGATGGTAAGATTAAGGGGTTAAAAGAATTACACTGGCAGAAGAGGGAAGGGGAGAGAGAGAAAGGGGGAAATTATCTCACACAAAGAAGTGCAAAACACCACAATGGGGGAAAATGGAGGGGTAGCAGGAAACCTTGAACCTTACTCTCATTGGAATTAGCTCAAAGAGGGAATAACATGTACTTTGATGGATACAGAATTCTATCTTATATAGGAAAGTCGAAGGAAAGGGAATAAGAGAAGGGAGGGCACTTTGATGAGTATAGAATTCTATCTTATATAAGTAGGAGGAACTGGAATAATAGAAGAAAGGGCAGATTGGGGAAAGTTGATCTTGTAAGGAAGAAAGGAGAGAGAAGGATAAATGGGGAAAACAGAATAGAGGTAAATACACAGTAATCACAGCTATGAATATGAGTGGGATGAACTCACACATAAAATGGAAAATAGCAGTATATTAAAAACCAGAACTCTACAATATATTGTTTACAAGAAGTACCTTTGAAGCAGAGATACAGAGTAAAGGTAAGGCTCTAGAGCAGAACCTATTGTACTTTAGCTGAAGTAAAAGAAAAAAAACAAATAAATTTAAATACATTTTTAAAAGCAAGGATAATGATCCTGATCTCAAAAGAAAAAGCAAAAATAGATCTAATTAAAAGAGATAACAAAGAAAACCTTTGTTTTTTTTTATTTGTCCCTATTAGATTGTTTATGGACTGACTAGCAGAAGTTGGAAGCATCATAAAGGTCTGAGATCCTTTGAATCCAGCTTTCTCAGGGTAAAAAAAGGAGTTTTTTTTCATTCCAGCATTAAACAATTCAATTCAATTCATACATTTGTTAAGCTTCTACTCTCTGTCAAGCATTATGTTAAGAGGAGTTCTAAGAGCAGGTGGGAGTAGCCAGAGTCCAAACCCAGGGATAGAATGGTTATTAAAGGAGCAAATCTTTTTACATTGACCACTTAAAATAAACCACTTAAAACTGCATTAATCCTGAAAACTTGAATATTAGTTAATGCTGCCTCCCCTAAAGATCATATCAGAGGCCTCAAGAATCAAAGGAATATTCTGATTTATTGTATGCCTTCCAACAATTTAAAGCTGATGTCACTTTCATTGTCAGTATTGTATTTAATGTGTGTGTGTGTCTGTATGTGTCTCTGTATGTATATAATGTGAGCTACCTGGTCTGTGCAGGATGGGGGTTGGGGGAAGGCAACTTAATAACCTCAGCTTTTTTTTTTTTTTTTTTTTTTTTTCCCATCTGAGGGATCAGGATTCATAACGAACAAGTGATCATACATTTGGAGAATTGTATTGGTCTCTGAGCAGGTAAAGAGGACCAGGAGAAGGAGAGTTGTCTTGACTATATAGACTGAATGTGTTTTGGGGTGTTTCATGGATATTCCAGGCGAATAAAGCCTGTCTATATTGGATGTATATTGCCGGCACAATCGATAATTTTTATTGAATAACACACCAGAAAAAAATGAATCAGTCCCTGATCTTAAGCAAGTTATATTTTAATGGAAGCAAAATGATGTGAGAGATTGAAAAACCCAACAAATTCTTCCACAGGAGCTGCCATTTATGTCCTTTCTAAACTAAGAGCTACAATATCCTGGGATGACCAATTGTGAATGACTTTGCTATCCTCAGAAGTACAATCATTCACAACTACTCTGAAGGAACTGATTGTGTCTGAATACTAATTGAAGCATTCTCTCTCTCTCTCTTTTTCAAATTTAATTTTCTTGAGGGTTTTTATTTTCATCAGGGTGGGAGATTTTCTTTCACAACTTGACTTATGGAAATGTTTTGCTTAACTCCATATGTGGCTTCTTAATTGTGAGTGGGGATAAGAGAAAGAACTTAAAACTCAAAAATTCTTCCCTTGATTTGGGTATCAATGGGGCCCTGATTGAAACAAGACTGATAGGCCAGAGAGATGATACTTAAAATTTCAGCGTGAGCATTTACATCCCAGAAATCAACCAACCATTCGAATTTGGGCTTAGTTTATTGCTTTGCTAATTATCTAATGCAGATTAAATTTTAAAGAGTCTGGAGTGACACAGAGTATGTGTCCAAGGGGAGGAGTGTCAACTGATAAACATTTACCCCAATAGCCCTTTCCTTTTAAAATAGGTTTTTAAAGATGCAATCCCACTCTATCAATCTGGGTGTGGGCCCACAAATCACTTGATAATTATTTATTGGTTATTTTTCCTGATATTCAGGAAAAGATAGTCTTGAAGAATAGCAAGAAGGTGAGAATTCAATTTCCCTGTAGGCAAAGAAAATGATTTGTGCAAAATCACAGGTAGGAAGCTAGATGCACAGCCAGGTTGCCTAGGTGTAAGTCATGTTGATTTAAATAGCTCTAATCAGTCCTCTTGTGCGTCCAATCGAATTCTCTTTTCTAAACCTTCCGGTACTCCTCCCTATTATGTGGTCTTTCTTTTTTTTTTTTTTTTCCCCAAGGCAATCTGGGTTGAATGATTTACCCAGGGTCACACAACTGAGGCTGGATTTGAACTCAGTTGCTCTTGATTCCAGAATCGGGGTTATCTACTGTATCACCTAGCTGCTTCCCTCCTTACAGCTTCCTGCAGAAAATACAAACTCATTCCAGCTGGAACCTGCACCATACAATGATAAAAGGACTTCCATGTCAGAAGTGGATTCAAATCCTACCAGCACTTGATAATTGTGTAACCTTGGGTTATCTTCTGGGCCCTGGGGTACCCATTGGACAATAAATGCTTTTGTACTCTATCCTGCAGCCAGTCTGAGCTAGCCCTTGTTCCCTGAGCTCATCTTTCCCTCTCCAGTCTCCGCACATCTGCTCCCATTTGAACTTATGAAGGGCCCTTTCTACTTTTCTCGGCTTTCAAGGCCTGGCTCTAGTCACCTCCTCCAGGAAGCCCCATCCTCTCCTGCCCATCCAGAACCGCTCTTTGCCTTTTCCACTTTCCCAAGCGAGATCTCTCCCTTCCCGCCCCACTCCTATCACTGTCCATGGTGGGAGCCGAGGCTGAAGAATAGGAACTTGGTAGGCTGGACAAGTTCTGGGGTAGAATCTGGAAGGCTACGAGCTCTGGGGATCCCCTAGCCGGAAGCACGCGCGCCCTTTCCTTGGGAAGCGTTAAAGGAAACGGAAACACCCCAACCCCCCTCCGCCCCCCACCGAGAGCCCCAAGGCTGAGAGAAGCCACTCGTGGATCCCCAGGCCAGGTAAGGGATGGGTGTTGCCCACGGATCAGAGAAAGACAGAGACAGCTTCTCCAGGAGTAGGTAGAGATGGAAGTAGAGATGGAGGATCCCTTCCCCAACCCCACGATGGAGATACCCTACAAAGGAGACAGCCAGAAACCCTTCTCCAAAAACGATAGCGATCCCTCCCTATAGACGCCTCCCAATCCAACCAAAAAAACCATGGGAAGAGACACCTTTTGGGAGAGATAGAGAGCTCTTCTTCCGCCATCCCAAAGATGGAGAAAATGAGAAACTTGTCTCTTCTTCCAAGTGAAGACAGATGGAGATTCTTTGGCAGCGAGAGGGGGAGGAGTCTACATGTCCCCCCCCCCCTCGCCCCTTCAGTAAGGGGAATTTCCCTGGTGGGAATGGGAAGGTGGAGTTGCGTCCTGGGGGGAATCTCTCTCTTTATGAGTCGGGGCGAGGGATTCTCCTTCTCTCTGCCTCTCTTACTGTGTAAAAAGGGTGGGGATTGTGTTTCTGCAGCAGAAGGGGGGAATCTCCATCTCTCTTCACTCCCCATAGAAAGAAAGGTCCCCCATACTCTTCCAGATAGGGAAATTTCCTGAGAGATTAAGAGCTCCCCCCCTAGACACTGATCCCTGGAAGAGAAATAAAACCCTCCGGACAAAAGACATCTAGTGAGATTAGAACCATCCCAGTGGAGAGGGACTCCCCCTTAGATAGTTTACCACTCCCACCCACCCTCAGATGTAGAGACTGGTTTCCCTAGAGAAATATGGAAGCAAAACCTAGAGATAGATTCTCTCCATCTCTCAGAGAGAAACTAAGATTTTTTTGAGTTTTGTTGATCACGATGTCTGACTCTTGGTGACCCCTTTTGGAGATTAAGGCGAAGAAAAGTTGTGACTTGCCCAGGATCACATAGCTGGGAAAAGCCAGAGTTGGGATTTGAACTCAGGTCTTGACGATTCTAGGCTCAGAACTCTAGCCAATGAGCCATCCAGCTGCCTCCCAGTTCCTTTGTACCAATGTGTAAATGGGGGATCTGAGACTTTGAAGCTCCCAAAAGGGGGCAAGTAGGAGGGAAAGGAGATTAGGATCCCTAAAGAGAGCCCACAGTTCACCGCCAGTCTGAGGTGTTGCTCCACACCCTACTAATGGAAAGGTGGAAATTGAAGCCCCAGGCTTGAGTGAAACTTATTGAGGGTTTTAGGAGATGTCAGAGGCTAGCTAAGGAAAGTGGCCTGGGAGGCACATTTCCCTTCTGAGAGTGAAGATCCTTAAACACCCTAATTCAACTCTGGGAGTGTGGGGGCAGAACTATCCCCTGAGTAAGTCACTATCCCTCCTACTCCAACGAAAAAAATAGACTCCATTATTTATGAGGTGATCCCAGTCAAAAATTGGACCCCATTATTTAAGAAATAATTCTCTGACTTTAGTCAGACCCTGATTCCTTAGATTTAGAAGTGGAAGTGACCACATAGGTCACCAAATAATTGGGGGGGGGGGAGGGAGGGAAGAACTGAGAAGTCTCTCAACTACTGCACCACATAAGCCAGGACTTTTTAGTTTCTTGAAGACCATTCAATTCCTCCTGCTGCTACTTTCTGGACCCCATTCATTGGTCCCTACAGTGGTGTCTGGTCAAGATATACATGGATTCACTGTCCAGCATTAGGTCTAGCCAACCACACATCCTCATCTTGATGGGACACTTTCACTGATCTAGAAATGGAAAGGACATCAGAGAGCATTTACCCCGTTCTTCCTTGTCTCACACAGGAGAAAACTGAGGCTCTTCTGAGAAGGCAAGTGAGCTGTTCAAGGTCACAGGTTTCATATGGCCAACCTCCTCTCCATCCTTCAGTATTGAGTCTCTGGTCATTTGGCCCCAGACCTTACTGAATAGTAAGATGTGTGTGTGTGTGTGTGTGTGTGTGTGTGTGTGAATGGATAGACAGATGCTTTCAGATACCCGGAGTGAGGGAGGGGGTGTTCTTTTATTAATTATATTCATTTGCTTTGTATTAAGTTCCTACTATGCTCCTGATTTTGTGATTGGCACTCAGGATCAAAATTCAAAAATAAATCTGTTTACAAGAGCTTATATTTGAGGGAAGGGGAGAGGCAGGGGCCATTGTAGAAAATTAAATACAAAAAGAAGTCAATACAAAGTATTTTGTGGCAGGAGAGTTGTGGGAGCTTGGGTGGAGGAAATCAGGGCAGGCCAGCAGGCGGTGGCTCTGGAGTTGATTAAATTCTATGAGCCATAGATGAAGAGGGAGAGTGCTCCTGGCAGGGGAACAGACTGGGTAAAGGCCCTAGGGATAGAAATGGGATGTCATGGACAGGCAATAGCAGACCAGTTGGTTGGGCTGGAATGTGAAGTGAAGTGAAAGAAAGGAACTGCTAGAAAGCCAAACAGACGAGCTGGTGTCTTATCTCATAGGCAAGAGGGAGCCATTGGATCTCCTTAAGCAGGGTAGTGACTTGGTCATATCAGTTTGGAAGCTGTGTGGAGAGTGGACTAATTAAGACAGGCAGAAAGGCCAATTTGGAAGTGACTTTAGTAGTCCAAGTAAGAAGTGATGGAGAAAAAAAAAGGGGGGGGGGAGAGCATCCAGATGGCATATTGCATCAGGAAGATCTGAATTCAAATGCGGTCTCAGACACTTGACACTTAGTAGTTGTGTGATCCTGGGTAAGTCATTTAACCCTGATTGCCTCACCCCCCCAAAAAAAAAGAGGTGATGGAGGCTTGATTTAGGAATCTGGTTGAGGACTAGGATACTGGAGGAACTAGAAAGGGATAAATTAACTCTATACAAATGATGTGGTTCATGGACCAAAATGATGTGGGTGATGTAGACACCAGATGTTGGTAGTCACCAAAAGTTGGGGTTCGGTCATATGAAGAATTCAAAATGGCCATTCTCTGGCAAAAAGTCGATTTATTTAGGGAAGAGGTTACAGGCAGAATGGAGGGATGCAATAGACACTGGGAATGGGAAAGATGAAATAGTCGGGAGGGCATGTGAAAGGCAAGTTTTTTCAAGGGACATAGCACCCCAAAAGACTTGGCTAGCTATGAGAAGTGAGGTTGGAAAGCTTAGTGGATTAAGGGAGATACCACATGGTAGGGGGGAAGGGCAAGGGGAAAGACGCCCCGAGGCAACGTGCCTGCTGAAGTGGACTGACCCAAGGGAGGGCAGCAGCATGGGATGGCTCAGAAGTAGATTTTTTGGGGGAAATTTAATCTCTGGGACATGACTGGGATTTCTGACAGGGCATGGCAAGGTGAGACTGCTAGAAACCTCTATAAAGGATGGGTCTCGTGAGTTTGACATAACTTGGGTTTCAGACTGGACGACCTCCCCATAGGGTGGGACCATGGAGCTAAACTGATCTCTATCAGAGCCTTCTGCCTACTTGCCTCAGGGATCAGTTCTTTAATTTCTCTTGGCCCAAAACACCATCACTAACTTGAGTGGGGACAGTGGAAAGGAAGTTGTGGTGTATACCTGGGCGAGTTTGACTTTACACCCAGGTATGTTGATCTGGGACCCAACCTTGGTATCTTTTGGCACAGAGAGTCTCAAGACAACATTTTGGGATTTTGTTGGGAAGCTCTTGAGAGCCCTCGGACCCTCACATCTATAGTGACCTTCTGGTTGAATCTCCCTGCACTGCAGTTTAAAAGCCCAGATGACTTTTTACACCAAAGTGTTTTGGAATTTGGTTTTAGGAAAAACTCTAGGGAAAGTCTTGAGATAATCCTTGAAGAGGATGAATAATAATAGGTAGTGTTTACATAACACTTTAGGGTTTACAAAGTGCTTTACAAATTTGATTTGTTCATCTGCATGAGAATTGGTCAGATTTAATCTGGCTTTAAGTGAAAGAGGGTGCAGCTTCTCTGGACTGAAAAGGAGAGTTGGGAGCAGGAGCAAGTTTGGAGAAGAGAATGAGTTTAATTTTGATCATGTTGACTTTTCCTTGCTTGTAAGATATCCAGTTGGTGATGATATACACTGATTCAATTGATATTTCAGGACTAGAGTTCAGGAGAGAGAACAGGGCTGCCAAGGGCCATAATGACTAAGTCTGAATTGGAATCCTGTCTCAAGATAATTACTAACTGTATGACTAGGCTGGTCATTTCACATTTGCTTCCAGCCTCAGTTTCTACATCTGTTAAATGAGCTTGGATTTAATGGCTCCTGAGCATCCTTTTAGTGCTAAATCTGCGATTTTAATTCTGTATCTGGAGTGGTGAGGATTCAACCACGGGAGCTGATGGAAATCACATTGAGAATGTGTCTGATCTGGTGACCCAGGTGAAGCAGAATTGAGCCATCCTGCCCTCATTCTTAGCTGGATATGGACTCTTAAAGCAGCCCCTTAATTTGTAGAGACTATTGGACAATATCTGACTTTCCCTCTTTTCCCCCTCCCTCAATGAATACGGAGCTCCCTTTGTTTTCACTTCTGTTGGGAATGGAGAGAAAGTTGGGGCAGGGTGGGGAGTTAGTGGCAATAACCCAGAACTCATAGTACCAAACCTGGATTAATTCACACAAACAGCACGTCCAGGTGGCACAGAGCTTAATGCTAGACCCAGAATCAGAAAGAGTCAAAGTCAAATCCAGCCTCAGACACTTACTAGCTGTATGACTAGGCAAGTGATTTTATTTCCCTTTGTCTACATCGTCACTTCTGCTAAAATGACATTAATAATAGCATTTCCCTCTTGGGATTGGTGCAAGGATCAAATGAGATAATATTTGTAAAGTGCTTTGCAAACCCGACTGGGGATAGCCCAGGAGGGGGCATTCCTGAGAACTCTTCATCAGCCCCACCCCATTCCCCCAAGGCTTATAATGATCCCTCCCCTTGGAAAGGCCACAGTGCCCAAATAACAAATGGATATCTGCCCAAAAGACTATTTTATGGAGAACTCACACAGGGCAAACGTTCACATGATGGTCAGAAAGAGTGATACAAGGACACTTTCAAGTCTCTCTGAAGAACTTTAGAATTGATTGCATGATTTGGGAAACACTGGCACAGGACCTCCCAGCATGGGAGTGCTGTGCTCTAGGAGCAAAGCAGAATTGCAGTAGCTCAAAAGAAGTGCCAGATGCACCAGTTTAGAGAATCCACCTCAAATGTTCACTTGGATTATTTGTGCCCACTTGTGCAGAGCTTTCCGAGATTGGTCTGATCAGCTACAGGTGCACAGGTTGTAACTTGATTCTAACTTAGTGTGGTCATTAGTCTCTTTAAGACTGAGGGACAAAAACTGACCAATCGCACCCATTCCTCAGTCTCTGGCTCCAATCTACAGAAGCCTTGGAAGAAAACAGCAAGGTTAGATGGAAAGAGTGGTCAGTCAACAAATAGTTATTAAGCTACTAAGTACTAGGTACTGATCAAGCCCTGCTGATGCAAAAAAAGGTAAAAACAGCTCCTGGAAGAACTCACAGTCTAATAAGAAAGACAATTGTGTAGACAAAAAATTGTCTACACTAGCTATTATGAAGAGTGGATGGAGTGCAATCAATAAGAAAGCACTGACATCTGGCGGTGGAAAAGAAGGACTGGGACTGGGGAGTGGAACAGAAATGCTTTTCTGCAGAAGATGAAATGTGAACTGAAGGGGGGGCAGCTAGGTGGCGAAGTGGATAGAGCACCAGCCCTGAAGTTAGGAAGACCTGAGTTCAAATTTGGACTCAGACACTTAATACTTCCTAGCTGTGTGATCCTGGGCAAGTCACTTAAGCCCAATTGCCTCAGGAAAAAAAAAAAAAAAGTGAATTGAGTGGAGACAGCTGCTGAATGGCACTGAGGAGGACAAAGACCTCCCAGCTTCTCATTTATAAACAAGAAGTTTGGATTATAGGGTCCTTAAAGTCCTTCCAGTTTAAAGTCACATCTCCTTTCATGCCTTCTAGGACACTACTAGTACAGTGATTCAGTATTTCCATTTGGCCCCACCTTTTTGAACTCCTGGGCCAGGAAAGGGGAGCCAAGGAAAGGTTACTACCATAGAGTAGTAGGTCTTCCTTACTGGCTGGTCTGACCCCTCAGCTTCAGGGTAACTAGCTCACCTCCATTCCCACCCCCATCCAGCCCTCAGTCAGCCCATCATTCCCTCCCCAGGGTCATTGCCCTATTGTAGGCTTCATGGCAACAGAAACCTAAATGTGACTAAGGGGGTCTTTATTTTATTTAGCATTTTTATTTAGGCTTTGAGTTTGCAAAGCACCTTGCAAATTCTACTTTGTTTGATATCCTCACAATGTAGCTCCTATTTAAAAATAGATTTTTATTAGTCTGTCAGCTCTAGGATAAATGAGAAGGAATCAGTAAGAGAGAGAGAGAGAAGGTAGCTTCTGTCCCCCAACTCCATCCCTTTCACAGCAGCAAATTTAACTGGAAAAGAGATGAGACCTCTCCCCTAAATCTCATCCCTCTTAAAAATGTGAATTTAAAAACCCTTTTACAGATTTTTGTCAACTAAAAGCTGAACCAGTTCAGGACGGGGAGGGAAATCTGGATTAAATCTCATACAACACAATCAGCAGGGCAATGAGAGAATTTAAAGAAGAGAAGATACCAGAGGAATTCTAGGACTGTCTATACATACACAACATCCTTTCTTTTCTTTTTTTGCTGAGGCAATTGGGGTTAAGTGACTTGCCCAGGGTCACTCAGCTAGGAAATGTTAAGTGTCTG
The DNA here is from genome assembly GCA_023553655.1 of Myrmecobius fasciatus. NCBI lineage: Eukaryota > Metazoa > Chordata > Mammalia > Dasyuromorphia > Myrmecobiidae > Myrmecobius > Myrmecobius fasciatus. The sequence goes on from JAJPUD010001905.1 coordinate 308,892, forward strand.
AGACCAGATTTGAACTCAGGTCTTCCTGACTTCAGAGTTGGTGCTATTTCCACCTAGCTGCCCCCATACACAACATCCTAAAATCACATGGGTAAGGTCAAAGAAATTAGAGGATGAGATGGAGCTCCTATTATTATTCCCATTTAATGGATGAAGAAACTGAGAGAAAAGTTAAGTGACTTACTGAGAGTTTGGAGGCTGGATTTGGGATTCTCAGTTGGGTGTGGGTGGCCCCAGTTGGCCCCTGAAGTCCCCAATTCTGAGAGTTTGATTCTAAAACAGACCAAAGACTCAAAAGAAGAGGGGAGACTGCCCACATTGTCCTCTTGCTTCACCCTAAAGGAAGCCCAGGACTGAAGGTAGACAGATCCTTGGAATATGGGAATCAACTTAAGTGTCTGAGGCTGGATTTGAACTCAGGACTTCCAGTTTCCACCTGCAGCCCTCTTCCCACTGGGCCACACTATCTCAGTACTACCACTCCTCATCTTTCTATTCAGGGATGTGATGACGTTGTCCACATGATCCAGTGGCTGTGTGAGCCAGTGTGATTGGGTGGGCCATTGAAAGTACCTAAGTCCTCAGTTTTCCAATTTCAAGGCTTGTTCCCTCGTGATGACTTTTCCAGTACCAAGTAACTCTTAAATATCATCCCCAAGGGACTTGAAACCAAGCCTCGAATGTCTGGTCAAAGGAGCTGGGGATGTTTGACCGGGAGAACAGAAAGCTGAGGGAGAGGATGGTTGTATTCTTGAGGCTTCCTAAAAAACCCCAACAAAACCTCTTGTCATGTGGATGGGAGGTTAGGCTTGTGGGTGTTTAAGATTTAAGGTTCCAGAAAGCAGAAATACAGTCATTAAATGTGTTGTTTGCAGTAGGGCGCATTTAGCCTGGGTGCTAGGAGCTCTTTTTGCCCAGTCAGTGGTATTCCAGAGTAAAATGGGCTGTTGCAGGAGTTAGTGAGTTGTCCATTTCTTTAGGTGTTCAAGGGGAGACTGGATGACCCCTTCTGGATGCTGTAGATTGGGGCTGTTGTTTGAGTTTGATTTGAATTAGATGCCCCTCAAGGTCCCTTTCAATTGAATATTTATGACAATTGTATGGTAATTTGGGAGACGGAAGGATCCCCCAAATGAAATCAGGACTTTTTTTTTTTTAAACTTAATCAAGATTTAACATCCATCTGATCCAGCCCAGAGAAAACCTTCCCTAAGACAGTGGAATCACTAAAATTCAAAGCTGGAAGACTTTCAGAGGGCATCTAGCCCAACCCTCTGCTTGGCCAGAACTCCCCTCCCTCCATTTTTCTCTCCCCCAATATCATCCCCAACAAAGAAGTCTCCAACCTCAGAGAGACAGGAAATACTCTGCCTCCCACTCCCCCACACCCATTTTCAGTGGGCTCAGATTCCTGGGGCATTCATGGGGATTTCTCCCAGAGGCCCGCAGGAGCCTAGGCAACGATTATTAGAAATAGCCTCTGGATGGGTAGACCTTGGGCCTTGGTCTCCCAATTTATAAAAGCACAAGAGGACATTAGATCATCTTTAAATGCCATGCTTGAACCTTGCATTCTGTGTTCAAAGATCCCTCCCAGCCCTAATTTCTCTTGTTCTAAAGACTCTTCCAGCCTCACATTCCCTATTCTAATGCCCCTCCTAGGCCTGTTCTAAGGACCCTTCCAGTTCTGACCTTCCTTGTTCTAAGGACCTTCCCACCTCTGACATTCCCTGTCCTAGATTTACTCCCACCTCTGATATTCCCTGTTCTAGGTTTACTCGCAGCCCTGACATTCTGTGTTCTAAGTGTCCTCCCAGCTCTGTCATTCCCTTCTCTGTTCTAAGGCCCCTCCTAGCCCTAACATCCCTTGTTCTAAGGACCTTCCCACCTCTGACATTCCCTGTTCTAGATTTACTCTCAGCTCTGACATTCCCTGTTCTAGATTTACTCTCAGCTCTGACATTCCCTGTTCTAGATTTACTCCCACCTCTGATATTCCATCTTCTAGATTTATTCCCAGCCCTGACATTCTGTGTTCTAAGTTTCCTCCCAGCTCTGACATTGTTATTCTCTGTTCTAACGTGCCCTCAGCTCAGACAGCGCATGTTCTGTCAAAGAAGATCCACCAACTCTGAGCAAGGGCTCATGGTTTATCTGGGCCTGTGACTCTGTGGCCTGGATGAGTGGAAGTTTTCTCTCTGTGTTAATTCCCATCACGGTTTCCAGGGTAGCACACCATGGCCACATCAGCCTCCAAGTGACTGCACCATGTAAGACAAGAAAACCCCAGCCTCCATGGCCCAGAAAGACAAAGCCAGCCCCCAGTGGCGTCGGACGGTGCCCCAGGTCCGTGGCCTCAGCCAGGATTCCTAGATAATTGCCCCGGATTCTTGGCTGCCTATTTCTGGGGAAGCAATTAGCTTCCGATCAGTTTGTGGGAAGGGGAAAGGGAAGAAAGTAGCTATGTGCCAGGCACAAATAGACACAAAAACAACCCTGGGCATTTCCTCACATTTTATTTTCTCATTTTGTGTTCTCATTTTATATATTATTTTATTATTATTTATTATACATATATATATACATTATTGTTATAATTTATTATTCTCATTTTATAATTAAGGAAACTGAGTCAGACAGAGGTTAGTCTGTCTGAGGTGGGATTTGAACTCTGGCTTTTCTGCCTCCAGACCTATCTACTGGACCCCACTCAAGGCCAAGTGCCTCCCAAGTCACTGTGGAATTAAGGCTGGGGCAACACCAGTGGCCTTTCGAACGTTGGATGTTACCCCTGTAACTGTACACAGTTTGTGTGTTGATTTTGCAAAGTGGCCTGTGGTCTGAGTGAAAGCCAGAGACAGACCCTGCCCAGGGAAGCTGGGTGACAAAGCCCAGCCATGAAAGCCGGGCAACAGACCCTGGCCATGAAAGCCAGACAGACCCTGGCCAGGAAAGCCAGACCCCGGCCAGTCGGGCAGGGAAAGTGCCCAGCTGGGAGTCCCCCATTGGCCACACCCAAGAATTGACTGTTACAAGAGCAGCCTCAGGACTAAATGGGGAGCCAGCCTGGGTCCCTAGTGTATTATGGGGCGTGGGAGGAAGCCTTTGGTGCCCTCCTGGTCGGTGGGCCTGCATCTGGACAGGTGGTAGGGTTTCTGGGATTGCATCTGGGATTTCTGAGCCTGGGATTGCCCCGGCATTACAGGATTGTCTCTGGGTGTGGCTGCATCTGGGATTTATTTCGGGGTGTGATTGTGGCTCCCTGGGTGTGATAACTGTCCCTGGGTGCAGTGATGGAGCTTGCAAGTACACGATTCCTCATTCCTGCCAGGTGATTGGGTCGCCCTGGGGTTGTGTGAGGGTGTCTTTGGGAGATCCGTGTGTGTGTGTGTGTGTGAATGCACACACCTTGTGTAGTTAGTTGTGTTCTGAGGGGGGCTGTCCTTGGATGTCACATTTAACCTCTGTGATCCTAACCCCCAGGCCAGGCCACCATCTCTGGGGATGTGGAAATGGAAAGGAGGGAGAGTCTGGAGGCAGAAGGAGGGCAGGTGCCCACAGAGCAGCTGGGGTCTCCTAAGGCTTTCGAGCAGTTTTCAGCTCAGACAAAGTTTGGGGGGGGTCACTCTGAGAATCAGAGGAGAAAAGATACAGAAACTATGACCTAAGTATTGGGCATGTAAGTTCATTGATGGATGCCCCCTTCCCCCTCCCCAACACTCCATTTAGGATGGTCCTGGGGAACAGAGTAAGGGAATTAAGATACCTTCAGAGTTGGTTGGGTTAGGTCAGACTGATCTTTCTGTATCTTTGCTCCTCTGTCTCTCAGGGGCTCTCTGTCTCTGTCTCTCCTCTCTCTCTGTCTCTCTCTGTCTCTCTGTCTGTCTGTCTCTCTCTGTGTGTCTCTGTCTCTAACTCTGTCTCTGTTTCTTCTCTCCCCCCTCCCCGACCCCTTCCAGCTCTGGATCTTTTATTCCATCCTGGCAGGGTACCTGCTACCATGTCACACTGTCTTATCTTCTAACCTTCTGGACCTATAACTGCAGCTTTTCATCTTTGGAACCTGATGAGCACAGGATAAGAGATTCAGAACGAGAAGGGAATAAGTGTCCCAGGCAGGATTTGAATTTGGATCTTCCCGGTTCCAGGTCCAGCTCTGTCTCCATGATGACATGCTTCCTCTCATTAGAGTTCCTTTCAGTTACAGTAGTATGATCTGGGTTCAAATCCTATCCCTGATCCTTAAGCAGATGTGTGATCTTTGGTGAGTCATTTAACTTCTTTCCTGGCTTCAGATTTTTCCATTTGTAAAAGGAGAAGGTAAAGCAGGTGACTTGGATTCAGGCCCCGGCTCTGACAACTGACTGAATGACTGTGGGCAAGTCCCTTCAGAGCTTGAGTGTAATCATCTGTGAAGGGAGAATAAACTTGTCATCTCTCCCCAAGCCCCTTCCTCTCCTCCCTCACCCTCTGTAAGCCTTAAAGTGGTCAAGAAATGGGAGTTCATTATTCTTCTCTCCAAATTCTCTCTCTCACCCTCAGCCCCTACTCCCCCTTTCTGTTCCAACTCCTCTTCATAGACTGGCAGAGGCAGGGAACCAAGAGGTGGATCCGCTGGGCAAAGTTGACTGAACCTGCCCATGACCCTGCGTCTCTCCTGCCCCCAACATGGTGGTCCAGTGCCGAGTGCTGCTCATCTTCCTCGGACTGCAGGTGTTGATAATGGTCTTGTATAACCAAGGTTACCATCACCAGGTCGGCCATGTCCTGAAAATCCTGGCCAACAGAATCCTCAGCCCCACACCCACCACCATCATGAGGAAAGATGTCTACAGTGGCCTGGAGCAAATCCAACCCCTGAACTTTAGCGAGGAAGACTTGCCCAGCTGCCCTAAGACCTCACCTTTTGTCAGTAAGCTGGGGCCTTGAGACTTTTGTGGAGGTGTGGGAGAGGGCTGGCTGCTTAATGTGGTGGGGGAGATAGCGTGGGGGCCCCTTCCACTTATTTGTTCATTCATAAACGAGTGTGTATATTCATACATTCAACGAAGATTTATTTATGTGGAATGGTTCAAACCTGGACTCTTACAAAGGCCTCCTAATTGGTTTCCCTGCCTCCGATCCTCCACACACACAGCTACCAAAGTGAACATCTGATCACATCTGACCATGTCTTTCCCTAATCCTGGTTTCCTTCTGCTTCTGGAAAAAACATTAAATATAAATAATATATAAATATAAATAAATAATATATAAATAATAGAAAAAGATTCAACTCTCCTGTTTGACTTTCATGGTCCATCACAGCCTGATCCCAAGCTACCTCTCCAGTCTTGAGATACATCCAGTCACCTCCCAAGGCTGAGAGGTACACACACTGCTGTGGGGCGGTACCTGGAAGGCCCCCATGCTTCCCCTCCACATCTAGTCTCCTTCAAGACTTTGCTCAAGGGCCGCCTTCTAAAGGAGGCTTTTCCTATCCCTGCTCCTCCTCCCCATCCCTAAGCCGTACTTCCCTCTCCAAAGTCTTGTACTGGTTGTTTACCCCCAATTGAAAGGAAGCTCCTGAGTGGCAGGCCCGTGACATTTTCTGGTTTTAAAATCAAAAGCACTTAACACAGTTGGGCTGGCATACAGTTGGGGCTGATGAAGAAAAGGGAATAGGCATTTATAGAGCACCTACTGGAAACCGGGTACTGTGCTAATCACTTTTTTTTTTTTTTAAACAAATATCATCTCATTTGATCTTTACCACAACCTGTGAGGGGATGGCTATTATTAGCCTCACCTTATAGACGAGGAAACTGAGGCAGAGGTGAAGTCCTACAGCTAGTGAGTGTCTCAGGCCATCGTAATTCTGGGTCCAGCTTTTTCCTGTGCCATCAGCTACCTCCAAACAATCATATAAGGGAGAAATGGAGGGAGCCTCAGAATCCAACTAGTCCAAGCCCCTCATTTTACAGATGACGCCACTTGGACAGGGAGATTTAGTGAAAGTTAGGCTCTTTCCACTGTCCTTACACCCAATCTCCTGTTTACAATGTAGTAGAAAGCTGTATTTTCCTCCAGATGAATCCCTCTGATGCCATTTCCTGTCTGCGGGACCTCAGTTTCCTGTTTTGTAAAATTACAGGCTTGAACTAAAAGATCTCTAAAGTTAGGCAGCTAGGTGGCGCAGTGGATAGAGCACCAGCACCAGGAGGACCTGAGTTCAAATCTGATCTCAGACACTTAACATTCCCTAGCTGTGTGACCCTGGGCAAGTCACTTAACCTCAATTGCCTCAGCAAAAAGCAAAAAAATTAAAAAAAAATTAAAAAAAAAAAGATTTCAAAAGTCCCTTTCAGCTCTAAATCTATTGGGAAAGAGAAGGCAGGTAGGGGAAATGATGCCTTCAGTTTGTAGGTCCACTGATTTCCAGTCTAATGCTCTTTTTTTTTTTTCCCCCTAGCAATCTCTCAATTCCTGCCATTCACTTATGGTTTTTTACTTGTGGTTCCCCCCTTTGAAGGCTTCCCTCCTCCTCATTTCCCTTAGTCTCACAATTGCCATCCCACTCACCTGTTTGGATAGTGGGAAATTCATCCATTACTTGGGCAAGAGTTGAACTAGATAAATGTCTGTGACATCTGTCTCTGAGATTTCATGATTCTGGATTAGAGTCAAAGGGTGAGGAGGTGTTCTGGACAGGGCATTTCTGTTCTCTGGTCATGGAGTCAGGCAGGGAGAGACCATCAGTTGGCTCAGCTTCACCAAGTCTCCTATTGTCCCTCCTCCCCTCTCAGCTGGCCCCCTGAAAGTGAGCTTCCCGCTTCATCTAACGATGGATGAGATTGCTCAGAAGAACCCACGGGTCCAGGTGGGAGGCCGCTATCAGCCACCCAACTGCTGGGCTCTTCACCACACGGCCATCATCATCCCCTACCGGGCCAGAAGGAAGCACCTGTACCAGCTACTCTACCATCTGCATCCTTTCTTGCAGCGACAGCAGATCCACTACACCATCTATGTGGTGCACCAGGTACAGGGCTGGACACAGTGGAGGGGAGGCAATGGAGGAAGGAGATCTCACTAGTCTGGCTAAAGAGAGACTAAAGGGTTCCTGCCTTCTTCTCCAGGAGGAGAACAGAACCCAGAGACTCACATGAGCCCTCACCTAAGTTCACAAAAACAAAGGGAGGCTTGACCCAGAGGGAGATATATAGATAAGTATCTCCAATGGTGAAAGATACTGTTTCCAAGGCTGAGGTTTTTGTTTTTGTTTTGTTTTTTAAAGTGATATTTACATGCGATATTTGTGTGTGACATTTACATGTGAAATGTATTGTGATATTTACCTGTGACACTGCAATATTTGCTGTGATCTTTAGGGGGTGAAATTTACATAAGATACTCACATGTGATATTTACATGACTTTCATTTTCTAGTGCTCCTCATGTTGCTTTCTATAAGAAAAGCAAGTACTTCATATTACATTTTTTGATACATTATTTTTTCAGTTAATTAGCATTTATTCTTTGTGGGGGAAAAAACTAAAAGCCTTTTAATAAATATGTATAGTTATGCAAAACAGACTTCCACCATGGTCATGAAATGTGTGCCTTGTTCTGCTTCTTGAATCCATCACACTTCTGGTTGGCAAGCTGGTGTACAAGAAGCTGGTTTTAACGCTTTCATAGTTTATGCCAGCCAATGCAAAAGAAAATCTCAAGCCTCATTCTTTTTTTTTTCTTTTTTGACATTCAGTTATTTTATTTTTATTTTTTTATTAAAACTCTTTATTTTTCAAAACATATGTGTGAACAATTCTTCAACATTAGCCTTTGCCAGCCCTTTTTGTAGTGGCTAGAAACTGGAAATTGAATAGATGCCCTTCAATTGGAGAATGGCTGAATAAATTATGGTATATGAATATTATGGAATACTATTGTTCTGTAAGAAATGACCAGCAGGATGATTTCAGAGAGGCCTGGAGAGACTTACATGAACTGATGCTGAATGAAATGAGCAGAACCAGGAGATCATTATACACGGCAACAACAGTACTATATGACGATCAATTCTGATGGACATGGCTCTCTTCAACAATGAAATGTTTCAAACCACCTCCAATTGTTCACTGAAGAAAGCCATATACACCCAGAGAGAGGGATGTGAAATGTGGACCACAACATAACATTCTCATACTCCTTGATTGATGTTTGCTTACATTGTGTTTCCTTTATCTGATGTATCGTTTATGTAGATAAGATTTTTATTGCACAACAATGATAAGTTTGGAAATATGTATACATATATTCGATTTGCCAATATTTTAACATAATTAACTTGTAGTGGATATCCTGCCATCTAGGGGAGGGGTGGGGAGTTGGGGGGAAAAATTTGTAACGGAAAGCTATGTAAGGGTTATTGTTGAAGAATTACCCACACATATGTTATGCAAATAAAATTAAAAAAAAAGACACACAAAATAAAACTGAAAGGACAGGAAAAAAAAAAAACATTAGCCCTTGCAAAACTTTGTGTTCTAATTTTCCTTCCCTTCCCCCATGCCCTCCCCTATATGGTAAGTAGCCCAGTATATGTTAAACATGGCAGAAATATATATTAAATCCAATATAGGCATACATATTTATACAATTATCATCAAGCTCATTTTAAAAATTGGATTGATCTCCCATTTCCTTAGTCTTTGCTGTCCAAAACTACATAGAATTAATTCTTTTCTATTTTTAAGCCCCTTGGTATTAAATGAACACAATTCATAAGTACCATCCATCAATACTTTGATTAAATGCAAACTGTGAGAAGTTGGGAGTATGCTCCATCACCAACAGAGTCTGTTATGCTGGTTAGTAGTTGTGTTGATCAGGGTTCTGAGGTCTTTCAAAGTTGTTTGTTTTTACATTGTTGTCACTGTTATCAGTTTCTCCTCACTTACTCATTTTACTCTGCATCAGTTCATACAAATATTCCAGGTTTTTCTTATTTTGATCAATCTGAATCAGTTCCTTATGCTTCTTAAAAACAGGCCCTTTATCAGAAAAACTTATTGAAAAGATTTTTTTCTTTCCAGTTAACAGTTTCCCTTATAATTTCTGCTGCACTTATTTTGTTTGTGCAAAAACTTTGTTCAGTTTTACATGATAAACTGGATATTTTATGGTGCCTTGCTGGACAGTAGCCCCATTCAGCAAGTCTAAAGTTGTTAAGATGACTAGTGATGAAGACAGCTTAGAAGTGGATTCTGGTCATCAGCTTTGATTATGATTGTTTAGTATTTGATTCTTTCCTTTAGAAAGTAACTTTAAGTTTATTTATATGTTTTATTTGTACATGACAGATAAACCCCCCAAATTTACTAAGTGCCTATTGTGAGTAAGGTAGTATTATACCTATATATTATATTATATATTATATATTGGTGAAATAAGGTCAAAGAGAAAAACAATTTTTGTCGATAAGAAACTTATATGCCACTAGAAATAAGAAGGGGGAAGGGAACACTTATTAAGGGCCTACTGTGTTCCAGACATTGTGCTAAGTATTCTGTAATATGTATCTCACTAGAAGATACAGCATGTTAACAGGTGCATAAGTAGGAGACAATTAGGAGAAGAAAGTGGAGGACTATGTCTTTAACTTGGAAAGGATTGTCATTAACCATTGTATTTGTTTAGATTTTGACTATTTAAACCGTCATAGGGATGTGTACATTGTCTTTTGGATTCTGTTTTCTTTCCTCTGCATCTCTTGATAAAAAGTTTTCTTATTTTGCTTCTTATATTCAACTTTCTTTTTCTTTTGTGAGGCAATTAGAATTAATTGATTTGCCAAGGGTCACACAGCTAATAAATATTAAGTCTCTGGGTTTGAACTCGACTTCAATGCTGGTGCTATATCCACTAAGTCATCTAGCTGCCCCAAGACCCCTCTAGGACTAGAAGACACTCACTTACACCTGTAAAATCCCAAGTGTGATCCTCATCCCTTCTCAGAGCCCTCATATACCATTATGTTCATTTGTTGAAGTTTGTTCAACTGTGCCCCAGCCATTGGATACGTTTGTTTTTAAATTTTGTCATCACAATGTATCCATGACCATTTTTGTGCATATGAACATTTTCCTGCAGTAAGGAATCTATTAATCCCAGTAGTGGGATCCCTGAGTCAAAGTTTTAAACAATATAATCATTTTTTGGTGGATAATTTCAAGTTGCTCTATAGAATGTTTTAGAATTCTGGACTTGGAACCAGAAGACCCCAGTTCAGTTCCTGCATCTGACACTAACTGGGCAACCCCCTGGCAAATTCTATCTTGTCAAATGGGGGAAGGGATCACTATATGACTTCTGGGGTCCATTTGGATTTAATGTTCTGATTGGAAGAGTTCACAGATCTCTCAGAAGATTTATTGGAACATAGTCCTAGATCTAGAAGGGGTCTCAGAGACTATATGGTCCACCCCTCCAATTATACAGACAAATAGAGTGATTTGTCCAAATGGTCATCAAGTGAGTCAGCATCAAATCCAGAGTTTATAGGGATGAGGTTAAGTTTAGTATGCATTTTGCATTTATCTATTAGGGAGATTGAACATTTTTTTAAAATTGGTTTTTGATAGTTTATATTTATTTGGAAGCTATTTATATTGACTACTGGGAAGAACCTTAATTTTAGATATTTGTGTCAGATTAGATGTCAGATTTTGATTAGAGATATTTAAGTAAAATCTCCCTTTTACCACTTCCCCCAAAAAAACTGGATTAAAATTTTCTGCTGCACTGATTTTATCTGTGCAAAAGCTTGTAAAATTTTATATAGTTGAAATAGCCAGTTTTGACCATTCTAATCTTTCCTTTTTTCCCTATCATGTGTGTGTGTGTGTGTGTGTGTGTGTGTGTGTGTGTGTGTGTACACTTGCATGTGCATCTGTGTAGGGGATGGTGGTGGTGGTGGGAGGGAGTGGGCACCCACCATCTGAGTTAAGCACTGAGTAGGGTGCTTCTTGAATAAAGGGCCATCTCTCCTGTTTAAAGGCTATGTCTATTCCAGAAAGACAATAATACCTTTAACCGAGGGAAACTATTGAATGTGGGCTTCAAGGAGGCCATGAAGGAGAATAACTGGCAGTGTATTTACTTCCATGATGTGGATCTGATTCCTGAGGATGACCGCAATGTTTATGGCTGCAGTGTCTTTCCCGTACACTCTGCAGTAGCCATCGACAAGTTCCAGTATAAGTAAGTGAAGGCAGAGGGGGAGAAAGGAGCTATCCTAGGTGCCAGAGAGGAGAGTTTATTCCAGGAATTAGCAAAGGGGTATCCTAGGGGCCACAAAGGAGATGCTATCTCGAGGGTTAGAAAAGAGGGCAATTCTAGTGGCTAAAGAAGAGGGCTGGCCATGGAGACAGTGGAGAGATGATCTCCAGGGTAGGAGAGGAATGACAAAGAGAAAAATTTATCTCAAAAGCAAGAGATGAGGAGCTCTCTCTAGAGTCTGAGAGGCAGCCTTAGGGGCTAAAGGGGAGCAGTTATCAAGAGGCTCGGAGCTATCATGTCAGAGAAGGGATATCCATGGGGATCTGAGGGGAAGGCCCTGGGTAGAGATCAAAGAAAGCAGTTCTCAGAAGACTCTCAGGTAGAGGGATATCTAGCCTAGCATGGGCTTCCTCCCTGGGACCCAGGCTTTCCTTCAAACTTACAGGCTTCCTTACCAGACTTACTTTGGTGGAGTGACAGCACTGCGACCCATTCACTATCTGAAGATCAATGGCTTCCCCAACAACTACTGGGGCTGGGGGGGTGAGGATGATGATATTGCATCCAGGTAAGTGGTTCCTATCTAATTATGATGGGGATGGAGGCTGGGAGCAAAGAGAAAGAGGCCATCGGTGTTCTTTTTTCCACATCTTTCCACAGAATTTTCCTGAATAAGATGTTCATCACCCGGCCTCTTGCAGCATTTGGCCGCTACCGGATGCTGAAGCATGGTCATGACGAAGGAAATGAAGTCAATCCCAAAAGGTGAGAGGGAGAAGGAGATGAGGAGACATGGGGGAGGGGATACTGCCATTCCTACCATCTTTGAGATAGAGGGCTTCACCTAAAATGTGTCCCACCCTCCCCAAGCATTCTGCAGCTAGCATTTGAGGTCCCTCTGCTTCCAGGAGAAGGCCCCTCAGGTGTGACTCCCGGAGCTTCCCGTGGGTTCCTTCATTATGGGCAGAATGATTTGCAGAATCATCTGCCTTTGCAGAAAGATCAATAACTTGCCTAGTCATTGTGCTTGAAAGTAGAGATTCATGCTAATAAGGAGAAAGCATCAGAGGTCAGATTATAATCACACTAAGGAAATTTTCCTGGAGGAATACTTGGGTCATTCTTAGAAGGAACAAGGAATCAAGTTTGGACTCTTGTATCTTCCCAAGAGTCAACTCTAGTTATTCTTCTTGGACCATGATATAGCTAACTTAAGTGGGGTAGAGGGAGCATATGGTTGTGTCCATCCAAGCCCTCAGTAAAATGGGCCTTATATTCAAGACTACCTGCCCTGCAGGTGGCTGTGAGAAAGAAGCATCAAAAACTGGGAAACTCTAAAGAAATAAGGCAGGATTAGAATAAAAGTGTTGGAGGTAGGGAGAGCACCTTCAGGTCACCATAGGATTTAAGGAGATGAACCTTTCTTCTCCTTGTCTCCATCAGGTTTCACCTCCTCTCCAGCACCCATTTAAGATGGCATCACAATGGGATGAATAGTCTTAACTACAAATTACTGTCCAAGGAGCAGACCCAACTCTATACCAACTTCACAGTGAACTTGGGCACTAATAACCAGTAACTGCATTTCCCATGGGGCCTCTGGCCCCATCTCCTCTGCCTAGAACTCTGGATCTCCTGCATCTTTCCATTCTCTCCCGTTCATCAAGTACCAAAGCCAGGAGCTCAAGACAAAGACACAGGAAGCAGAAAGGGAGGAAATGTGGAAAGAGACATTGAGAGTTAGCTTCCCCCCTCACCCCAATTTCTTATTAAAGTATAGTTTATTTTATATGATGCACCTGCAAACCTTTTGGATCTCCTCCAGCTGCAGAGGGTCACGTCTTCTAGATCTATATGGAAATGAGGACTGGGAGAAAAGACCCTTTGTGAAGCAGGAAACACCATTTCTGCCATTATTGAACCGTTAGTCTTTGGAGGAAAGTTGGCCCTGCCCTTAGGAAGATCTGAGGGGGAGATTGGTGTTTAAACCTGTTTGCTCAAACACAGTCACATATAATAATTCATATCAAACATTAATCAAGCTCCAAGTTAGCATGTGATCAGTCTCAGGGTAAGAAGGATCAGAGACATGAACTGGGATTCATCGCCCCTGGTATTCTGGAGAAGAGAGATTTGGGGTTCACTTTGGAAGAATTCTCAAAGAAAAGTTTTCTGGGTAGGGGTTAGAGAGATGTTAAATGTGACCCCATCACTGGAGAAAACAGAAATCCCTCTTTTTTTTTAGTGGAAATTGGCTGAATCCCAGATAATAAGCCACTTGTGAACGTTCCAGTTGCTAGACTGAAAGTTGGAGACAAAGGGCAGCTGTTGGACAGAAGAAGGGAGGGTGGGGAGAAATGAATGAAAAGGGGGGGGGAGTGACAATAAAGGCAAAGGATAAGAGGATCAGGCACCATAAGGGATTGCCTTGTCTTTGAGTAGAACTTGGGGGTTCTTGAGATTTTTCCCCATCTGAGAGAAATCAGTGAACCAATCGTCAAAATTTAAAGGCCACTCAGTCTGGGAGTGACTTTTATCCTGTAAAATGAAGGGAGGGACAGAGGAGAGGAACATAATTTGTAGGGCTGGTAGGGAGGAAGGCACACATTCTCCTTCCTCCCACAGACACAATTTTTCAACAGGGTGACTGGGGAGTTGTCTTCCTGGTGGGGACCCCCTCACCGACTTCTTCCCTGAACTCACCCTTAATTTGAACCCGCCTCCAATTCAGGCTCCCTTGGGCTCAGTGTCAAGCCTGATTGCTCACTCACATTTGCCACACAGGTGTGATACACTGCCACAATATCACTCATCTATAACCCTTCTGCCTGAACACGAATAACCCCAGTTCCATCCCCACTGCGAGTCTCCCTCGACTCCATCCTTTATTTGGGGGGGTTAAAGTGATTCTCTTCATATACAGGAATGACCATGACCCCTGTCTCCTCTTCAGCCCCCTCCAATGGTACCCACTTAGCTCTGGGATCAAAGAGAAACTTGGGTTTGGCATTTAAAGCCTCTGACAGAAGGGGCTCTTCCTCACACTTCACCAGCCTGCCAGCCTCCCCGTGCTTCCTTGCATGGGGTGCTCTCTTTCCTGTCTTTTCATTTCTGTGCTGGCTGCACCCCATACTTAGAAAGCTCTTCCCTCTCCCCTCGACCTCTGACTTTCCTAGCTTCTCAGAGACCCGGATCCCTGCTGCTTCCGGTGGCCTTTCCTGCTAGAGAATGGCCCTTCCAGTTTATCTTTCATGCTCTCTCTGCCCATGGGTATACCTGGTGACACATGGAGTGTCTGAGCTTCCGGAGGGAAGAGATTCTTCACCTTTCTGTATGCTCTGGCACTTAGCTCAGAGCCTGGCATAAGATAACAACTTCTTCCTCCTACGGCCAGCCCTTCTCTCCTTCGACACAGCTCCGGCCCTAATTTAGACCCTCCTGATCCTATGCCTGGACTATTAAAATGATCTGCCAGCTTGCCTCCATTCCCTGCCCATGCTAGGCTGTCAAATCATCACTCTGTGATCAAGTCACATTGGCCTCCTCAAACTGGGCATGACAACTCCCAACCTTGGGCAAGATCACCAGCTGTCCATGTTTGGAACGATCTCTGTCTCCTTCCCTTCCCCTTCCCCTCTCTCCTCCCCACCCCTCTTCTCCTCTCCCCATTTCCCTCCCCTCCCTCTTTCCTTCCCCTACTCCCTACCCCTTTCCACTTTCTTCCCCTCTCCTCTCCTGCCCACTTCTTTCCCCCTCCCCTTTCCTCTTCTTTCCCTTCCTCACTCTTCTCCCCTTCCTACCCCCCTCCCCCACTCTCTCATTTCTCCTCCCCTTCCCTCTTCTTCTTTACCCCTTTTCCTCTCACTTCCTTTCTCATTCCCCTCATTCCCACTTCCTTTCCCCCTCCCCCATTCTCCTCTCATTTCGACTCCCCTTCCCTCTTCTTCTCACTCCTCTCCCTTCTCCTTTGCTCCCTCCTCTCCTTTCCTCTCTTCCCCTCCCCTCCCTTCCTTTTCTCTCTTCTTTTTTTCTTGTTCTTTATTTCTATCTCTCTCTCCTTTCCTCTTTTCCTTCTTCCCTCTACCTCCCTGTCTCTCTGCCTCTCTCTCCCTTTCCATTTTCCTCTCTCTCTCCTATCCTCTATCTCTCTTTCCTCTCCTTTCTCTTTCCCTTCTCCTCTGTTTCTTTTTCTCTCTGTCTCTTATCTCCCTCTCCATTTCTGCCTCCTTTCTTCCTTCTAAGCCCTATCTACAACAAGAAGCCTTTCCCATTTCTCCTTAATCTTAGCGCCTTCCCTCTGAGACTGCCCTCAATTTACCCTGACTATATTTTGTCTATACTTAGTTGTTTGCATGTTGTCTCTTCCATTAGAATGCAAGCTCCTTGAGAGCAGGGATTGGGTTTCACCCCACCCCACCCCCATTCTCACCTCCATTTTTGTAACTCTAGTACTTAGCACTGTGCCTGGCACATAGAAATCCTTCTTCACTGACTCACTAGCACATAAGCACTTAATAAATACTTGCTGAGCAACTGACTTAACTACCACTTTATCCACTACCATTATTCCAACATAGGTCAGACCAGAAAGGAGATTTCCCCTTGCATCATTTCCTCTTCCTTCTTGATTTTCAACCTCTCTTTAACCCGGCTTCTTCCCTGCTGCCTACAAACACCCCAGATCTCCTCTATCTTTTCAAAAATACAAACAAGTCCTATCTAGATCCCTTCCCCTCAAGCTAGACTTCTCATAGCCAGACTCCTGGAAAAGGCTGAATATATGCACTGCCTCCATTTTCTCACCTCCCCTTCATTTCACAGCTTCTCACAATGTGACTTCCTTGCCCATGACTCATCTGAAATTATTGGCCCCAAGGTCACCAAACTTGTTATATTACCAAGTAAATCCTTATAGATAAAACCCCTCCCATCTATTGCCAACTCTTGCTGATTTTACTGTTGCATTGTCTCTCATTTAAGACTGCTTTATCCCTCTGAGACTGCTATCACCTTGGCAAAGGATCTTATCACCTCACCCCTAGACCACTGCAATAATTTGCCAGTTGTTCTCTCTACCTAAAGTCTGTGCCATCTCTAGACTAGCCTCCACTCAGTCATCAGAGAGATCTTCCTTTTAAAGCCCTGGTCTGACTGTGTCACTCCCTTATCAATAAATCACAATGGCTCCCTATTACCTCCAATATCAAATATAGAATCCTCCTTTTGGCTTCTAAAACCATTCAGAACCTGGTCTCTTTCTGTCTTTTCAGATTTTTTCCAACAGTTTTTTTTTTTAATTTTGTTTTGTTTTGCTTTAATTTTTTTTTAAAGCTTTTTTATTTTCAAAACATACCCACAGGGGCAGCTAGGTGGCGCAGTGGTTAGAGCACCAGCCCTGAAGTCAGGAGGACCTGAGTTCAAATCTGGTCTCAGACACTTCCTAGCTGTGTGACCCTGGGCAAGTCACTTAACCCCAATTGCCTCAGCAAAAAGCAAAACAAAAAACAAAAAAAAAAAACATACCCACAGATAATTTTTAAACATTGATCCTTGCATAGCCTTATGGTCCAAATTTTCTCCTCCTCCCCACCCCCTCCCCAATCCAATATATGTCATACATGTTAAAATATATTTTATATAATTTATTTATTATTTATTATATTTTATATAATTTATTTCTCTGTGTACTTTTGGATCAAGGATATTACTGATCCTTGCAAAAGACACTATCTCCCTACCCCCTGCCTTTTCACTGGATGTCCATTGTACCCAGAATGCTCTCCTCCCTTTTCTCCTCCTGGCTTCCTTCAAGTCTCACCCCAAATCTTACCTTTAGTAAGAAACCTACCCTAGTCAGTGATAGCTTCTCTCTGAAATCATTTCTAATTTTAAATGGGGGCAGCCAGGTAGCACCGTAGCGCACAAAGTGCCAGACGGGAACTAGGAAGGCTCATCTTCCTGACTTTAAATCTGGTCTTAGATCATTCCTGACTGTGTGACCCTGGGTGAGTCTCTTAACTCTGTTTGCCTCAGTTTCCTTATCTGTAAAATGAGCTGGAGAAGGAAATGGCCAACCATTCCAGGATCTTTACCAAGAAAACCCCAGATGGGCTTACACACACAGAGAGTTGGACATGACTAGAAAAACTGAACAACAAATATATAAAGAAATAGTATGCATGTTGACTTGACTATTGGTCCATTCAGCTATGAAAAATATCCATGATGCAATGCAATAATTTATTTTTATTTAGAAGCAAAATATCCATGATGCAATGCAATCATTTATTTTTATTTAGAAGCAAAATACATTATGAAAGGACAGGCAACGAATTAGCAAGATTTAAAAAGAGCCAGGAAAATTTTGATTCCAGTTCTTTAGACAGTTGTCGGACTGAAGAGGGTGAGGAAGGACGACAGGAGAAAGAGGATAAATTCACAGATCCAAGTCCAGCAGCAAATTCTGTTCAGGCAGATCAGTCCTACTAAGTTTCAGTGAACCATATAAAGCTCATCTTCATTTCAGGAGAGCAGCACTAATTCTTTGCTATCGACTAGATGCAAGGCTTACTTACCAGGACAATGTAACATCTGCCTTCAGTCTTTTCTTGTCATGGAAAAACTACCTTTCCAGTCTGGTCTCTTGCTAAATGTAGCTTGGCTACAATGATAAATCCATCAAAGTCTCATCAGTCCTCATTTTTTACTTCCCCTTCACACTGTTGACTACCCCTCCTTCTGGATTCTCTCTCCTCTGGGGTTTTGTAACAATCCCCTTTCTTATTTCTCTTTTCACATCATAACGTGGCTTCTTGGTTTCCTTTGCAGATTCTTCATTTGGGCTCTTAAGTGTGGGTGTTCTTGAGCTCTGGTCTTCATCTCTTTCTCTCTACACTGTCCTTTAGTGACCTCATCAACTCCCATTCAATCAACTATCACCTGTAAGCAGATGACTCCCAGTCACTTTTTTTTTCTGACCTCCATCTCCAATTGCCTTCTCAACATGCCCATTGAATGCTCCTTGCACATCTCAAACTCAGCATGTCCAAAAGAACCCATGATGTCATTCTAACTTCCTAACTTCTCAATTTCCATTGAGGACTCAACCATCCTTAAAGCCTAGAAGTTACCCTTGACTCTTTACCCTCAACCTTATAGACAAGTCTTGTCCATTCACTGTCCTCAACATCTCTCAGACATGTTCTCTTCCAAGCTATGATGCAATTATCACCCCAATTCAAAGATGATTTAGCATTGCTACTCATCGTATAATCTACACTCTAGCCAAACTAGGATGGTGGCTGTTCCTCTTCAACAACATTCTATATCCTACCTTTTACCTTTGTACAAGCTGGATCCATTCCCAGAATGCTCTTCCCCCTCACCTTGCAACCTATAACTCCCTTCACAGATAAGCCCAAGAATAAGAGACCATCAGAAAATCTTTTTAATCTCCCCAGATACTAGTGTTTCCCAAGACATTGTCTTTTCATCTTGTATATATCCAGTGTAAGAAGGCAGTAGAAACCACCCGTTACCATTAACTAGATAGAATATGTATTAATCAGTCATTCATAGGCTGAAATACTTCTTTGAAAGTCATTTGATGCAGTGAAATGATAGCAAGCAAGAAGTCTGTTCCAACTTGCTAGGGAGGTTTCCTGTAATACTGTACAAAAACATTGAGATTGCTGGGAAAGAGAATTTCAGAAATCAAAACATGGTGCTTCCCAGCCCCTCCTTGAGGAAAAGTCGTCTGAGAAGGAAAAGAAAGATTTTAACTTCAGTTCTAGCCAGTTCTTCCCTCAGATTCCTTTTGATTGGGGAAGGACTTTCCAGTTAAGAGGATGTCTGGACTTCTAAACATCTGGACTGGCAGACAGTTGTATCTGCATCACAAGCTAAGGACAGACTGAACAAAGATTGACCATGCTTGAGGGGGACTACCTCAACATCCCACAAATGGAAGAAAAGGACTTCTAGCATCCAAGAATCATGAGTCATCCCTTTGTTACATGTGCTCTTTGACCTTGAGCTTATTTTCCCTTGGATTCTATCAGCACTTGTAGAAGTGAGTTTCCTAAATATTTGAAGGGATGTTTTATACCAATTGCTCTTTATAAAATACCTTTTTCTTTTCTTTCTTTTTGCTGAGGCAATTGGGGTTAAATGACTTGCCCAGGGTCACACAGCTAGGAAGTGTCTGAGACCAGATTTGAACTCAGGTCCTCCTGACTTCAGGGCTGGTGCTCTAACCACTGCGCCACCTAGCTGCCCCATAAATACCTTTTTTCTTAAAAAACTACTTAAGATTGACTGATTGAATGATTTTTCAACTGATAATTTATAGGGGAAGCACACAGTCAGATGGGTAGTAAGCAGACATAGGATCTGAACTCAGGTCCTCAAACCCTTCACCTATTGTACCACACCGCTGTTGGGGGTGGGATGGAGGGTTTCCTACAGGCAAGATAGATTTGCATATTCTTTGACCTATTCCATTGTGTTCTATGTGCGAAGGACTTTGTCAACCACAACATTCAGTGCCAGTGGTAGTCATCAGTGTTCCTCCTCTGGTACCTCATGATACAAAATTGCCCTTGGGTTTCCTCCTTCATAAAATGATAGGGGCTAAACTGGGTAACATCTCAAGTCCCTTCCACTTTAAATCTATTTGTTTTATAAAATTCAAATTGTAGTAACAATTCTCTCCCTCTCAGCTCCTACCCTTCCCCCCAAAATCCCAAGCAAACCAGAAGCAAATGAGATTCCCAATGATTGCGAAAGAATTATGGTGAAAGAATAGGATGGAATATTGCCAGGTTATAAAAAATGGTAAATATGAAAAATTCAGAGGAGTCCATGGGATCTTTTGTGGAACTCACCCTGACCAGGTAAAGATTCACATCAAGGAGCTCATATAGCCTTTATTATGACCTTTAACCCCTCTATATCTCAGTTTCCCCATTTGCAGAATGAAGAAAGTGGACTAGGTAGACTTTGAAGTTATTTTCTTCTCTAAACCTATGAGGTGATGATATATTTTGTATAATTCGATTATATATTTTATATATTTATCTGTACAGATATTCTATCTCCCCAGTAGCATGAAAACTCTGTAAAGAGACTGTTCTCTTTTTGCTTTACTCCTTTCCAGATCCTACTATGCAGGAGGCACTTAACTTTGGTAAAATTGAATTGAATGTAATTAAATGGAGTGACAGATCAGAGAAGCATCACATCACATCAAGCACTCACAGCATTTCTGGAGATCATAGAACCAGCAAACTACAGAATGAAAATCAACATGTGTAGCTTTTGTTGGGGGAAGAACAAATTTATGGACACACTCAATCACTTAAACAGCATTTTGTGTTTCATTTTCTTCATTTTCTCATATTTTTTATTAATGAAAATACATGTACATTTCAATGAAAGGTTGTTTTTTAAAATTATATCTGTCTTGGCAATCCCTCCCCCCTAAGCTTCCCCAAAACAAAGAATATTGAATTTCAGAACTGGTAGGAGCCATAAAGATTATATAGCCTGACTCCTCAAAGATGGAAAAATTGAGACTCCTTAAGGATGAGAAAATAGAGAACTCATATAGCTGGCTAGATAATAGTGTCTTCCAGCCTGATTATAACTTTGCTTTGGTAGCCTCTAAATTCTTCCCTAAGTCCAAATTACTCTTGAAGGTTTCTATCCGTCCCTGATATTCCGTATTCCAAGTTGCCTCCTGATCTGAAATTCTGTGTTCTAAGGGTCCTTCCATTTCTCACAATCTGTTCTAAGATGTCTCCACCCCTTGACATTCTAACTTCCCTTCCATTCTTGAAATTGTGTTCAAAGGTTCCTCCCATCTCTGATGTTCAATGTTCAACTTCTCTTCCATCTCAGAATTCTATATTTTATTTAAATTGCTTCCCAGTTCTGATATTCTGTGTCCCTGGAGCCCTCCCAATTATTATATTATATTATTCTGACTTCTGTTTTAAAAAATAACCTCATGGACTGGTTACAATAAGGTTCTATCCACCCCACATTTGGTTTTTCTGTCAGTAACAATACATGCATCTTGTTCTTTCTCACAAAGGCCATTCTTAAAACTTGATCTCAGCATACTCAGTGCCAGTATATGAAGACTCCTGGGGATTTGAGATTTTCAGTTTCTGGACATTGAGGCAGGCATAATGCAGTTCTGGTTCCTCCTCAAAGGTGAGGCTTGTTGTGCCATGGGATACTGGTCTCAGGGCTCTTTTTGATCTCCGTATCCCATCTGGATTCTGGAGAGAGAGAGAGAGAGAGAGAGAAAGAGAGAGAGAGAGAGAGAGAGAGA
>JAJPUD010001905.1:330592-357561 GCA_023553655.1 Myrmecobius fasciatus
AGAGAGAGAGAGAGAGAGAGAGAGAGAGAGAGAATAGTGTTAGGGTGACTAGTAGGATCCTTGGACAATAAGTCCAATCTCTTGGAACAGTTGAAGAAAGACTAGAAGACATTTTCAGTTCTTAACAGGCCATAGGCTGGCCTTTTTTCCCCCTTTCCGCTAGATGGGACCGCCTCTCTTACATCTGAACTCTGGGTCACTCTTTAAGATTTTTTATATTCTCTTACAGACTACATTTGGAACTGTTGAAGAGTGGACCCAATTTTCCCCAGCCCTTGGGGAAAACGTCTGACAAGAGATTGTCTAGCTTTTCTATCTTAACTGCCAACTATGCATTTAATGATTTCCTCCCATTTTAACAGGGCACACTCAGGACATGGGGAGTAGGGAAAGAGGATGGGACAGTCCCAGTGGCTATTCCTCTGACACCATTTCTTCTATGACTTTGAGGAAGATTCCCCCAGTTGTCATGACACTGACATGGTCAACCCATTTCTTCTTTAGATCTCCATGTCACAGGTTTGATTTTTCCCCCAGAAAAGACTAGACAAAATAAAAAAAAAATAACAATAATAAAGACAATTTCCATTTGAAATCACAGAAAGCTCTCTTGAAATACTGTGGATAAGACAGAAATGGAAGCAGCTATGTCTGAGTTACTCACCAGGGGGATGGTCTCTGGGGGAAGATGCTTGTCACCCACATTGACTTCAATTTCAGATGCTTTGGTCCTCATCTCTTTTGACTTCTTCTTAAGGATCTCCAGTCTGATTAGATAAATGCATAGTTAATAACCAGGGCTTAGGGCTTATTCTCTATACCAAGTTCTCCTTCATCCTACTATTTGAGACCTCAACCATAGTTAAGATTAAGACAATACTCAGAAGATGGGAGAAAAGATGGGGGAAAGGGAAGAGAAGGGTAAGTAGCCAAATACTTTGTAAAAGGAAAAGACTTTTAAAAGACCCTAAAGATAATACCCCTCAAAGTGAACTAAGAATCATAGAATTTTGAGAATTGGAATGGACCTTTAAATTGATAAAGTCCAACTCACAACCCAAGAAAAGACCAGTCAGCCTCCAGTTGAAGACTTCCATCAATGGGGAGCTCATGACCATATAAGGCAACTCATTCTCTTTTTGGATACCTTTGATAGTGAGGAAATTGCTTATGTTGTATAGTTGAAATCAGGCTCTCTGTTCTTTGGTCTGGAGTCCAAAGAGAATGAATCTAATTCCTTTCCCCCCAACAGCCCTTTAGATATTTTAAGACAGTTAATGTGAGCTCCCTGTCTTTTATTTATTGTTCTGGCTAAACAGCATCATTTTCTTGGTGATTTCCTGCTTTCCAAGTCTATCATCATCCCGATCATCTTCTCTAGCCATTGCCCCTCTTTAAATGTGGCAATCAAAACAGGATATAGTACTCCATCATGGGATGACCAGGGTTGAAGGCAAGGGGACTATGACTTCTTTCATTCTAGATCCTGCTTTGGTTTATATAGCCATAAGTCCCTTTAGTTTTTCTCATAATCATGTCATACTCTTTACTTTTAATAAGTTTAACCCCTCCTAAAAATCTCATGAGTTTTTCCCAGCACAAATTGTTGCCTCCTTTCACCTTCCTCATGCTGGACTGCTACAATTGATTTTTTTGGATTCATGTAGAACTTTACATTAATTCTCATTATTTTGATAGGACTGAATTATCTAATAATCCTTGGTGTTACCCATTTCAAGGGTTCAGAGCTCCTGATTGATGGAATAGCCTCAGGGAGATGACCCTTAGGGGAGAGGGGAGCAATAATTGGCCTTGGAAAGCATTCACAAGAGATAAGTGATGCTGCTGTCTTGTATTCTTTAGATTGGAAGTTCTTAACCTGGGAGTCTATGGACCCATTTCATGGGTATATAAATTAAATGGAAAAATGATATCTTTATCTGAAATACACTTATTTTCCTTTCAAATTATATGTATTTTATGCATTTAAAATATTATTTTAAGAAGGGTCTTTCCAAGATTGCCAAGGGGATCCAGGACACAAAAAAGTTTGGAACGACTACTTAAAACTATGGATTGACCAGTGAAGTCATATAATCTTTCATGGGGGCAGAAATCCAAGGTCATGGTCATCCAGAAGTATATGATTTATTCCAGAGAACTTTTGACAACTTGGAGCTGCAGATCGTGGGGTTAGAAATAACCCATACTCCCATCCCTCTCCAGCCCCAATACTCACATAATAAAGAGGCCAAGAGACAAGAGGCCAATGACCATAGCCCCACAGGAAATTCCCATGATGAATGTTTCTATATTCATTTCAGTGTTTGGAGTAGTTCTGTCTGAATACAGAAGGGATTGGGAATGAATTAATCAATAAATAAGCATTTATTTGACACTTTCTAGACATCAATCCTGACTTCAGGAAACTTACATTCTATAAGTGGAAGCAACGTGTTTTCATATAAATAATAAAGTAGAAATATTTGCAAAGTAAAGACAAGGACTTTTTTTTCCCTTTTGTGTCTGTAAGGGGGGGATTGGAAAAAATTATTAGCAGAGTGGGATGTGGGGAAATAGGGATCAAGAAAGCCATCATGTAAGAAGTAATACCTGAGCTGAGATTTCTAAGAGATGGGAGATGGGGAAGGAATGGGAGACAGCCTGGCCAAAGGCTGGAGAATAGGAGATGAAATGTGGTATGTTAGCAAATAGGGTAGTTTAAATAGGTTGTTAAATGCAACAGGAAAGGAAGAATGGAGAAAAGCTGTCAAAACCAAATAGCAGATATCTGATTAAGGTGACAATTCAGATAAACAAGCTGGAAAAAAAATTTAGAATTCAGTTCAATGTAAAGCTCGGCCATGATTTCAGAGTACTCATTCATTGCACTTTTTTTTCTTTCCATTTCACAAATTTTGTTTTTCAACGAATTGGTTTCTTTTTCATATTTATTATTATTATTTTTATTTTTGCTGAGGCAATTGGGATTAAGTGACTTGCCCAGGGTCATACAGCCAGGAAGTGTTAAGTATCTAGAGACCAGATTTGAACTCAAATCCTCCAGACTTCAGGGCTGGTGCTCTAGCCACTGCACCACTTAGCTGCCCCTTCATATCTATTTTGAAAAGAGTTGTATGCTTTTTCTATTTCATCAAATCTATTTTTTAGGGAGTTATATGCATTTCCCATTTCATCATATCTATTTTTAAGGAGTTTTCTTCAGTTTTCTTTCTTTTTGTTTTTTCTTTTCCATGTCCTCTTGCAAAGATTTCATTTCCTTTCCCCATTTTCTTCTAACTCTCTTTTAAGATCCTTTTTTGAAATCTTCCAAGAAAGCCATGTGAAATAGGGACCAGTTCATATCTCCCTCTGGGGCTTCATCTGGAGTTGATTTGCTTTTAAGAACCTCAGAGTTTGGGGTCTATTCTCTCTCTCCATAAAAGTTGTCTATGGTCAGAGTTATTTTTGCTTTTTTGTTCATTTTTAAGGGGTTGAGATCTGCTCTTAAGGTAAAGGGGTGACAATCACTTTAGTTTGCCCTAGGACTGGTGTTTCTAACTGACTTCCAGGACTGGGTAATCATGGCCAGGTCCCACGTTCTTCCAGGGCTCAAAGACTTAAAATTTGCCTTTTTATTTGTTTTGGGATGTTTTACAGCAAACCTGCTAAATCACCAGCTTGCAGTGGGAACAGAGTAGCCTAAGAGTCTTACAGAAAATTCTCCAGTGTGGTCCTCACCCCAGCTCTTGCCCTGGGCTCCCTAAGCTGAGGTCAGGGCTTGTCAGATTCTCTCCCTGCCCGATTGAGACAGACCTGTTTTGATGTTCTTCCAAAGTATCTTCTTCTGGAAAAAATGTGTTGTACTCCAAATATTTGTGGGTTCTGTCACTCCAAAGCCAGTCCAGAGGCTTAAAATCTGCTGTTCGTTCGAGAGGTCGGAGGAGCTCAGATAGAGACGTGTCTGCTCTCCACTCTCTTGGCTCCTGAATCTTATAAGGTATCATGCAGCTGCTCATTTCCTGACAGAGGGGTGATCGCCTCAGAGAACAGGTTGAGACATTTCCCCACCTGGGTATAGCTAATGAAGGAATGTTTTACAAGACTATACATGTCTATAACAAGAGTTTGATTTTTCTTTCTCTTTCAATGGGAAGAGATGGGAGAGAGAGAGAAGGTAAATTTTAATTTTTTTAATGTAATTTAAAGACATATGACTGCTTATTCTGAGGTCGCTACAATCTATCTCATCAAAAATCTAAAAAATAGCACCAGACCAGATAATGACCAAGAAGTCAAAAAAGAAATTACTGAGGAGAAAGTGATTTCATTCAGCTTAGAAGTGAATAAAATATAAGCCAGAAGCCCATAGCCAACAGGAAAAGAACCTGATAAAAAAGCTAGACCAACATAAATCATAGTGGCCCAGGGGTCCCAGAGACTGGTCAGGGACGGGCTTTGCTTTGTCTTCAGAGATAGTAAGAGTAGAACCCTTATAATAATAATAAAAAAAAATCCCATAGGTTACAAATCCACATTCCTCTGACTTTGGAAGCAGATATCAGTCCCTGATGGAAATATTCAAATTTAGGATACCCCAGCTCTAAGGACATTGAAGGTCAAAGACCCTAAAGATATAGCTCTGTGAATCTCAAGAATCATTGAGTGAAAAGACACCCTAGGAGGTGGAGGTCAGTGCAAGAAAAGAAGTAACGCTGGGGCAGCTAGGTGGTGCAGGGTATAGAGCACCAGCCTTGAAGGAGGACCTGAGTTCAAATCCAACTTCAGACACTTCCAAGCTGTGTGACCCTGGGCAAGTCCCCAATTGCCTCAGCATAAAAAGAAAAAAAAAAAGTCAAGACCACAGTAAGTCAATTGCTCAGTTAAAATTTTACCAGGGAACAAAGACTATCTTGGCATGAAACATCAATTCAGAAAGCAAGGCTGGAGCTTTGAATAAGCAGAAGATACTGGCCATAAGGAAGTATGAACCCAGATATATAGGAAGCCAATATAAAAGAAAAGAATAATTTCATAAAAACTACAAGCATAAACCAAAGAGGAAAAATGAATTGTCTTTGACCTTTACAAGAGTTCCATAAGAAAGAGATTTTTAAAATGAAATAAGAACCCAAGAGGAAAGAAAGGAAAAGAGAAGAAAAAGTTTAGAACAGAAAATTGCATGTCCTCTTTACTTAATGGACTTCCTGAAAACTAGGAGAGAACAAAATAACTCCATGAAACAATAAGAAATAGCAGAAAAGAAATTTTAAGATTGAAAAATAGAATTAAATGTAAGATAAGAAAATGCTATAAAAAACAACTGACTTGGAAAACAGGAAATCATTTAAGAAAAATCAGTTTCCCTAAAAACAGGATACCCCTCCCTACACACAGAAGAATCTTATATATTATATTTTAGTAAATCATAAACCACAATTTCCTAGATCCAGCAGAACCAGAAAGT
Organism: Myrmecobius fasciatus; assembly: GCA_023553655.1. Classification (NCBI taxonomy): domain Eukaryota; kingdom Metazoa; phylum Chordata; class Mammalia; order Dasyuromorphia; family Myrmecobiidae; genus Myrmecobius; species Myrmecobius fasciatus. Next base: position 336,060 of record JAJPUD010001905.1, read on the forward strand.
ACGGTGAAAATAAAAAAGAATACACACACCAGCTCTTGAAAAAATCTCCAAGAGGAAAACTCCCAGGGATGTCATAATCATAATGCAGTGATTAGAGCTCAACAAAAATATATTGCAAATTTTTAGTAAGTTCAGATACTAAAGAACTACAGTGAAAACCACTCAGTTCTTGGCCATTTCTACCATAAGTAAGAGCAGATCTTGGTATATAGTACTCTAAAGGGCAAATGAGAAAGGCACACAAGCAAGAATAACTTAACCAAAAAAGTTAAGTGAAACAGATTACTGGGAGAAATAGAAAGCAAAATCATAACGATTGGAGAACTTAATTTGTCTCTTTAAAAATCTAGATACAATTAACCAAAATAGATAAATAAAAGAGAAATTAAGATAATACAGGATGAGGGAGGAAGTAAACTTTTAATGGGATTAAGGTTTTTCAAGTTTTCCTGATGACAAGACTAGATTTTAGTAGAAATTTTGAAGTACAAACAAGCAAAGTCTAGAAAGGTAAATATGTAGCACATCCCAGAAGTCAGTGCAGTTACCAAATTACATATAGGGATTTGATTGAAATACATAAGATTAGGGATAGTTAGGTGGTGCAATGGATGGAGCACCAGCCCTGAAATCAGGAGGACCTGAGTCTAAATCTGGCCTCAGGCACTTAGCACTTCCTAGCTGTGTGACCCTGGGCAAGTCACTTAACCCCAATTGCTTCAACAACAACAAAAAATACATAAGATTAGTTCTTCCCTAATAGATAATGTTTAAAGGATATGAATAGGTAGTTCTGAAAGGATAGATGAAATCAATCTTATCAACAGCCATATTTTAAAATTTCAAATGATTAATATTAAAAGATTTGTATATCTAAACAATTCTGAGTCAGCTTTAAATCTATCAAATTGGCAAAAATGATAGAAAACCACCACTGTTGAAGGGAATGTGGGAGGACAGTCACACTGATAGTGCACTGCTGGTGGAGCTCTGGATTTAACTAAACAAATTGTACCCCTTGGGGCAGGTAGATGACACAGTGGATAGAGCACCAGCCCTGAAGTCAGGAGGATCTAAGTTCAAATTTGGTCTCAGACACTTCCTAGCTATGTGACCCTGGGCAAGTCACTTAACCCCAATTGCCTCAGGGAAAAAAAAAGAAATAAGGAAAGGAAGGTTTTAGAGAATCCTTGGAAAACTTGTGAGAACTGATACAGAGTAAAATGAAAAAAGCCAGACAACAATCTATACAATAACAACAACAATCTATACAATAACAATTGCATTAAACCAGGGGCCCCTTGAGAACAGGAATTATTTTTTTCTACCTTTGCTATCCCCAGAACTTAACATAATTCCTGGCACTTAGTAAGCACTTAATGTTTGTTGAATTACTGTCTGCAGTATAAAGAGAAAGAACTTCAAAAGGCTTAAGAACTTTGACCAATGCAGTAAGGCTCTAAAGGAAGGGAAGAAATGAACATTTACATAATGCCCACTATGTGCCAGGCACTGTGCTCAGCATTTTACAAATATTATCTTATTGGAAAATGAGTGCTACTATTGTCCTCATTGTACAGTTGAGGAAACTGAGGTAGACAAAGGGTAAATGGTTTGCCCAGGGTCACACACCCTGAGGCTGGATTTGAACTCAGGTTTTTCTGACTCCTAGATTTTTTAGGTGTTTATGAAGTTCATAATTTTTAAAAATTAAGCACAAAATAAAAAGCATTGTATCCACCATGCTGCCCTTTCCAGAGGACAATGCACTCAAGATATGGGATGAGACACAGATGTGGACATGGTGAATATATGATTTTTTTTTGCTAGAACATGCTTATTAATACTATTTTTTGGACAAGTGATAATAGTATGTCCCCTCTCCAAAAAGAATGGGGAAGAGGAGGAGAAAAAGAAGCAGGAGGAGACAAAGAAGAAGGTCATTGAAGCCTTTTTCAGAATGCCAGAAAGAGAAAAAGGGAAAGAATAGATGGTCAGACAAGCAGAAAGACATTTAAAATAAGATGCTAAACTTATATTCTTTAAACAAACAAACTACATGGATCAAAGATTTGAGATTTTATATACTAGTCATTTTTTAGTGAGGCAATTGGGCTTAAGCAACTTGCACAGGGTCACACAGCTAGTAAGTGTTAAATGTCTGAGACAGGATTTGAACTCAGATCCTCCTGACTCCAAGGTCAGTGTTTTATTCACTGTACTATCTAGCTGGCCCATTTTTTTTACTCTTTTATTTACATAGAAATGATTTTTTTAGGTGTTTATGAAGTTCATAGTTTTTAAAAATTAAGCACAAAATAAAAAGCCCAGTTGAAAAAAATGTATTTTATCCTTAAGGCAGTTGGGTGTTTCTTAAGCAGGTGGTGACATGATCAGCCCTGTGTGTTAGGAATATTAATTAGGCAGCTGTAGATTGGACAGGAAAGAGACTAGGTGCAAGGAAATGAAATAGGAGGCTTTAAATGAGATCCTGGACTAGTTGGGGTCTAGGGACCCAAGCATCCAGTCTTCCAGCCCTGGTTCCCATAAGACCTAAGACTCTTGACCATTTCTCTCCTCCAAGTCCTCACCTGGAACCAGCAGGATGCTGAGCCTCTGGGTCCCATGCTGGTTTTCCCCCTCACAGCCGAGGCTGATGGCAGGATCTGGCTTTTGCCTCAGGCTCAGGCTGCTGTTGGTCCAGCCACCTGAGCTAGTAGACACCATCTGGAAGGTGTTGTTGCTGCTATTTCCCTGGACAGGGTTGTCCCCCAACCACCAGGATAGGGAGGGAGCTGGCTCAGCTTGGACAGAGCAAGTACAGAGCAAGCCCTCCTCAGTCCAGGAACAAGAGGAGTTGAACATCTTTGGAGGGTCTGTTGGAGATGACGGAAGAGATGGAAGTTTATCGTAGGACACTCTTGCCCTCCTCACTTTCCCAATTCTCACCCCCACCTCCCAGTCAAGATTTCCATCCTCAGTCTCTTTCACTCACACTGCACAGAGATCATCAAGGAGGCCTTCTGGGCTTTCAGTGGGTCCTCACTCTGGCAAACGTACTCTCCAGAGTCACTTGGCCCTACCTGATGAAGTTGCAGGCTCACAAACCCAGCAGCTGAAAGCTGAGAGGAGGTCAGAACTTGCTTCCCCTTAGCCCAGTTCAGAGTGACGGCTGGGTAGCTGTCAGTGGTACAGCTCAGATTCAGGGACATCCCCTCCAAGACTGGCAGATAGGACTCATTTTTCAGAAACTTTAGGACTGGGGAGAGAGCAGCCCCAGAATAGTTTATAACAGACACTGCATCCCCTGCATCCTCATCTCTCCAGGATGCACCTTGCATTCCTCCCTTGACTCCCAACACTTGTGCGTTGTTCCCTACCTGTCCAGTTTCCTTGGTGAACCTGAATGGTTGGAGTCTCAGGAGGATCTGAAATGGAAACATAGGACTCTGGAGTGGTTCAATTTAGACCTTCTCTTTAGATGTGGGCCACCTTCTGGGTACCATCTTCCCTTCTCTGGGTTCCTGCCTTTAGAACTTACAGATAACCCTGAGATGGACAGTCCTCTCTGAGGTCACACAAGATCTCTTGAAGGTTACTCGGCAAGTGATGTTGGTCCCATGGTCCTGGGGTTTGGGGATGAAAGAGAACCTGGAAGAGGTATGGATACTGGTGGCAGGACTCTGGGAAGAGAGGGCAGACCTTAGCCAGAGAAAAGTGTGGGAAATCTCCTCACAGACCCCTGGCATCTTACAAATCAGGGTCTCTTCGTCCCCAGATTTCAGGATCTTTGGGACTTGGATATCTGGTTTCTGTGTCAGATCTGGAGGAGGAAAGAAGGAAGAAGCCATACCCCAAGGGTTAAGCCAGTTAATGTAATGAAGGGATTCTTTCCCCAGCTCTCTCCCTCTTTTTCTGGGCATCCCCATCTGTCCCCAAACCTTGAGTCCCTTACCTGACACACTGACAAACACCTTCTTTTCAAAGTCAGGTTCTGAGTTTCCTCTCTTCACACTGATTATATATTTTCCTGCGTCAAATTTCTGAGCATTACTGATGAACAGAGAGCAGCTTTGGTTGGAGAAATTCCCAATCACTCGGAAGCGGCTTTGAAATTTTCTAGGTATGTTCTGATGGGGATTATTGGTGGCCACTAGGTTGTAACTGCTTTTTTCCCTCCAAAACCAAAAGAAAAAGATCCGGTTGTTGGCTTTGTTCTCTCCATGGTAGGAGAAGTTACAAGGAATTTCTACACACAGGTGCTCTTGAACTGTCACTGTTTCGAGGACTTTCAGACTGAATTTTGCTTCTTGTTGGAGCAGCTCTAAGGGGGGGGTGGAGATTGGGAAGAAGCTCAGGGGCTTTCTCAGAGCCTGAGCTTCCTCCCATCATCCAGTGTTCAGCAACCTTGCTCACCCAATTTCAGCATCTGTCACTACTTACCCCCCCAGACAACAGGCAGCAAGAGCAGGCATAGAAGCTTTCCTGAAGAAACAAGACTGGAGGAGGAATCCAGGTTCCATCCTGGGACCTCCTCCAGCCCCTGCATCTGTGAAAATGTCAGTCTGTCTGCTCAGAAGGAAAGATTGAAGGAAGCTACTGGAAGAAGAAGGAAAGGGGCTCAGCTTCCAAGGAACCTCACAGTTCTGGGAACCAAGGAGGAGAGGTCTCGGGGACTGTTGCGTCTGGCTCAGCTGTCACCAAATCAGATTCAAGAAGATGGATTCCCCCCAAAGCAGTCACAATGAGGAAACTGGAGTGTTATGCCTTCAGAATGACAAACAAGGAAGAAGAAGTAGAAGCAAATTGCTGATCTAAATAATGGTAGCTTAGATTGGTGAGGAAGTTCTATCTGGTCTCTGCTGCTGACACCTCATAATGTTCACTTCAACAAACAAAAGCCAAAGTGTATCTGAGGAATGAGAAAAACAAGAGATCTCTTCAAGAAAAAGAGATATCGACAAAGTTTCATGTGAAAATAAGCAAGGAAAAATAAAAATGGAAGGGATTTAATGAAAACAGAAGGGGTGGCAAAATTATACAGAACTATACAAGAAAGATCTTAATATCCCCAGTAACCATGAAGGTGTGGTTACTGATCTAGAGCCAGACATCCTGGAGAATGAATTCAAATATATCTTAGGAAGCGTTGCTAACAATAAAGCTGGTGGAGGTGATGGTATCCCGCCTAAACTATTTAAAATCCTAAAAGATGATGTTGTTAAAATGCTGAACTCACATGCCAGCAGATTTGGAAAATTTAACACTCCTCACCGGATTGGAAAAGACCAATTTATGGCCCAATCTTAAAGAACAGCAATTTCAAAGAAAGTTCAAATTATTAATTGGGCTCATTTCCCATGCTGGCCAGGTTATGTTTAAGATTCTGCAAGCTAGGTTTCTGTCATTTCTGAAATGAGAATTATCAGAAGAGCAGAATTTCTGAAGCGAGAATTATCAGAAGAGCAGGTTGGTTTCTGAACATGCAGAGAATTAGAAACCAAATTGCCCACAGTCTACCTTGCTGAAGAAAGCAAGGTAGTTTCAGAAAAACATCTCCTTCTACCTCATTGATTCCAATGAAACTTCTGACTGTGGATCACAATAAAATATAAGTCCTTCTCAAAGAGAAGAGATTACCAGATTATTTTACTTATCTCCTGAGGAACCTATATGTGGGCAAAGGAACAACTGATTAAGTTAAGGAATACAAGGAGACTATATATTTTCACCTTAATTATTTCATTTATATGCAGAGTACTTCATGTGAATGGCAATCTGTATGGAACAAAAGGTTAGAATTAAGCTTGCAGAGAGAACCTTGAATAATTTCAGAGATAATGATGATACTACTCTGATGGCAGAAGATGAATTAAGAAGTCTCTTGATGAGGGTCAAAGAAGAAAGTGTGAAAGCTGACTTGAAGCTTAGCACACACACAAAAAAACTAAGATCTTAGCAACTGGTCCCATTACTTCCTAAAAAATAGGGGGGAAAGCAATGGAGGAAGTGTCAGATTTTATATTTTGGGGCTCAAATATCCTTGCAGGTGGTGACTGCAGTCATGAAATTAAAAGATGCTTGCTCCTTGGAAGAAAAGTTATGGCAAATCTAGACAGCATAAAAAGCAGAGACATCACCTTGCTAACAAAATGGTCAAAACAATGGTTTTTTAAAGTAGTAATGTATGTCTGTGAGAGATAGACTCTAAGCAAAGCAAAGCAGCAGAAAGGAAATGCCTCCTCATATCTCCTCTTAAGGGCTAACATTGTTCCTTATGAGCAAAGAAGTGAAACTCTTTGTCATCACTGTTACTCTTTCTAAAAACTCACTAATCGTCCTATTTATTATGATATGATGGAAAATTTCCACAGAAATTAAAGCCAGATTCTTGGAGTTATAGTTTGTGGATTTAAAAAAAAATTTTTTTTGGTGAAAATTGGGACATTTACCTGTTGCAATTTTTATATGCCTTTCCCATTCTCCATAGTCTTTTTTAAGATCACTGGTAGCAGCCTAATAGGCAACTAGATGGAACAGTGGACAGAGTAATGGCCCTGGTGTCTGGAAGACCTGATTTTAAATTTGACCTCTGATACTTACTAGCTATGTGACCCCAGATAAGTCACTTAACCCTTAAGCCTCAGTTTGCTCATCTATAAAATGAGTTGGAGAAACAAGAAAACCCCAAATGAAGCCAGAAGAAAAGTCAGATACAACAAACTGACCATACAATAAGACCAATAGTATTGATCCAATCACATCTCCCAGTTATTTCAATAGCCTGGTTCATAATTCATCTAAGACCTGTAGATTACAGCTCAGCAAGGGAAGATAATGATAATAATAATAACAGCAACTAGCATTTATACAGCACTTTAACCATTTCAGAATACTGTACATTCATTATTTCGTTTATCTCCCACAAAAACCCTGTGAATTTGGTGCCATTATAATTTCTCTTTTTTTTTCCAAACACATGAAGAACTTGGAATTGGGTAATTTGCTGGGATCACACAGTTAGTTAAGTAACTGAGGCAGGATGTGAATCCAGATCTTTGATCACTGTTCATTACAGGGAAATAGAAGCCAGAGTTATGGTTGATCTGTTAATTATCATCATGACAATCCCATTCACCTTGCAGGGAAGGCCGTCCTTTCTTTGCTCTTCCTTCCCTCCTCCCCGTCTATTATTTTTAATTTTTATTACCATCCTTGATGTATCCTGAACTTCAGGACTCAAGACTATTCTTGCAGGACTATTTTCATATTACCTACATTCTTTTTTTGGGCCTTCTTGTGGATATGTATATATATATATATATATATACATATATATGTATATATAAATTAAAGTTGGTCATACCTCCTTCCTTTTGGTAGAAAGGTAAAGATCTATATGTTCAGAATGTTAAATGTACCATAAAGGTCAGTTGAGGTTTGTTTTTTTGTTTGATTATTTTTGGTAATGATAATAATAACCAGCATATATAGGAGACCTTAAGATTTGCAAAGTTCTTCACAAATAGTATCTCATGTAATCCTCAAACAACCCTGGAAGGTAGATATAATTATTCCCATTTTGAAGGTGAAGAAACTGAGTCAGACACAGATTTAATCATTTGTTCAGGGTCACAGTAAGGGTCTGAATCAGGATATCAATTCAGATCTTCCTGACTCTAGGTTTAGCTCTCTCCTGAGCTATCTGCAAGGGTGGGGATCAGAGCGAAGAAGTAGGAAAAGTATATGCAAAAATGACTATGATATAATAAGAAAAAAATCTTAATTGAAATTTCCCTTTGCAACCCCACAGTTCTATTTTTAACAACTTCCCTTTTCCTCCCCTTCCTCTTTAGAATTGTTCCTCTTTCTCTTTTCAGACTTGCATTCTTAAGGCTTCTCACTCTTTCTGGACTAACCTCTCTGGGAGGATTTTGGGCCACGGACTCTTTTCATTGAACCTTTGGAAATTTAGTGTCCCCAAATAAATGGCATATGTCAGCCAGTGCCTAGCCTTTCCTTCCCTCTCACAGACTGTCTCTGGCTCTGGCTCTGGCTCTGGCTCTCTTTGTTTATGTCTCTGTTTCTCTGTCTCTCTCTTTTTTCCCCTCACCCCCTCACAAGGGAATTTTAGGACCCTGTTCAGAGGTTGAGGGAAAGACACTAGGAGAAACACCTTGTGTTGGCTGACTCAGTCAAGTCCCTTTGGGACTATATATGATCAAGGAGTCTGTGTTTCTGAGGACTGGGGAGTAGGGTGGGACTTAGTCTGCTTCTCCTTCTCCATTGGCCATGATAGAACCTGAGAGAGGCAATGTGTTCAGCCAGGAGCAGAGATGCATCCCCAAGGATTGATATGGACTGAGAGATAGTCAGCCTTCAGATTACAAGTCCCTTCCCAGCTGAGAAGAACTCTTACTCTACTGACCCCGTGAGTCCTGCTAAGTAACCCACCCAGCAAAGACCCTGCACCCAATTAGAGGTGCATGAGAACTCTACAAAGAAGGAAAATGCTTGTAGACTTGGGAGAGTTGTTTGGTCACCTGTATTAATGACTCATGGTGGTGGTCAATTCTTCATGGGTTTTTCTTGGCAAAGATACTGGAGAGATTGGCCATTTCCTTCTCTGCCTCATTTTATGGATGAAGAAACTGAGGCAATCAGGGTGAAATGACTTGTTCAGGGTCACACACAGCTAGGAATTGTCTGAGGTCAGAACTGAACTCATGAAGGTGAGTCTTCTTGACTTCAGGCTAATGTACTGTGTACTATGGTGCCCCCTAGCTGTCCTGTTTGGTAACACATGCTCCTTTATCTATTGTCTTAATGTCATACTACTTTAGGTTTAAGTCGATCCTCCTCATGGACAAAGTGTGTATTTATGGGAAAGCACTTCACAAGGAATAGTAGAGGAAAGTGGTTTTTTTGGGGGGGTTGTTTTGTTTTGTTTTTTTGGTAAATACCATTTGTACTATATCAGCTTAACAAGAATCAAAGTTTTCTGGCTGTGGTTAGGAGTAGCTAACTCCTAGGGTTATCCCTACAGTAATTTCTTCCCCCTGAGGACTCAAATATGAAATATAGGACAAGCCAAGGAAATGACACATATGGGGTGCTATAGAAGGAAGAAATAATTATTAGTTTTTCCACTTAGAGAGAAAGAAGGGAATGAGAGAGACACACACAGAGAGAGAGGCAAATATGTAGACAAAGAGAGAGAGAAAGGATGAGAGAGACACGGAGAGAGACAGAGAGGGAGGGGAAAAGAGAGGAAGGGAAAAAAGAGGGGGAGAAAAAAAGGGAAAAAACTGAGGGTACAGAAATTAAACTCAAGGAACTTAGAAAGAGGGGACATATGTATACATACACAAACATACTAAATGCAAAATAAATTAGAGATGGTCAAAAGAGGGAAGACACTAGAATTAAGACTTGAGAAAGGCTTCTTCTAGAATGTGAGACTTGAGCAGGGTCTTAAAGAAAGCCAGAAAGGTCATGATGGGATACAGTGCAAAGTCCTTAGTGTATGGTTTGAACTAAATGGCTGCTGAACTCTCTTTTGAGGCGTCTTTAAGTTCTGCCATTCTGTGAACGAAATGGGACAGTGGCTAATCTGTCAGTAAGTGAACTAAATCTAAGCACCTACTGAGTATCCAAAACTGGCTTAAGTACTTGAAACAAAAAGTCACAGTCCCTGACCACAAGAAAGTCATTTCCTAATAGGGTAGAGACAATGTGCTAATACTTATATAATGCAAAGGAAAGTGCTAACTGTGGAAAGGGTGGAAGTAAGAGTTGGGGCGGAAAGACGTCTTACCACAGAGGGTAGAATTAGAGGTAGAAATGAAAAGGGAGAACAGAGCATTCTAGCCAGCAGGGACAGCCCACGACAGAGGATTTGAGAGATAGAGTATCATAGACAAGAAAGAACAAGACATCTATCATGGCTAGATCATAGAGTAGAAGGGGAAAATGCTGGAAAGGAAGAGGTCAGGCTGGGGAAGGCTTTTATTCTAAAAAAATATTTTATATTTGCTCTTGGAGCTAATAGAGTCACTGGATGAGTTGGAGGGTGACATGATCAGATTTTGCTTTAGAAAAATCTCTTTGAAAGTTAGGTAGAGCATGGATTGGAGGGGGGCACTCGAAGTCATGAGAGTCATTAGAGATTTAAAGTAGCCAAGATGAGTAGGTGAGTAGTGAAGAGAGCCGGAACCAAGATGATGGCTGTGCAAGTGGACAAGAGATGTGTAGGAGAAGCAGTGAGAAGGTAGGTGACACAGTGGAGATTGTCCTGTCTTGGGCATGGAGAAGGTCTGAGTTCAAATCCTCTTTCAAGTGCTTCTTAGCTATAAGATCTTGGACAAATCATTTAACCATTTGTTAACCATTTGACTCATCTATAAAATGTGGATGGTTAAAATATTTACTCCCTAGGGTTGTTGTAAAGACCAAATGAGATTATATTGGTAAAGCACAGTACAAATCTCAAAATGCTACATAAATATAAGCTATTATTCTTATTATATTGTTATAAAATATCAATATTTAGCAACTTATCAGAAATGTGAGGTTCATGTGTGAGTAGTGTTGAAGATAATGCTAAAGTTGAGAGCTTGCTTTGACTAGGAGAAGGGTGGTCCTTTGACCATCCAAGGTGCCAAAGAAAAAGGTTTTGTTGTTGTTATTTTAAAGACTAAGTCTTCCCATTTGTTCAGGCTGCAAGTATAGGAGCTACTCATAGTCCCATGACTGGTTGACATGGGAGCTTTGACCTGTTCCTTTTTTGACTTGGTCCAGTCTTCCTCTCCATAGACTACCCAGTGGCTCCTACTCGCATATTGATGATTCTATCATGGACACTGATCTGGATAGCCCATTACACTTCAGAATTCTCAAATTCAAAAGATTCATAAGCTTTAGCTTTCTGGTGAGCTAGGATCATAGGCATGTAGGACAAATTTTTTGTGCCTTATTCATTTTCCAGTTGTGTCTGGCTCTTCATGACCCTATTTGGGGTTTACTTGAGGAAGATACTGGAGAAGTTTGCCATTTCCTTCTCCAGATTTGATAGATGTGGAACTGAAGCAAATGGGTTTTTCCTCAGACTTGCCCAGGTTCCTATAGCTAGGAAGTATCCGAGGCTATACTTGAACTCAGGAAGAGGAGTCTTCTTGACTCTAGGAATGGCACTCAATCCACTGCACTACCTACCTGCTTCTATATATGACAGTGTTTGGCAATAATGGGGAAGTTTGGAAGAAGGTAGCACTGGGAGGAAGATAATGAGTTTCTGACTAGTATTAGTTATATTTCTCTTTAGCACTTTGGTTCCCCTACTTCACTACCAAGGCTCTCCCTATTGGTTCTAGATGTAGTTTAAACACCCCTCTCCCATAAGTTTACTACATTAGCTCCACGTATTCACCAGCCTCAGTCTTCCCCATAAAGAAGTGTGACAGGTAGGCACAACTATGCTATGGCAAACTACCATAGTTTGCCAAGAAAATCTCAAAGTCATGAAGAGTCGAACATGATTGAAATGACTGGACAAAAACAACTATCATTCCAGGCTGAAGGATGGTCTATGTGTTAATAGATGGATAAGAATAAACATATCCTCAAAATTTCCATTATCATTAAGGATTATAGAGAAAGGTTAAAATGATAGGGGATGTGGGTGATTTCATTCTGTTTCAGTAGTCTTAGAGGAAGACACAAATGGGACGGATGGGAGATTCTAGGGGGAAAGGGAAGGAAATCGTTATTTCACAATAGAGTGAATTTTAAGATGAAACTGTGTAATCATGAAAGAAGGAACGGGGAAAAATATTCTATGAACCTCAATTTAAACTGATTAATAAAGAAAGATTGAACACAATTACCCAGAGATTTTAGATTAGGGAAAAAACTCAAAAGGGAAATAAAAGGGGACCAGAGCACAGGAGAGATAAAGATTTAAGAAGGAGAGCAGGATATGTAAGGGAATAATCATGAGCAAAAGCAATCTTGGATGTTGGAGAGAGGAACATGAAGGGAGGACTAAAAAGAAAGTAAAAGAAAGTAAAAACTTGGGATCAGAGGCAGAGTAAGGGTGAGAAAACAGCTGAGACAGAGGGACCATCTGTTTCATTCATTAGATACAAGTGTCACACAAATTTCTTTCCTTCTATACAGCCATCTTCTTATTTGTAAAGAGGGAAGGAAGTAAAAAAAAAGAAAAGAAAAGAAGTATGAGGACATACTAGAGGTAATAAATGATTAATGACCATATTTGAAAATGTTAATGGAAGGAAATCACCCATAAAAAGGAAGAAGAAAACAAAGGATTAAAAAAAAAAAGCAGAATCTGCCAATATGCTGTCCATAAGAAATACATCTGAAGCACAAGATTGTGGTAGAGTTGAAATTAGAAAATAGAAGCAAAATCTATTATGCTTCAGTTGAACTCATAAAAGCAGAAGGAGGAGTAGGATAAATGGTACAGTGGATAGAACACTAGCCCTGGAATTAGGAGGATCTGAGTCCAAATACAGCCTCAGAAATCAGTAGTGTGATCCTGGGCAAGGCACTTAACTCTTATTGCCTCCAAAAAGAAAAAAATAAAAAGCAGGAATAGCAACCATACTTTTAGATACAGTTAAAGTCAGCATGAAAAAAGTAAAAAGAGATAATATGTTATGGAAATATATTATGTTTATGATTATCTCAATAGATGCAGAAAAAGCATTTGATAAAATCCAACACCCTTTCCTATTAAAAACACTGGAGAGTATAGGAATAAATGGGCTTTCCCTTAAAATGATCAGTAGTATCTACTTAAAACCTTCAGCAAGCATCATATGTAATGGAGTCAAACTAGAACCATTCCCAATAAGATCAGGAGTGAAACAAGGCTGCCCACTGTCACCATTATTATTTAATATTGTCTTAGAAATGTTAGCTTTGGCAGTAAGAGAAGAAAAAGAGATTAAAGGAATTAGAGTAGGTAATGAGGAAACCAAATTATCACTCTTTGCAGATGACATGATGATATACGTAGAGAACCCTAAAGACTCAACTAAAAAACTATTAGAAACAATTCACAACTTTAGCAAAGTTGCAGGATACAAAATAAATCCACATAAATCATCAGCATTTTTATATATTACCAATAAAGTTCAGCAGCAAGAGATACAAAAAGAAATTCCATTCAAAATAACTGTTGATAGTATAAAATATTTGGGAATTTATCTGCCAAGGGATAGTCAGGAACTATATGAACTAAACTACAAAACACTTTCCACACAAATCAAATCAGACCTAGTCAATTGGAAAAACTTAAAATGCTCATGGGTAGGCCGAGCGAATACAATAAAAATGACAATATTACCCAAACTAATTTACTTATTTAGTGCCATACCAATCAAATTCCCAAGAAATTATCTTACAGATCTAGAAAAAATAGTAGCAAAGTTCATTTGGAAAAACAAAAGGTCAAGAATTTCAAGGGGATTAATGAAAAAAAAAAGGCTGACGATGGTGGACTTGCTGTACCAGATCTAAAACTATATTACAAAGTAGCGGTCATCAAAACCATTTGGTACTGGCTAAGAAATAGAGTAGTCGATCAATGGAATAGGATAGAATCACAAGACAAACTAGGCAATAACTATAGCAATTTAGTCTTTGATAAACCCAAAGACCCCAGCTTTTGGGATAAGGATTCACTATTTGACAAAAACTGCTGGGAAAACTGGAAACTAGTGTGGAAGAAATTAGGGCTTGACCCACATCTAACACCACATACCAAGATAAGGTCTAAATGGGTTCAGGATATAAAGAGTGATACTATAAGTAAATTAGAGGAACGTAATATAGTTTACCTCTCAGACCTATGGAGATGGAATAAATTTATGTCCAAAGAAGAACTGGAACTCTTAATTGAAAACCAGATAGATAACTTTGACTATATTAAGTTAAAAAGTTTTTGTACAAACAAAATCAATGCAGACAAGATTAGGAGGGAAGCAATAAACTGGGAAATCATCTTTACATTTAAGGGTTCTGATAAAGGTCTCATCTCTAAAATATATAGAGAATTGTCTCATATTTATAAAAATTCAAGCCATTCTCCAATCAATAAATGGTCAAAGGATATGAACAATTTTCAGAGGATGAAATTAAAACTATTTATAGTCATATGAAAAGGTGCTCCAAATCACTATTGATCAGAGAAATGCAAATCAAGACAACCCTGAGGTACCACTTCACACCTGTCAGATTGGCTAAAATGACAGGAAAAGTTAATGATGAATGTTGGAGGGGATGTGGGAGGGCTGGGACACTGATGCATTGTTGGTGGAGCTGTGAATGGATACAGCCATTCTGGAGAGCAATTTGGAGCTACGCTCAAAAAGTTATCAAACTGTGCATACCCTTTGACCCAGCAGCATTTCTATTGGGCTTATATCCCAAAGAAATCATAAAGAAAGGAAAGGGCCCCACATATGCAAGAATGTTTGTGGCAGCCCTTTTTGTAGTGGCTAGAAACTGGAAATTGAATGGATGCCCTTCAATTGGAGAATGGCTGAATAAATTGTGGTATATGAATATTATGGAATATTATTGTTCTGTAAGGAATGACCAGCAAGATGATTTCTTTTTTTTTTATTTTTTTTTTATTTTTTTTTTGTTAAAGCTTTTTATTTGTATAACATATGTATGGGTAGTTCCCCAACATTGATCTTTACAAAGCTTTCCATTACAAATTTTACCCCCAGTCCCCTCCCCTCCCCTAGATGGCAGGAAGTCCACTACATGCTAATAATGTTGAAACAGCAAGATGATTTCAGAGAGGCTTGGAGAGACTTACATGAACTGATGCTGAGTGAAATGAGCAGAACCAGGAGATCATTATACACGGCAACAGCAGTACTATATGACGATCACTTCTGATGGACATGGCTCTCTTCAACAATGAAATGTTTCAAACCACCTCCAATTGTTCGCTGAAGAAAGCCATATACACCCAGAGAGAGGGATGTGAAATGTGGACCACAACATAACATTCTCATACTCCTTGATTGATGTTTGCTTACATTGTGTTTCCTTTATCTGATATATTTTTTGTGTAGATAAGATTTTTCTTGCACAACAATGATAAGTTTGGAAATATGTATACATATATTCGATTTGCCAATATTTTAACATAATTAACATGTAGTGGATATCCTGCCATCTAGGGGAGGGGCGGGGAGTTGGGGGGAAAAATTTGTAACAGAAAGCTATGTAAGGGTTATTGTTGAAGAATTACCCACACATATGTTATGCAAATAAAATTTTAAAAAAAGAAATATATTATGTTTAGAGGCATCATAATGAATGAATTGATCAATGACAATATTTTTCATATGTACCTAATAGCATAGCATCTAAATATATAAAGAAAACAGATTGGAGAGAGAAATAGATAGCAAAACTATGATGGGGGGGAACCTTTATTTATCCCTCTGAGGTTTAGGCAAATTTAACAAAAAAAAATAAAAAGTAAGTTAAATATTTAAAGACAACTTTAGAAAAAATAAAGATAATAAATACTTGATGATTATTGAATGAGAACAGAAAATAATTTACTTAGGTACATTGCACATTTACAAAAATTGGCCAGGTATTGAGGCATAAAGTTTTACAAAAATATAGAAAAACGTACGTTAGGCACATTTGATCACAATGCAATAAAAATTATAAAAATATAATAAAGGATTCTAATAAGTTTTGTTTTTAAATGCATTTATTTATTTATTCAAGACAAATATTAAATAGAAAAAAACAAAATAGAAAAGGAAAAAAGACAGAAAAAGAAAAAAACTTCTCATGTCCAGAACAACATAAGGAAGGATTTAAAATATGTAACAATAAATTTCCATTACAAGAAAGCATATATAATCATAGAAGACATTGTATTTAGAACTGTCCATCTTTGCTTCCTTGTAGGGTTTTTTTTGTTCTCTGCTGTGTATTTTTTACTTTATTTTTTTTCCTTTTTCCTCCTTCCCCAACTCCCCCCCCAAGCAGGCTACAGTTAAACGTGGATATGACTATGCAGACATATTTACACACACCCACATATATACATACATACATGCATGCATATACACACATACACATATACACAAACATACAAATATATCTCCAACAATATTAAAATGGCTGACCTATAATGTAGAGTTCTCTCTTGATTGAATCTTTTTAAACTTAGACTTTGAGATCAGTGGTTACTACCCCTGCGTTTTCCCCCTAACAAAAGCTCCTGATCGTTATTGTGTTTGGATATATCTCTCGTTTTGTATCCTTGCTAATTCTTCTACTTTACTTCTACCTGCTAACTTGCCTTGCTATTACTTAACCTTACCCTGCCCCAAGATCCTTTCCTTATCCTCTTCCCCCATTCCCTCCTTCTTTACCCCATTCCCAATAATCTTCACATCCTTCTATATATCACCTTATATACCTGTTCTGATGGCTTTCTAAACCACTTCTTTCAATAATTATCGTGCTATTCCTAGAAATAGCTTTCCCAGCATCTCTACGTGGGATACACCATTAGAAGCACTCTGCATATGAGTCATACCCCATTACAGAAAAAAAGGAATAAAATATCTACTCAGAGAAAAAGGGATATTGTCACAGAGCCAGTGCAATTTTCCCTGTTTCCATCTCTCCTTGATATTGATCAAAATGGACAATCAACCAATTAGTTTGAAAATTCATGGTTTGCTTATGCAATATGCCAATGACCTTATCCATGATTAAAGGATGAGGGGAAAGGAATCAATGAAGAGGAAATAATGCTGCTACAATCATCAGGAAGTGGGTAAATCACATCTTGATTCTCTAATTCTAAATTTGGTGTGTTCCTTTGTTCCCAGTTCCAAGGTAAAGTTGCAGGTTCCCTATTTAGTAAATGCCTCTTGTTTGTAATGGGAGAAGTCATTTGAATCTTCCTTATCCATCTCCAGGTGTGTGGGAATGATTACCTGTCCACTAAATCAGAGTCTCACCTGCCTCTCTGATAAATCCTGAGCTTTACAATTAGCTTTTTAAATGGCATGGGGCTCTTACTCTTCGTTTGCTCCATAGTAGGACTTTGTCTTGACATCCCCAAATTAATGCGGAATTTGTTTTCAGTTCTGACTCCTTTCTTGGGGTTCTCATTGGTCAGGATGAGGCTTGGGGCCTCCTCAATCACTGCCTTATAAAAAAGGCAATGGAATTGTCTACACCAAGGGAAAGGAAGGAGGATCATCATTATCATCCCCACCACCAGTGGTTTATGATTACTTGAATAACTTGTACACTTGGTGGGGGGAAGTCATTTATTCATTTATCTAAGCCATTGGAAGCTGACATCTGGATTTGAGCTGGAGGATGTGGAAGGGGACAGGAGGACTGCATTATCTACTGAAAGTTGGCAGAGAAAATGGGGCTTGTACCAGACTCAAGTTAGGCAAGGAGATAGGATGAATTAGTTAGAACCTTTGTTGGATAGAGGTTGGTTGCTCAGGGTTCTGAACATCATTGGGGTAGGACCTCCGGTCCTATACTGCTGTTTTTTTCTTCATTCTTGATGAGGACCATGAAATCAGGGAGGGGATTCCATGAATGCAAGTGAGTTGGATTGAAGTGAAGGAGTCCTGGGCAAGGTCACCTGCCTCTCCTTATTCTCCAGAACCAGCTGGTTCCAGTGGCAATATATAGATCAGGATGACGGGAGATGGCTGTGGATGCAGTGGGAGCAGCACTGTACTAGTGATCCATTGGAGCATATCAATTAATCTGTGTTTTCCCAATCTGTTCTCTTCATAGCATCCATGTTCAGGTTTGTGACTTTCTCTAATGCAGGTCAGCTCTATCTTTTCTGTCCCATTCTGCCCAGTGTGCAAGACCTAAAGGAAAGGATGGTTCAGGATAGACCTCTCAGACTTCCTTCCCAAGTGATCCCTCTTGCTCTCACTCCTACCCCCAATCTCTTGATGGAAATGGAGCTCCATTCTCAGAGGGTGAGAATATCAGTTATTATATCCCCTGCTCCAGTAAATAAAAATTAAAATAAAAAACAATCAATCAGAAAGGGTCAAGGCACTGGAGGCCAGGGTCCTGGTCCCTTGATAGAAAGATAGAGATACTCACCAAGTGTAATAGAGCCAGGTGAGGCCATAAGTGAGGAGAAAACCAATTCCCATAAGGACTCCCCGGAGCCCAGTAAGGATTAAAGGCCAAGAGCTATTTTTCTGCATTGAGGCTGAAGACAAAGAGAAGACAGAGTGAGTTTCCCGTTAACAATGATCAATTCCATCTTTCCAACTTCTCTGGATGCAGGTGTCTTCCCACCATCATCCCTCCTACTCACTCTGTACATAGAGGTTCAGGGAGGCCTGTTGTGTCCCAAATGGGTGCCAGACTTGGCAGGAGTATTCCCCACTGTCTGTTACTTTCACACTGGACAGCTTCAGGGGCAGAGCCTGGAAGTGAGAGGCTGGAGAGCTATTCATAGTTCGACCTTCCCAAGTCCAACTGAACATTGCAGATAAGTTGCTGTCAACAGTGCAGACTAGAAGAAGGGTCTCTCCCTCTGGGAGAAGCAGGTAAGAGCCAGTTCCTGGGATCAATACTAAAAAGATCATTGACTTTTAAACTGAAAAGCTAAGGTCTGGATGGAAAAGACTTGTTCAAGGTCATATAGAGGAAATTAAAATAAGGCAAGAAGGCAACGAGACTCGGTTGCAACAGAATTTGCCAGAATCCAGTCCAACCCAGACTTCCCTTTGTCTCTGATTTCGATTAGTGAGATAATGCGCTCTGTCTCTTTCTCTTCCTCTGCCATTGGTCCATATTCAATCCAGTCCTAGCAGATGTCAACCATTTTATCTACAGACACTGGTTGGGTTTTTGCAAAAGCCTTCCTTAGGAATTAAGGGAAAGATGGTAAGAGATATATCTAGATCCCAGGACCCAGAATTATCCAGGGCTAGCCAGAGTCCAGAGGCTTTGACTTAAGATGACTGTGGTTACAGGTCCTGACTCAGCTTCCTGGACTAAGCAGCTTTGTTGCCACCAGGTTCACAGATGGATTCAAGTAGATGAATGTTTTCTAACAGGGAAATTCTCCAAGTGGTCAGCTTCTCTAACAGGGAAAACCTTGGCCAGGATTAACTCTCCTTTTAGATCATGGCCATTTCGGACAATTTGATAGTGAAATTGATTTATGGAGCCCTTCTCAGTATTTTTAAATAATTGAAAGAAATGCTAAATTCCAGCTACTGATTAGTAAAAATAAAAATAAAAATAAAAAATCCAATTCACAGACCCTCTGAAGTCCATGGACCCCAGGTTAAGACCCCAAGATGGCAACATGAAGTATTAGAACATTGCCCTTGATTTCTAGAGTCCCAAGTTTGAATCTCACCCCTAATACCTAACTGACATTTTATTTATGCCTGCTATTATGAAATTTCAAGTTAATGGGCATTTATTACACCCCCAGCCTAACTCCTCACCCCCTACATATGCATATCTACAAGTGAAAGAAATTAAAGACTTCATCTGAGAGAAGAAGAAGATGATAAATGATAATAAAGGAAGGCTTCCTATAGAAAGAAGTGACACCTGAGCTCAGTCTCTCGAAATAAAGGGAAGATTCTCAAATTTTTGACCCGGGACTTGACTTTAGAAGACTAGGATTAAAATTGAGACTCTCCCACTTAGTCTGCATGAAACCTTGGGCAAGCCTCCAGGTTCTGAACCTCAGTTTTCTGATCTGTAAAATAGGATGTATAAATCTTGGGCTCAGTCATTTACAGGACTGGGGTGAGGAGAGAAACATGGAAACCTTGAAGTGCTAAATAAATGAGATGAGGATGATGTTAATGGTATTGTTGTTGTTGTTGTTGTTACTGCTATTTTAAGGTGAGGGGCATCTCTTGGAAAGAGGAATCCTTTCTCCCCTGTCTCCCAGTTCCATGGATCACTAAAAAGCAAAGGGTGCCCTCCCCACAGATCCTTGATAGTACCTGTCTTGTTTCCCCATACAACATGGATGGTCAAGTTTTTCGGGGTATCTGAAATGGAAAGGTGCAGGTGACTTGGGTGACATTCAATGCTTTTCCCTCAGCATTAAAATGACACAGGGGCATTTATCTCCAGAAACAAGGAAATGAAAGAGCCCCCCAGCATGTCTCCCCCTTTGTCTCCCCTTAAGGCTCCAGATGTCTTGGCCCTCCAATGACAACTTGTGTCTCGAATCCTAGAGCATCACCCCCTCCTGTTCACTTTCTCCAGGGTTCCCTGCCTCCAGTACTCACAAAACACGTTAAGTTGGATGGTCCTCTCTGTGCTCACATTGGCTTTAGGGAAGGTTGCTCGACAAGTGAGGTTGGAGCCATGGTCTCGGGGCATTGGAGTCAGAGAGATCTCTGAGAAAGAGGTTACCTCATGGTTGGGATTCTGGGAGGAAAGGGCTGCTCCCCTCCAGGAGAAGACGGGGAGTGTCCCCATCGGACAGACGTCAGGAAATGTGCATTTCAAAGTCCCAGGATGTCCAGACTTCAGGATTTGGGGAACATAGATATCTGGCTTCTGGGTCAGGGCTGAGGGAAGCGAAGAAAAGGGATGAGCTCAGGGCAGCTAGGTGGTGCAGTGGATAGAGCACCAGCCCTGAAGTCAGGAGGACCTGAGTTCAAATCTGGTCTCAGACACTTCCTAGCTGTGTGACCCTGGGCAAGTCACGTAACCCCAATTGCCTCAGCAAAAAAAAAAAAAAAAGCAAAAAAAAGGGATGAGCTGGGCTCCAGGTCAAGTAACATGCCCCATGCAAGTCCTAGTGCTGTACATCCACTGGAGAAAACCAGCATTCTCTCCCCCAGCACCGTCCATTCTAGCTCCAACACTTCCCCTCCTTCTAAGATCATCCTCTGCCTTAGGCTGTACCCTAAGCTACTCACTCCTAGAGTTATAGGAGCATGTCCCTTATTACCCATCTGGCCCATTTCCCAATCCCATGGAAATGATGATTTCACACTTTCCTAAGTTCATTTTTTTACTTCATAAAAATTATATATATGTACATATATATATATATATTAATAAACAAATGGAAATGCTGATTTCACACTTTCCTAACTTCTTTTTTCACTTCATAAAAATTATATATATAATATATATATTAATAAACAAATGGAAATGCTGATTTCATGCTTTCCTAGGTTCTTTTTTTCGCTTCATAAAAATAATATATATATATTTTAATAAACAAAGGAGTGTGTACAAAGGTGTAGTAGGCAGGCAAAGTAGCATTCAAACCAAGGACCTCTTACTTTAGAGCTCCCCACGTGTCATGCTCCTCCGCTTCCCCTATGGCCTCTACCTTAGATCCTTGCTCCCAGACAGATCTCTAGAACATGTTCCCTGCACAGCCCTGAGCCCCAGGACAACACTTCCTTTTTTTTTTTTTTTTTTTTTTTTT
>JAJPUD010001905.1:357661-368350 GCA_023553655.1 Myrmecobius fasciatus
GATGCAGTACATGACAGAGCTCCCCCAGGCTCCCTTCCCTGTAAGAGTTCCCTACCTGTCACGTTCACATAAACTTTGAAATCCAAATAAGCGTATTTCTGTGACTTTCCAACGACCACCTCCAAGAAATATTTCCCACTGTCTGCTTTCCGGACATCGGTGATGCTCAGGGAACAGTTCTGCGTCATTGGGTGCAAATGGAGGGTGAATCGTCCCCGGGTGTCCTCCTGTACATCCTGATCTCGGTTGCTTGTGGCTACAGGCTTATCTCTGGCAGTGTCTGCCCCTTCTCGGAACCAGCTAGCAGTGAGGGACCAGAAAAAGGGGGAAAAGTGGATCTTGCAAGGAATTGTGACACACATCCCCTCTCCAACTGTCACCGAGCTGGACACCGTCAGGTCAGGAGGTATCTGGGACAGGGCACCTGTGAGTAAAGAGATTAAGCATCTTATAATTGTGGAAATGTGTATAGAAGAACTGCACGTGTTAAACATATATTGGATTACTTGCCGTCTGGGGGAGAGGGTGAGGGGAAGGCAGGGAAACAATTGACACACAAAGTTTTGCAAGGGTGACTGTTGAAAACTATCTATGTATGTATTTTGAAAATAAAAAGCTTTATATAAAAAAAGAGACTAATTATCTTAGACCGTTCTCTTCAACTACTACCTGTTCTCTTTTTCCTCCAATCCCTACTCCATTCAGTCCTCCTGTCCCCTTCTCTTCCAACCCTACCCCCTACCCTTAGCCCCCACCCCACTCACATCTCCAAAACAGGATCACCAGCAGCAGAAGCTGTAATTTCATCTCTGAGCCTCTGTCAGAACCCCAATTACAACCGAGATCCTAGGGCTTCTTCTGGGCAAGACTTCTGCAGTTCCCCCAAACACTCTTAATGTAGTTCATTTCAAATGGGAAGTGAAAGAGAAAGCCAGTGTGGGAAAGATAGAAAAAGTTACAAGAAAAGACAGCTGAGTTTTGTAATGGATAGAACACTGGCTCAGAGGTCAGGAGGACCCTAGTTCAAATTCTACTTCAGATATTTACTAGGTTACTTCATCCCAATTATCTCCCCCCAAATAGGGGAAAACCCAAGAAAAATGGGTTCTCCATCTCAAGAGGACAGACTTTCTGCAAAGATTCTGGGATCAGCTAATCCACTTTCCTGGACTCCAGAATTTTGCAACTGGATGCAGGATGGTTTGGAGAAAGTTTTTAGAAATTCTGCATGGCCATGGATCAAGGAACCAAAAACACAATCCCCAAAGAAGCCAATTTATGACTGACTCAAATAAGCAATAATTAGGAAGTATATGTCAAGGGGAGCACATATTACCAATAGAGAGCTGCCTGTTTAAAAAACAATGATTAAAAACAAACCAATTATATAATTAAGGAAATATATGCTGGGAAAGTAAAGAGGGGTGGGCATATGACAGGAACCTTAACATCACAGGACTCCCTTCCATTTTTAAACCTATGGAAGGCTGCTAGGACATTTGGTGCGTTCTAGAGAAAAACACGAGGTACAAATGACTTGTAATATACACCCAAACAGGAAATCCCAATGTTGATGAGATTGTGGATCTGCTGAAATATTGAGCATTATCAAGAATAGCTAGTGACCATCTAGAAGAGGAAGCAATTACGAGCCGCTAAGAATGAGTAGAGCCCACAAAATCTCTGTCTTTTGATAAGATTACTGGATCAGGAGGATCCCTCAGAGGTAGTTTTCCTGGATTTAACTTTCTTTAAGAAAAGTTTTATTTCTGCCTTTTGTTTTGTAAGGGTTACAATTAGGAACCTTGCTCCAAATTACCCAGATTTTCTTTTTATTTGTTTGTTTTTTTGCTGAGGCAATTGGAGTTAAGTGACTTGCCCAGGGTTACACAGCTACAAAGTGTTAAGTGTCTGAGACCAGATTTGAACTCAGGTTCTCCTGACGTCAGGGCTGATGCTCTATCCACTGCACCACCTAGCTGCCCCAGATTTACTTCTATAAGAAGTCCTTCCCATTCTCTGTTGTCCTTCAGCAACATGGATAGGCTGTTATTAATCTCATCTGTCAGTTCTTTCCTTGCCCAATATTGGATTTGTCCAACTCTGTTGACTTGAACTCATTCAGAGTGGCTGGATGCCCTTTCTCTTTAGGTCTATCCACTTCACTCTCAGTCTTGACTTCCTGTTGGGCAATCCTATTCTATTCACTCTAGTCCCTTCCCTTTCATACAAACCCATGAACCTTCTGAATTTAATATCTCCTCCCTGCTCTGCCTCCAGTCTACATTACGAGTTGATCATCAATAACGGAGAAGATGAGGACTGGATTTGGTTTGAAATAAGGTGTAGAAGAAAAGATAAAGGCTTGCTGGACCACATTTTGACAAGGTTGCCCTAACTAATAGTAAGTATTTATTAAATGTCTCATTGAATTAAAGAAAAGATATTTTTAGGAGACAGAGAAGTTGAGTATGGTTGTAGAAATCATGGAAAGATTCAGTATAGAACTAGTATTTTAATTCTAATTGTATTTTCCTTTTAGACAATTTGCTATTATTTGATATTATAGGAAAGGGCTATGGGTAGGCAAGGTATAACTAATCTGAAAGGTTGTAAAAATTACCATTCCTTTGAGAAACTTTTGCTGCCTCTAGGCAGAATAAAAAACACCTTCTCGTTGTGCTATAATCACTTTTCCTCTCATTAGAATATTTATTCCCAGAATACTCTTTGCTATCCCCCATGGACCTTTTAGCTCAGCACAACTTTCAATTAATTATCTGTATATTTAATTATGACTAAACTGAAGTCACTGCTTGATTTTTTTGAAGAAGAGAGCTTATATGCTGAGAAGGATTATTCTCCTACTTTCCCTTTGTTTGAACATTGACAGGTTTAACATTGATTGATATCCAATTTAGCTGATTGACTTAAAATTAACTTATTTTTGACTTTTTGTTTTTTTCTGATGACTTCTGTTATTATTTTTTCTAGCTTTATAAAATAATTTTTGGCATTTTCATTGCTATAGCACTAAATAAGTAAATTTGGTCAGGTAGATTTGTCATTTTTGTTATATTAGCTCAGCTCCCCCATTGGCAATTGATATTTTCCCCAATTGTTTAGATCTGGCTTTATTTGTCTAGCCATTCCAGAAAGCAGTTTGGAATTATATCCTCCAAATCACTAAAATGTGATATTTAAGAAAGAGACTTGCTTATCTTTTTGAAGACTACCAAAGAAGGAAACATTTTTATCAGTTTTTTTTTTCAGTTTGTTTAATTTTGAGATTAGCAGGTCTTTTCTTCCTGTTCCCCAGTTAGCCAGAGGAAGACTTCCTAGCATGTTTTCAATGTTCTAATAGCATCCCCAAATCAGCTAATGGCTACATTGGAAGAGATTAAAGTCAAATCTTCACAAGGAACCCACTAAAGAAACTTTAGCATGTCTAAGGATGACACTTCTTTCAACTTTCTTGAGTTTTTTTTTTTTTTTTACCTCCTTCCCAGCAGACTGGAGATATCTCCATCATTGTGGCCCTATCTTTTGAATTGTGAATCCCATTTTGGACTACTATTTCATGAGGTTCTCAGCCCATCCAGGCACACTTTTCTCCTGGCACCACTCCTGATTCTCCAGATTTTCCCCCCTCTCCTTCCTCTTCCCAGTTTTCTACCTCCATCAAATGTGTAATCTTCCCCTACATATGTAATCTTTCCTCTCTTTCTTTCTCTCTCTGTCTCTCTGTCTCTCTGTCTCTCTCTGTGTGTGTCTCTCTGTCTCTGTCTCTCTTCTTCTCTCTGTGTCTTTCAACTCCATTAAGATCACAATTATGGGGCAGCTAGGTGGCGCAGTGGTTAGAGCACCAGCCCTGAAGTCAGGAGGACCTGAGTGCAAATCTGGTCTCAGACACTTCCTAGCTGTGTGACCCTGGGCAAGTCATTTAACCCCAATTGCCTCAGCTAAAAACAAAAAACAAACAAACAAAAAAGAAGATCACAATTATGACACTCATCATACATATGAAGTCATGCAAAACAGTCCTATATTAGGCAGATTGAAAAAAAAAGCAAAAAAAAAAATTAAGAGGAAAAAATATGCCTCGATCTATACCCAGACTGAATTTATCTGGCTTCTCTAGTTCTCCATCTGGGTGTGAATCGCATTTTTGATTATGAGTCCTTTCGAGTTCTGGTGAATCAGAGCTATCTGACAGTTCTTAGTTGATCATCATTACAGCATATACATTACCATGCACAAAGTTCTCCTGGTTCTGTTCTCTTCCCACCACATGGTCATTCACCAGATGCTATCTTTCCCCTGAGATGTGAATGAACCAAAGGGGTGGCTAAAGTTACACTGGGTCTTTTCAAGAGACCCCAACAATCCCACTCAGTAGTCAATCAAAAAAGACACCTCCCAAGGTGACTAAAACTAATTACCAAATGTCCATGAACACTTCTCAATCTGTCCAAAGCATATTGAACCATTTGTCATCACAATTCTCCTGGAAGCTATCTGACTAGACCTCCCTCATGTGGATCCTGCAGCAGTTGAGCAAATTGACAGTCTGTGCATATAAGTCAGACCAACAAATACAACTTTTTTAATCCCATACTCTAGAATATTGCCACAAGGTGAAGTTGAGTTTTAGTTGATCATTACACTAACAAAATCCAGATCTTCCCTTTTTTTTAGTTTGTGAAAGGATATTAGCCCTTCTTCAATGTAACACTCCCATTCTTCATGGTTAATGAAGGAGAGAAAAGATATTTACAAAGCTCTTACCATGAGCCATGCATGGTATCAAGCACTGGGTCTAGGAATACAGAAGTAATACAGCTTTTGTCTTCTAGTAAAATGGACAGTACATAGTGTTGTGGCTTGCATCTGGGGAGTCACAAGGAATAGTGAGTGGAGCCATCAGACAGTCAATCAACACCCTCTTTGCAGAAGTAACTGCGCTATTTATTTGATATCCACAGCAGGGTGAAGAAAAGGGGTAAAAGCTTACACATGCAGTGAAAGAGAAGATGGCAAAATGGCCCTGGCTATGGTAGATGTTGGATGAGCTTTGGGTCATGATCCAGTAGGTAGCTAAGATAAAACCTTCCCTTGCTCCCCAATCAAGACAGTCCCAGAGTGGGAAGTCTAAAACTGGGTTAAGGAGCTTTCCCTGAGTCTGAGGGCACAGATTCAGAAGATCTCATTACGGGTAGAGGAGGATTTCAACCAGCGTATCCACTAGTTCTTTTGGCACAAGGCAAATTGATCCATGTGGGTCTTGGGGTTGCAGCTTATAAAGAGATACATAGATGGCACAGTGGATAGAGTGGAGTCAGGAGGACCTAAGGTCAATCCACTCTCAGATACTTCCTATTTGTGAGACCCTGGGCAATACATTTCACCACTGCTTGCTTAAGTTTCCTTACCCATAAAATTGAGGCAATAACAGTAATTACTTCCCAGGGTTTTTTTGGTAAGGACAGAATGAGTTAATAGTAGTAAAACTTTGCACAACCCTTGGCACATCATTTTTGTTCAGTTGTGTGGCCCCATTTTGAGGTTTTCTTGGAAAAGATATTGATGTGGTTTGTCATTTCTTTCTCCAGTCATTTTACAGATGAGAAAATGAGGCAAACAGGGTTAAACAACTTGCCCAGGGTCATCCAGCTAGGAAGTATCTGAAGACAAATTTGAGCTCATGAAGATGAGTCTTCCTGATTCCAAGCCCATTGGTCCATCCACTATACTACCTACCTGTCCTGGCACATACTATCCGCTTAGTAAATGCTTTTTTCTTTTAACTTTCCTTCCTTCCTTCCTTCCTTCCTTCCTTCCTTCCTTCCTTCCTTCCTTCCTTTCTTTCTTTCTTTCTTTCTTTCTTTCTTTCTTTCTTTCTTTCTTTCTTTCTTTCTTCCCTTCTTTCTTCCTTCCTTCCTTCTTTCCTTCCTTCCTTCTTTCCTTCCTTCCTTCCTTCTTTCCATAAAAACCATGCTCAGATCTCCCCAATTTGGTCCCAATCCAACATGCAAAAACCAAAGAATTTTCATGAAGACTGGAGGAACACAGTTGTAGAAAATCATTCAAGGACAGCCACAATCATAATATCGAACCAAAGCTTGGGGCTGGGATCCTCCTTGGGTCAGCTCCTTGTGCCTTTTTATGAAAATGAAGCAAAGATGCTTGATAAGTTTTATTTAATATATTTCAGCTCTCATGAACCATTCTTTTTTTTTTACTAAAGCTTTTTATTTGTGTAACATATGTATGGGTAGTTCCCCAGCATTGATATTTACAAAGCTTTCCATTACAACTTTTACCCCCAGTCCCCTCCCCTCCCCTAGATGGCAGGAAGTCCACTCCATGTTAATAATGTTGAAATACTTGACAAATCCTATCTACAAGAAAAAAAAAAGAAAATCAGAGAAAGGCAACACAATGTAAGCAAACCTCAATAGAGAGCATGAAAACATTATGTTGTGGTCCATATTTCATATCCCTCTCTCTGGGTGTATATGGTTTTCTTCAGTGAACAATTGGAACTGGTTTGAGACAATTTTTTGTTGCAGAGAGCCATGTCCATCAGAATTGATCATCATGTAATATTGTTGTTGCGATGTATAATGATCTCCTGGTTCTGCTCATTTCACCCAGCATCAGTTCATGCAAGTCCCTCCAGGCCTCTCTGAAATCGTCCTGCTGGTCGTTTCTTACAGAGCAATAATATTCCATAACATTCATATACCATAATTTATTCAGCCACTCTCCAATTGATGGGCATCCCTTCAGTTTCCAGTTTCTAGCCACTACAAAAAGGGCTGCATTGTGGCATTGTTCCTTCTGGGAAGGAAGGAAGAGAAAAGGATGGAAAAGAAGAAGTGAAGAGAAAAGGATGGAAAAGAAGAAGGGAAGAAAGAGGGAGGAAAAAAGGAGAGAGAAAGGGGATAAGATGGGAAAGAAGAAAAAGAGAATAGGAGAGAGGGGAAAAGAAGAGAAGGATGGAGATAGAGAAAGAAAGAGAAAAAAGAGGAGAGAGAGAACACAGAGACAGACAGAGACAGAGACAGAAGCAGAGACAGAAAGAGAGAGAACTATAGAGACAGACAGAACCCTTTGCATTCATTTTCCATGCATGTCTCTTTCAAACCTAAGCTGGCCAGTGAATTTCTTGGTTTCTTTAGATGAGCCATCATCTCTCTCTTCCCTTCTCATGGGAATTATTTCTCTTTGTGTCTTCAGAATTTCCTTCTTGAGAGTTTCTCATTCCTCCAGAGCCCTGGCAGAAATCGAAAGGCACAAAAATAGATCAGCCACCAATGGGACCAAGGGTCTTTTGACAGCATAAAGAGTTCCCCAGGCAGCCTAGATGCTGTGTCTTTTTTGATAAGGAGCCAATGGTTCAGCCAACATCATCAAAGTAACATTTCTCCCTGTCCTTATTTCGAGAAGATCAATCAATCAATCTATCAATAAACCAATAAATTGATAAATAAAAAAGGAGTCAGCTTTGAACTGGAAAATGAAAGGATTCTGCTCATGTGAACAGTTGAAGGAGATCTGGTGCTGACTTCCCATGATTTCTTGGTTTTAGTATGGTTTTGTTACTTTGATTAAACCTTTGCTGATGAAAAATTGAGTGATTGGGGAAACATATTGAGGGACATGGAGTTTTCCTATTTTGATTGAGTGCATAATCCAACTGAATAATCTTCATCTAATCCAAGACCCAATGAGGGATAAGTGATCCCATTCACAAAGAGCAGAGTCTCTGGGAGATATTCTCTGAAAGCCAACAATTGCTGTTTCCTCCAGAGCTCCCTTTGGTATCAGGGTTTGCACCTGAGAAGTGCAACACTAGCTCTGGTCCAGGTACGGCCACCTACAACCCCAACCTTTGTAGGAGATTTGTCTTCTCCCAGTAGATAAATTTTGAACATCTCCTGAGCTAGCCCAAGACAGGAGACCTTTCCTCCCTGAACCCAGGAGAGTCTGGATTGGAACAAATTGGCTGTTCCTTTTATGAAAATAGCACTCTCCTTAATTTCACAGAATGATTTCCTGTTTCAGCTTCCCCTTTGCTCTGACAACTGAGACAGCTGAAAAGAAAAAGCTGTGCAGGGCATGGGTTCTTCTGAGACCTGGTTCTCTCCTGTCCCAAGGGTACTACTCCTGCTGTCCTTACTCTGGGAAGGTGAGTGGGGCTGGAACACAGAGGAGGCCAGGTAAGGAGAAGAGATTGGGGGTACTGATCCAAATTCTTTCTACACCCCCCCCAGAGTCTCTGTGCCAGATCACAAGATATGAGACCAAGAAGCAGCCTATGGTGACTGTGCTGGAGGGGATGTGTGCCCGGCTCCCCTGCAACAGCTCTTCCCCTCTGGAAAACAACTTCAAGGTCTTCCCAGAGTATGGCTACTGGTTTAAGAAAAGTACTTATAAAAAATATGACAAGCTTGTGGCCACAAATGACCCAGATCGGGAGGTAGAAACAGAAGACCAGGACCGCTTCCACTTCCTAGGGAATCCTGGGATGGACAACTGCTTCCTGAGCATCACAGAGACCCAGAAAGCTGACAGTGGGGAATATTATTTCTGGATGGAGAGAGGGGAGCAAGTGAACAAGATATACCTGAAACTTATAGTTTATGTGAATGTGACAGGTTAGGAAGTGCCTCCAAGGGGAGGACTCCAGGGCAGGAAGTAGGGGAGCTTTGGGAGAGACTGATCTGGGAGGTTCCTCAGGTTCAAATTCCCATGTGAAAGAAACAATCCAGGGAGAGGGAAAGTGTGTGTGTGTGTGTGTGTGTGTGTGTGTGTGTGTGTGTGTGTGTGGATACCCTTGGGGAAAATGGTGAAAGCAGCAAAGGATGTGGAAGTTATGCACTAATATCATAGTTTGGTATATGAGACAAGAGGGTGGCTCCTCTCTGTGATAGAGTGGGATTCCAGCTGGGACTGACAAGGGGTGTGAGGTGGACTCGAAATAGCAATAGATTTACAGCTCCCAGAGAAGCCAAATCCAAACCCCTGATTGACTACTGAGGGATTAACCCATCAATTAATCCATCATTGCACCTCTCTGGGCATCAGTTTCTCCATCTGTAAGATCTGAAGGTTGGACTATATTATTTCTAATGTGTTTTCTCATGCTGCATGAAGAAGTCAGGTCTGGGAGGGTGGGTAGAGAGGATGCCCCAAGATTAGTTAAGGAGCTGGAGCTTGGATGAAGTCACACTATTGAGGGAACAATTATGGACCCAAGGGATGGTGGAGGGGCCAATAGCTGAAGGACACTCGGGTCCTAATCCCCCTCCCTGGGCCATGACTCACT
The DNA here is from genome assembly GCA_023553655.1 of Myrmecobius fasciatus. Classification (NCBI taxonomy): domain Eukaryota; kingdom Metazoa; phylum Chordata; class Mammalia; order Dasyuromorphia; family Myrmecobiidae; genus Myrmecobius; species Myrmecobius fasciatus. The sequence goes on from JAJPUD010001905.1 coordinate 366,996, forward strand.
GTCACTCTCCTCTCCAGACTTGATCCAGAAACCAGACATTCATATTCCAGAGAAGCTAGAGTCGGGGAACCCAGTGACTCTGAATTGTTCATTTCCTTGGATCTGTGAGGGAAATAAGACCTTCAGATTCTCCTGGATGGGGGCTGCCCTCCCCTACAAGACAGAAGTCAAGTCTTCCCCCTACTCAGAGATCTCCTTCATTCCTGGGCACCAGCATCATGGCACCAACCTCACCTGTCAGGTGACCTTTCCTGGACGCCGATTGAGAACAAAGAGAACCGTCCAACTCAATGTGTCCTGTGAGTGGTGGGGGAGGGAAGGGAGGGGCAGGAAGGAGGCCTGCATTCACACAGTGGGGTGTTGATGCAGCCCTGAGACCCAGATCCCTTTGTCCGGGACCAGAGCAGGGAAGGCTGCATCCCAACAGAGACATGGGCTGGCTTTCCCAACTTTTCTCTCCCTAAGTGTCCATGCTTTCATGTGCCAATGTCAGTCAGGTAGGGATTCCTCTACCTGGCCTCTGAGTTCCCTTGTATTCTGATGTTCTGTGCCTGATGCTGGACTGGGCAGAGAACTCCAGCCCCCAGCCAGCCTGGCCCTTCTCTTGTAGATGCTGTGCAGAATGTGACCATCACCATCCCCCAGGACAACAGGACAGAAGGTACCAATTAATTAGCAAAGCCTTAGAGTAAGGGCAGATGGGACCCCAACTGCTTCAGCTTCACCACTCAAAGGGTGGGTATGGAGGTGAGGCAGATGAGGGAGACAGGAGACACTGGGCTTCTCACTCTGCAGGTCCAGGTTCTGCTTGTCCTGGACTTTCCCTCCTCTTGGGATGAGAACAGCTCCCATGTCTCATGACCTTAAGGGCTAGAAACCATTTCCCCCAAGAGTCCCATGAGGTAAGAAGTGGGAACATTCTCATTCCCATTCCCCAGATGAGAAAGTTGAGGCTGAGAGCTGTGAGGAGGATCTGACCCAGTTCACACATGTACCCAGCACCAGAGAGATGTGAACTCTAAATGCAGTGACCTCTCCAGGTTTGGTCTGAGTAGTACAAGTCCCATCCTGGGCTTCTAGTTCCCAGAGCAGAGCTTTGTCCACTATACTTATTGATGTTTCCCTGACTGGGGAAGTCAAATGGGAAGGTTTGTATTAGTTCTGTTTTTAAGGCTGATGTGAGGGTTTTGAGGGGCTTATATAGAAAGAGGCTACAGGAAATGGGTCTAGGTGCTGCTGTCACTTGTGGCTAGAGGTTTGGCCATCCAGGCTGACCATTTAGCATTCTAGCATTCTTTCCAAAATGATAGAAAGAAAGAAAGAAAGAAAGAAAGAAAGAAAGAAAGAAAGAAAGA
>JAJPUD010001906.1:0-22335 GCA_023553655.1 Myrmecobius fasciatus
CCCTTTATTTTCTCACTAAAGTATGGGGACATCCCTAGCTGGAAGAATTGTAGGAAGCTTTTTTTTTTTTTTAATTAAAGCTTTTTATTTGTATAACATATGTATGGGTAGTTCCCCAATATTGATCTTTACAAAGCTTTCCATTACAAATTTTACCCCCAGTCCCCTCCCCTCCCCTAGATGGCAGGAAGTCCACTACATGTTAATAATGTTGAAATGCTTGAGAAGTTATGCAAGAAAAATCCTATCTACAAGAAAAAAAAAAGAATCAGAGAAAGGCAACACAATGCAAGCAAATGTCAATAGAGATTATGAAAATGTTACGTTGTGGTCCATATTTCATTTCCCTCTCTCTGGGTGTATATGGTTTTCTTCAGTGAACAATTGGAACTGGTCTGAGACAATTCTTTGTTGAAGAGAGCCATGTCCATTAGAATTGATCATCATGTAATACTGTTGTTGCTGTGTATGATGATCTCCTGGTTCTGCTCATTTCACTCAGCATCAGTTCATGCAAGTCCCTCCAGGCCTCTCTGAAATCGTCCTGCTGGTCGTTTCTTACAGAGCAATAATATTCCATAACGTTCATATACCATAATTTATTCAGCCACTCTCCAATTGATGGGCATCCCTTCAGTTTCCAGTTTCTAGCCACTACAAAAAGGGCTGCCACAAACATTCTTGCACAGGTGGGTCCCTTTCCCTCCTCTAAGATCTCTTTGGGATATAGGCCCAGTAGAAACACTGCTGGGTCAAAGGGTATGCACAGTTTGACAACTTTTTGAGCATAGCTCCAAATTGCTCTCCAGAATGGTTGGATCTGTTCACAGTTCCACCAACAATGTATTAGTGTCCCAGTTTTCCCACATCCCCTCCAACATTCATCGTTATCTTTTCCTGTCATTTTAGCCAATCTGACAGGTATATAGTGGTACCTCAGAGTTGTCTTAATTTGCATTTCTCTGATCAATAGTGATTTGAAGCAACTTTTCATATGACTAGAGATGGTTTTAATTTCATAATCTGAAAATTGTTCATATCCCTTGACCACTTATCTATTGAAGAGTGGCTTGAATTCTTATATATATGAGACAATTCTCTATATATTTTAGAAATGAGGTCTTCATCAGAACCATTAAATGTAAAGATGATTTCCCAATTTGATACTTCCCTCCTAATCTTGTCTGCATTTGTTTTGTTTGTACATAAACTTTTTAACTTAATATAATCAAAATTATCCATCTGGTGTTCAATTAGGAGTTCCAGGTCTTCTTTGGACATAAATTTATTCCATCTCCACAGGTCTGAGAGATAAACTATATTATGTTCCTCTAACTTGCTTACAAAGTTCCTCTTTATATCTAGATCATGTAGGAAGCTTTTTGAAATAACTAGGTACCTTAAGAGTTGAGACTTTACAGCAATCTCTTTGAAATTGTCTTCATTTGAATTTTTAATGGATGTTCTCTCCTGAGAGACTGGAATTTGGGTGCAGGGATTGGGCCTATGAAAGCTGTTTTTTAGTTGAGTGCTATCAGATTTTAGAGAAATGTGGATAGATTTTGGAGAACATAAAAGGAGATAATCTATGTGAGAATTAGTTGATAATGAGGGAAAGAGAATTTTCAATGTAAGCTCTCTGAGGAAAGAGACCATCTTGTTTTTGTCTTGTTAATCCCAACTTCTATGGACATATAAGAGTTTGATAAATATTTGTTCAGTAATTAAAACAAAGAAGTCTATAGCAACATAATCCAAGATTTGGTGGGACCATAGTTGAAATAGGAAGTTTTCAACCTCACATCAGTTAAGTACTTATTTGTGTTAACCTTGAAAAAGTCATTTAATTTTTCAGGACCATGTTTTCTCCTCTGTAAATGAAGAGATTTGACTTTGTAAGGTCTCTTCTAACTTTTAGCATATGAAATACCCTTCCTCTCCAAATAACCATGGAAACCTACAGTTGCCTGGCCTGAATCTGAATTCTTATGAAATGATGAGTAGCTACAAAGAATGCAATTTTTATTAATTTTACATTGGATAAAGAAATAGAAAAGAGTTTCATTTCCAGTGATGGTTAACTATAGAATTTCCAATGTTCAGTAGTGATGAAGTATTCAATGTTAGGTATGGTTAACAGAGGAATTAATCCCTGAGGCAGGCAGGGAAAAGGCTTTGATAGAGATCAGTTTAGCTCCCTTTGGAGAGGTCATCCAGTCTGAAATCCAAGTTACATCAAACCCCTGAAACTCACACTCTGGAGAGGTCTTGTGCAATCTTACCTTGCCATGTCCTGTCAGAAATCCTAGTCATGCCCCTGAGGATAAATTTTCCCTGTAAAATCTACTCTGGGGCCATTTCATGGCTGCTGCCGTCTTTTGGGTCAATCTGCCATGGCACCCTATCTCATGGTGTCTTTCTCCTTACTGTCCTCCCATGCCACATGGTATCTCCCTTAACTCCACTATGCTCCCCAATCCTACTTCTCCTTACAGCTAACTTTTAGGGTGCTAGGTCCCTTTCAGGATTCAGCTTGCTAGGTAAGGGCATGCCCCAGTCTCATGGGAGTGGTCTTTCTACTGAGTAGTTGTGAATTCCACTGAAAAACTTGTTTTTCATTTGCTCTCTCACTCTGTTTCATAGTTACCATTCCTGGTGTCTATTATGTCCCTTCATTTTGTTTGTAATCCCTTCCCCTAAATCTACCTTTTGCCAAAGAGAGTGGCCATTGTAAATTCTTCAGATAACTGAACCCCAACTTTTGGTGCCTACCGTCATCTGGTGTCTTTACATCTTTTTGGCTCAAACCACATCATTAGGATTTTGGAATTTTTTGATAAAGTTTTTTTCTTTCTTGTTCAGTAATTCAAAACTAGCTTTTGTGTGACTATGCTATGGATTTTGTGGAAGACAGGTTCTTTGTGTACAGGCTGACAATTAGAAAATATCTGGATCAAAGAAGATGTAAAGATGGCCTGCAAACTTGAAAGAAATCCAGAATTGTATTAGATTACCTCCCTATCATTTTGAATTTGAAACTTATATTAAATTAATATAATGCACATTTCATAATAGAGCATTTTCAATTGCCACCAAGAAAAATTAAGAGTATTTTAAAATTATGGATGTATATGTCATTTTTTGTTTGCTACATATCAGACATTGTGCCAAAATATGCTAGGTACAACTATAAGCAAGATTTTTCTTGCCCTCAAGGAACTTGTATCTTTAGCAGGATATCAAAGCAAAAAGGAACTGGAATGAGGCATATATACCTGAAGGCTCACTGAAAAGTGTTATAGAGATCTGAACCCTTAAGATCAGTCAAAAGTAGATTTATCTGAAGGATATGCTTAAGAACTGAAGGACCCAGAGGTGAAGTCCAGGTTACCATTAGGGAGGAGGAAGAAGTGATGGGATATGGTTAGGACAGGTGGGGACATGGCATGGAGGCCTAGGCATGGGCAAGATAAGGCATGACTGATGATGCTGTATTTGTTATGACCAAGTTAATAAGTTAAAAAAAATAGTACTTAACAATACTTAACATTTTAAAAAATATATGCAGTTACATTATTCTTTTAAATGGAATTTAAAAATACAGAAAACATTCTGGCATTTGGAACTTTGTGAATAGTTTGAAATAATTGCTGGTAATCTTAAGAAAACTGTTGTTTTGTTTTGACAAAGAAATATAGTAATTGATTGGTGTGTAAACTCAAGAACTGGTTGGTATTTATTGAAAAAATAACACTGCTTGATCAATTCATTTCAGTCCAATTCAAGGCAACAAACATTTAAGAAAAGGAATTCTTCTCTTCTTTCCCTACCTCCAGCTATGTGAAAGAATTTCACTTGGCTGCTCAGGATACAAAAAAAAAAAAAAGAGTTCTGATCCCTGTTCATAAGGAACTTGTCATAGAATCAATCCATATCTTAAGAATGAACATATCTTGAGGTATAAAACATTTTATATTTTAAGTATTATTCTTCTACAATGATTTTAAGTTAATGTAGTAATTTTCATTTACCTTAAGGTTTATAAACAACTTTCCCTATAATAACCCAGTCAGGTAAGTAGTACTAATAATATTTTTAGCTTCTTTTTATAGACAAGGAAATTAAGGCTCAAAAACTGACTTATCTGTAGTTACATAGCTAATGTTTGACCCTAGAAATAAAATACTTCTTGAAGAGTTGTTTGCTTTTTCAAGTTCTCCATTTTCCCTCTTGCTAGTCTCTTCATATACATTTATAAGTGTTGGAATTTATGTACCTGGAATGAAAATGAAGTTACAAAGAATACAACTTCACCTATTTTTTTTAAAATTTTTATTAAAGCTTTTTATTAGCAAAACATATGTATAGGTAATTTTTCAACATTGACCCTTGCAAAGCTTTTTGTTACAAATTTTTCCCCCTAGTCCCTACCCTTCCCCTAGATGGCAGGAAGTCTATTACATGTTAATTATGTTAAAATACTTGACAAATCAAATATGTATATACATATCTATTTTTTTTTGCCTGAGGCAATTGGGATTAAGTGATTTGCCCAGGGTCATACAGCTAGGAAGCGTTAAGTTTCTGAGGAGAGATTTCAACTCAGGTCTTCCTGACCTCAGGGCTGGTGCTCTATCCACTGCGCCACCTAGTTGCTCCTTCACCTTCTATTTTAATTTTAAAATGCTTTCTCACTTTTTTTTTTTTTTTTTGTTGCTGAGGCAATTGAGGTTAAGTGACCTGCCCAGGGTCACACAGCTAGGTAATGTTAAGTGTCTGAGACCAGATTTGAACTCAGGTCGGTCCTCCTGACTTCAGGGTTGGTGCTCTATCCACTGCGCCACCTAGCTGCCCCTGCTTTCTCACTTTTAAATTAAACTACCTGCATTATAGGTGGATGATCATTATTATTCCAGAGGATGATTTCCCAAATTTCATTAAGTACATTTACTGTCAGATATATTTACTATTTTGTGAGTAGTGATACCTTTTCTTTTTTCTTCTCATATATTTCTGGCTTTTCCCTTAAAATGCATCATTAAAATCCTCTTGGAAAATTCCTCACATTTCTTTCTAAAAAAATTAGCTTTTAAGTATTGATTTAGAGTATGATTGAGAATATCCCCCTAACTATTACAAATCAAATTTATTTCAACTCAACTTTAATTTTAAAATTAAATCCATGTTTTGAAATACTTCCAGGAGAAAGGGGACAAAGGTTATAAAATTAAATTAACAATAGTGTTTTAAAATTTTTATTACAAATTTAATAGCTATATCAACAAAAACATATAATCAAATAAGCAAAAAATTAGGAATAAAATCTTCATAAGGCCTTAGCAAAGGAAGTAATATAAAATTAATTAACCAAAACACAATCAGAAATGGTAGTTGTAATATGTCTATTTCTATCTTATCTTTCCCACCCCCTCCCCCAAGTTTTACTGACTTTACCTTTAAATTCTTTGTACAGATGTGTTTTTATTATAGTCAAATGTATGCATAGTTTGGTTTGGTTGATCTTACTTTGATACTTTAGAACATGACAATGTATTAAAGAGGTAGAGTCCAAGAATATTCCCCAGTGGTGGTGATAGAAATCTGGGGACACTGCAGTCACTGCTGGGAAGGTCTCTGCTGGTAGAAGGAATAAAGAAGTCATACTTCTGAAGTTGTGAATCCAGAGTGCAGCTTCATTAGTGATTAGTATTGATATGAAGACATGCTATCTAGTAGTTTCCTATTTTAAATAATAATTCTTACTCATTCAGTTGTTTTTATCTGCCAGAATCCAGGCTCTGTCAATATCCATTCAGGCATAACCAGCATTTAATGGAATGCCAAAACTCATACAATGTTGTTAACAATTCTAACAATGTTTTTAAAAATTGTATTCTTTAAAAATTTAAAATTTTTACAATTGCAAATTCTCTTACCTCTAATTCCTCCCTACTCTTTGAGAAGACAAGAAAATCAAAATCCATTACAAATATATATAGTCATATTGTAATGCTCAGGGAGAAACTGAGGCAGTATCACACAGTGGAAATTAGGTAATGCTTTATTGATGTTAATTGAGAGTTCAGAATCCATAGCTATGGATCAGGACTGGTGGGACTCATGTCTCAAAGCATACAGTCCAGGCCAGAGACTGACACACAGCCATGTCAGCCAACTGAATAATACAAAGTATTATTCTGCGGCCCCATCAAGGGACTTCAGACATTATATAGGGTTCCATAGCTCAGGGAGACAAAGAACTCATGGGAACAGCTGAGCACATCTGGTGTCCAAGGAAACCATAAATTCAGTTTTGGCAGGTAAGGAGTAGAATTCCTTGAGACAGAAACTGGGCAAAGAAAACTACTAGTCTGGGTCATACAGATAAGGGGAATGTTGAGGCTGGCCATCTGGAGATTTTATAACTCCTTTGGAATGTGAGTCCAATTATTTCTGAAGGTCAGAAAGTGGGGATTGCTATTCTGGGACTGAGCAATTAAGGGAGACTGAAACAGCAACTGAGGGAGTCTGATACTGCAACTGAGGGAAACTGAGACAGGGAAACTGAGACTGTGGCACAACAATATAAGCCAAATTTCCTTATCCTAAATAACATTTTTTTCCACCATCAGTCCATTGGAATTGTAGTGGATCATTATATTGATCAATTACAAAGATTTTCATAGAAGATTAACTTTGCAACATTTCTGTTTCTGTATAGATTGTCCTGGCTCTGCTCATTTCACTGTATGTCAGCTCATACTTCCCAGGATTTTCTGAAACCATTCATTTCATCATTTCTTGAAGCAATATAGTATTCCATCATGTTCATATCTTTTAACTTGTTCAGCCATTGCCCAATTTCTGGGCATTCCCTCAGGTTCCAATTATTTGTTATCAAAAAAGAGCTGCTATATTTTTATATCTATCAGTCCTTTCCCTTTGATCTCTATGGGGTGTAGTAGGGATGTTACTGGGTCAAAGGGTAACTATTTTATAGTCTTTTGGGGCATAGTTCCAAATTGCTTTCCTAAATGCTTGGCCTAGTAAATAGCTCTATCAACAGTTACTTGTATCTGTTTTTAACAATGAGTGTATCTATTTTCACACATCCCTTTGAATATTTATTATCTTAGCCACTTTGCTAGTTTGGTTGCCTCTGGGTCGATGCCTCAGAGATTTTAAATGTGAATTTCTCCATTATTAAGGCTGTTAGCTGATGCAGGGGATAGAGTGCTGGGCTTGGAGCAGGAAGACTTGGATTCATATGCAGCTTTAGATATTTGCTAGCTATATGACTGTGGTTAATTCATTTAACTGTTTGTCTCAGTTTCCTCCTCTGTAAAGTGAGATGGAGAAGGAAATGGCTAGTACAGAGAGTAAAACTATATTAGTGGGGGACCCCAATTTACCTCTTTCAGACCTAGATAAATCTAACCATGAATAAATAAGAAAATTTAATTTTAACTGCATTGGGCTTTTTATGTGGGCAAAATCTTTTTAATTTTGTATAATTAAAATTTTCTATTTTATCTCATGTAAACCTTTTTATTTCTTATGTGGTTATTCTCCAGATTTCTGTCATATTTAACTTTTCTAATGTTCTATTCACCTCCTTAAATTTTCTTGTTTGTGGTTAGATTTATCTGCATCTGAAAGGGGTAAATTGGGATCCCCTACTAATATAATTTTGCTCTCCTTTGCTTTCCTCCTATAACTTATTTAACTGTTCCTTCACCCATGCCATTTGGGACATGTGTTCAATATTTATATCAATTTGTTGTTTGTGTGACCTTTTAGCAAAATGTTATTTTCTTTTTTATTTCTTTTAATTAGATTGTACTTTGAAATAATTTTATCCTTTACTTTTTTTTCCTTCAGAAGTATAATAGATTATATTCTACCCTTTAATTTTAACACTGTATGTATCTTTCTGTTTCAAAGTTATGTCTTGCAAACAATATATTGTTGCATTTTGGTTTCTAATCCACTTTGCTATCTCTGTCCTCTTAATGTTATATGGTCTGTCTCATATAAAATCATGAACTCTTTCCCATCCATAGACTTGACAAGTAATTTCTTCCCTACCCCATTAATTTGCTTATGATATTACATGTTATATTTAAATTATGTACTCATTTTGAGCTTATCTTGGTATATGGTGTGTGATGTTGGTCTATGCCCATTTCCTGTCAGACTTTTCCAGTTTTTCTAACGATTTTTGCAAGCCAGGTTTTGTTCCAAAGCTGGGATCTTTTACTAAATATAGGGTTGCTGTGCTCATTTGCTTCTGTATATTATGTACCTTATCTGTTTCACTGATCAACTACTCTATTTATTATCTACTACCAAATTGTTTTGATGATTATATCTTTGTAGTACTGATAGGCCTCTTTCCTTTTCCTTTCCCCTCTTTAAAAAAATTATTTCTTCTGATATTCTGGACTTTTTGTTCTTCCAGATGAATTTTGTTATTTCTTTTAGTTTTATAAAATAATTTTTGATAGTTTGGTATGCAGTGAATAAATAAATTAATCTAGTTAGTATTTTATTTTAGTTAGTATTATCATTTTAAGACAAGCCCCATTTATTCTTATACTTTCTCATGTCTTTTAATAGGAATGAGTATTTTATTTGGTTAAAAACTTTTTCTGCAGCTATTGAAAAAATCATGCTATTTTTGTTATTTTTATTATTGCTATGGAATATTATACTTAACATTTTCCTAATATTGAACCAGTACTGTATTCTTCATATAAAGCCAGCCTGATCATAGTGTGTGATCTTTGTGATTTATTGCTGTAATTTTCTTGCTAGTTTTAAATTTTTTTGTATAAATATTCATTAGGAAAATCAGCTTATGTTTTTCTTTCTCTGTTTTGACATTTCCTTGTTTAGGTATCAAGACTGTATTTGTGATATAGAAGGAATTTGGCAGGACTCCTTCTTGACCCATTTTTTCCCCAAGATAATTTATGTAGTATTAAACTATTTTCTTTTAAATCCATTTGGTCCTGGAGATTTTTTCTTAGGGAACTCATTTATGGTTTGTTCAATTTATTTTTCTAAGACAAAGTTATTTCAGCATTTTATTTTCTATGCTTTTAATATGGGCAATTTATATTTTTCATAAATATTCATCAGTTTCATTTAGACTATTAGTTTTACTGGCATATATAATTAGGTAAAAAGGCTCCCAAAAATTGCTTTTATTTATTTTCATTGGTTATGAATTTTCCTTTTTCACTTTAGATAATGGTAATTTGTTTTTTTCTTCTTAAAATTCAAGTTAGTCAATAGTTTATTTAAAAATATAGCTTCTAGTTTTATTTATTAATTTGGTGGTTTTTCTTACCTTCAATTTTATTAATTTCTTCTCTAATTTTGAGGATTTCTACTTCAGTGTTTAATTGGAGGTTTTAATTTTGTTTTTCTCTAAATTTTTTTAGTTGTATGCCCAAATAATTGATCTGTTCTTTCTCTCTTTCACTAATGTGAATATCTAGAAATAAGCATTTTACCCTGAAATGTTAGCTTTAGCTGCAAATAAATTTTGGTATATTGTCTCATTGTCATATCTTCCCCTCCCCCCCCACGCAGTTGGGGTTAAGTGACTTGCCCAAGGTCACACAGCTAGGAAGTGTTAAGTGTCTCAGGTCCTCCTGACTTCAGGGATGGTGCTCTATCTACTATGCCACCTAGCTGCCCTCATTGTCATATCTTTAATGAAGTTATTGATTATTTCTATGATTTGTTCTTTGATTCACCTGTTTTTTAGGATTATGTTATTCTATGCCTCAAGGGATCCTTATTGAATATAATTTTTATTGCATTGTGGTCGACAAAGACACATTTCATGTTTCTGCTTTTTTATATTTGTTCATGAGGATTTTGTGTCCTAATACATGCTCTATTTTTGTGAAGTGCCATGCAAAATTTAGGAATTAGGATGTTCCTTTCTATTCCCATTCAGTATTCTCCAGAGGTCTGTTATATCTAACTTTTAAAAAATTTTATTCATCTTAATTTGTTTTTTTTTATTAAAAGCTTTTTATTTACAGAACATATGATTTTTCTACATTAACCTTTGCAAAACTTTTTTTTTTGTTCCAAGCTTTTCCCCTCCTTCCCCCCACTCCTCACCCCTAGATGACAGGTAATCTAATACATGCTAAATATGTTAAATTATATGACAAATCCAATATATGTATACATATCTATACAGTTATCTTACTGCACAAGAAACATCAGATCTAGAAAGAGAGAAAAAAAACAAAACAAAACAAAAACAACTTAAGAAGGAAAACAAAATGCAAGGAAATATTCAAGGAAAGCATTAAAATGCTGTATTGTGGTCCACACTTAGTTCCCTCAGGCCTCTCTCTGGATGTATATGACTATCTTCATCGCTGAACAATAGGAACTTGTTTGAATCACATCATCGTTGAAGAGAATCATGTCCATCAGAATTGATCATCATATAGTATTGTTGTTGCTGTGTATAATGTTCTCCTGATTTCACTCAGCATTCAGTTCATGCAAGTCTCTCCAGGCCTCTCTGAAATCATCCTGCTGGTCGTTTCTTATAGAACAATAATATTCCATAACATTCATATACCATAATTTATTCAGCCATTCTCCAATCGAATGGCATCCATTCAGTTTCCACTTTCTAGCCACTACAAAAAGGGCTGCCACAAACATTCTTGCACATGTGGGGCCCTTTCCCTCCTCTAAGATCTCTTTGGGATATAGGCCCAGTAGAAACACTGCTAGGTCAAATGGTATGCACAGTTTGATAACTTTTTGAGCATAGTTCCAGATTGCTCTCCAGAATCATTGGATCCATTCACAGTTCCACCAACAATGTATCAGTGTCCCAGTTTTCCCACATCCCCATCCAACATTCATTATCTTTTCCTGTCATCTTAGCCAATCTGACAGGTGTATAGTGGTATCTCAGAGCTGTCTTAATTTGCAATTTTAACTTGTTTCTTATTCATGATTAAATTTATCTGGGTCTTACTACTACTGATAGAGTTTTACTGTCTATTTCCTCCTATAATTCATTTAACTTTTCCTTTAAGAATTTGGATGCTGATGAAAGGATGCTTTCAGAAAAACCTGGGAAAACTTACATGAACTAATAATGCAAAGTAAAGTACACAGTATCTGAAATATCATATGATGATCAACTCTGAATTATTTTCAGCAATATAGTGATCCTAGAAAATTCCAAAAGACATTATGAAAAATGCTGTCCAGTTCCAGTTAAAGTAATGATGGAGTCTGAATGCAGATTGAAGTATACTTTTAGATTTTTCTTTACTTTTTTTCTTTGTCTGCATTTTCTTTTATAACATGGCTAATGTGGAAATGTTTTGCGTCACTGCATACAATATCCTGATTCCAGAGCCAGTGCTTTATCCACTACCTCCAGGTGGCTCTACAAATGATTGTTAAATGATATCTTCTTGATCTGTTTTCCAGATCAGTTGCTTTGGCATGACTTCCCCTCCTGTTAGCGGTATATGGGAATGGGAGAGAGTTCCATACCTTTTTTTTTTTTTTTTACCAGTGTCAAAGAGTCATTGCTGATGGTTCAGTGCTAAATAGGCAGAAACTCTTCAGGGGAGTTGCCCCAGGGATCTGTGTATGTTCCTGTGCTGTTTAACATTTTTTTTTTTTATTAATGATTTGTATAAAGAAATAGATGGCATACTTTTCAAATTTTCATCACCAGAATATTGGGCTCAGTCAAATAATTTATAATTTAATAAGGATCATTGTAAAGGTTTTCACTTGTGAAACTAATTTCTTGAATCCAAATACTATGGGGGAGGCAGGCAAAAGTATGTTTGAAAGAGAACTACAAGTTTTAGTGGACTATCAGTACTGTGATATGGAAGCCAAATAAAACCCAATTTTATACTGGGCTAGTTTAAAAGAGGCATAACGTCTAGGAAAAAGGAAGTGATCGTTTTCTGTATTCCTGTCAAACCACATTGGAATATTGAGTTCAATTCTGGGGATCACAGTTTAGAAAGAATATTGATTAGCTGGAGAACATTCAAAAGGAAGGGCAATCAAGGTGGTGAAGGCTCTCAAATCCATGGATTTGAACACTGGTTGAAGGACCTAGGGAGACTTGGGACTATTTAGCTTGGTTATTAATAAGAAGGCTGAAGGGGGACCAAATGATTCCTTTCTTTGCGTATTTGAAGAGCTATGTAATGGGAAACTCCCATCAATGTGTATCAGTAACTCTTTTGCAACCTATTATAATAAAGTAATATTTTACACATTAAAATATTTATATATTGTATAATTATTGTTTAATTATTAATACTATAAGATCATGTTAGTAGATTAATAATTATATAGATTATATGGTAGACTAATTAATTGTTGACTAAATAAATAAGGGTTGTGTGGAGAAAGAAATCACGATTTAGTTCTCATTGCAAAATATGATTTTCTTATGCTTTGGTTAAAAAGTGGCAGGTACAAACTTTCTTCCTCCTCTCTTATCCACCTATTTAGATTCCTTGTATTATTATGGGGAAATATCATTTCTCTATGAGAACCCAGGGCCACCATTTGGAAAGTTAAAGGTTTTTTTTGTTGTTGTTGTTGTTGTTGTTTTGTTTTTTTAAAGATTCCTTAGCTGCCTTTTATCTTTTACCTCTCTGTCTGTCTCTCCCCTTCTTTCTCTCTCTTTTCAAATTTTTCCTAGCACTCTGCTTAGACCTCTCTTTTATGTTTTTTCTCACTTTCTTTCATATCGTATATCAAAACTGCAGGCATCCCTGAACTCACATAGTGGATTCCTGAGAGAGTGCTACTTCAAGGATTTGAATCACTTATAAAATCTTCACTTATGAGCGCTTTTGAATGTGTTTACTTTTGCTGATTATCCAGAAGACAATTAATTGTTATTTAATGAAAATGTATAGTAAGGAAAATAGTAATAAAACATTTCTCCCTATAAATCTGGGGCATGGTCTCCTGTTTATACTATATACATCATCAATGGAAAGAGGGATCACATGTAAAAGAATTTGCTAAGCTTTTCCCATGCAGTTCCTCTTAATGCTTTAGTGCTTTTCCTATGAAATTATCTCCAGTTTATCCTGTATATATTTTCTATGTATATAATGGTTTGTCTCATCTTCCTCATTAGTTTGTGAGCTCCTTGAAATAGGGATTTTTTTTTGTTCTTTTTGTATCCCTAGTATTTAGCATGTTACTTGGCACACTATAGGTGCTTAATAAATGATTCTTGGTCGACTCCTGGGTACCACCCTAGAGTGTGTTTTGGGGAAAGGTATTCATAGGTAGGGTTAGTTTGTGATGACATGAGTGTATTTTCTTGTTTTTGAGATCTAGGGAAGAGAAAAAAAATGTGGGGGAGCCAGGAGGCTGCAGTGCTCTTCACAGTATTGGTCTTCGGTCCCTTGTTGTCTTTGCACTGACAAGCATTCATGCTTCCTACATTAATAATAGGAATAAATCATGATGAAAATATGAGATCAGATCCAATCTAATGTTGCCTAATTGAACTATTCGATTGAACTTGTGTTAGGCATTACATCACTCCTGGAGGACATGTGTTACTTGGGCAATCCAAGTTTAAATATGCATTTAGTTCCTCCTACCTAATTTTAGAAACTTGATGCACCAAATCATTGATTTTAAGTTTGGAATTTTCAATATCTCAAAATAAATTTAGGTTACTTCCATTGATTGAGAATGGCTGAAAAAAACTTTGGTATGGACATAATGAAATATTGTTGTATAGAAGGAAATGAAACATGAGAAATTTAGGGAAAGATGGGAAGATTTATGTGGGCCAATACAGGCAAAAAAAAAATCAAAAGAATTATAACCACAATGACTTTAAAAACGAAAATGAAAAGATCATTAAAAGGGAAGTCAAACTTGGAAAACAAAAGATGAAATATATCTCCTTCCCACAGCAGAGAAATAGGGGGACAACCAGAAGGCTACATTGAATATGTTGTCAAATTAGATTACTGTATTGGATGGGATTTTTTTTTTTTACTTTTATTTATCACAAGGGGAGGGATCAATCATCTGTGCATATACAATTATTTTTAAAACAAACTAGGAGATTATTCAATTACCAAATACATTATTAGTCTTATTGTATGGATATTTATTTTGAGTGTTTTTTTTAATTAATAATCATGCCAGTGATTTCTACTGGTTAGTAGAAAATCTTGATTTAATAGCACAATTCCCCACACATTTAATTTAATGCCCTCATTTTTTTTTTTGAGTACTGCTCATTGTTTTAAAAAACAATGAAGATAAAATGGATGTTGGATAAGAATAACCTTCCCCAAAATCCCTAACTTGCATATACTATAATTAATGCAGATGATGAAATTGTTTTTGCTCCCTCAGTTGATTTTGTCATTAAGAATATTAAATTTTTACTCCTAAAAATTAGATAAAATATAATTCTTGTATTCATTTTAATTATCATTTAAATCACTTCCTACTTATCTTCCTGATATATCTACTTGTGTGTTCTTTGTCGTTCAATTACTGACCATCTATTTAACCTATGTTGAGAAGGCATATATCTGTGTCTGTATTTGTTTCTATTTCCATGAAGCTATCTCATTCTAGAATTACAGAATTCTGAAGTACTTCATCTCTGTAAATGGCAAGATGAGCTTGATTAGAACTGCCCAAGTCACTGTTAAAAGCACAGAAATACATGTATGGCTGACTAATTCTCTGGTTTCCTTCCTGTTTTCATTTCTGGCTGCTTGCTCTTCTTACCCCAGCCCTAAGCTGCAAGCCCTGTCTTCTCACCCATATTTGCTTTTCCTGTTTACTCCCACATCTCATCTCACTCCTGCCCTAGGATTCTTAATTTAAAAGCCCTTCTTACAGTTTGCTGCTTCAAAATTCCTTTTTTTCTTTGAAATTCTGATTCAGGAGGGCAGGTAACTTATCAAATTATGATGCATCTTATCTGTTTGCATATTGAATGCTTTCCTCCCTCTGTAGAATATAAACTTCCTTGAGCCTGTTTTTCATTTAGTTTGAATCTCCTTTGCCTAGTGCAATATCTGGCCCATAATACATGCAAGTTGGATTTATTCATAGGCTTCTCTCATGTCCATCCTGGAGAATCATAGACTATAAGAAATGAAAAGTATTTTAAAGAAGTGATAATCTAGTCCCAACTTTGTTTGTTTTACATATGAAAAAACTGAGACCAAAGAAACTAGAAACTAAGTGGCTTGCCTAACTAAGGTCAAACAGGGAGAAAGTCTTTTTTTTTTTTTTTTTTAAGAGTTCAGGTCCCCATGACTCCTGGGGCAGTCCTGAGTCACTAAGTCCTCTCACTTTAACTTGTTTTTTGTTTTTTGTTCAATTTAAGCATAAATCACGGTCCCTAATATCAGAGGGCATATCAGTTTTTTATTATTAAGGTCCCATTTAATTCTCTAGTACTAATATCTAGTCCCCAAAGGGTGATTTACCTCCAGAATTGCAGATTTTTAGAGTTGGAAGGAACCTTAGGGGCTACTTAATCATAACACACACATATGGAATCACTGCTATGATACAGCTGTAATCCTAATTCACATGAGCTTTTTTGAGATGTTATATTATGCTGCTAATTCATATTGAGCTTGCAGTCACTGCAGTCTTTTGCATACTTCCTGCTGCTGAAGTTGGTCCCTCTCTATCCTATGCTTGTGACTTTGATTTTCTTGCTTAAGTGTAAAATATTACAGTTGCCCCTATTACATTTCATCTTATTAAAGGTTCTAGCAGATAGCAATTTTGGAAGATTCCTCCAGTGTGCTAACTATCCTTCACAAATAAAAACAGTTTATTTCTCACTTCCTGATTAGATTGGGCCCTATTCATAAGTTGGTTTATTATTATTATTTTAAGGATTGAGAAACTCAGGACTATAACTACATCCCCTGTGGGGATGTAGATATTTCAAGTTATAGTTGTAGGCATGATTACAATGTGATGGCTCTTTATAACCCACTTTGTTCTATGTGAGGCTTAATTATTAAACTTATGTGCTTTTCAGTATTGGAGAGGATATGGGAATCATTAATGTGAACTATATGATTTATTGTTCACAAATTTACTAAGTTTTAAAAAAGCAGCTGTTTTATATCAATGAATATTTTAAAATATCTTTAAATGTCTTTATGGATCCCTCCTTACTTGAAGCAAAACTACTTTAAATGACTTTTGATTGGTTGATGACTATAGCCTCTCCTCAGTTGTCTAATGTATGAACATTAGAGTTGGAAATGATTTTAGTGATTATATGTAGTCCAATCCCTAGATGAAAAGAATTGGCATAACTAACTCAAATTCAGGCAACTGCTAGAGTTTTGACAAGAAGTCAAATCCCTAAGCTTTCAGGCAAATGACAGAAACACTTCTCATGGAATCTGAAGGCCTTGGTTAAAAATTCAGCTCCCCTGACTCACTAGCTGTGTGACATTGACCAAGGTCTCTGAATGTCATTTTATTCATTCATAAAATGGGGATTGTAGTAGTACCTACATTCAAATGATTTTGTGAGCAAAGTGGGCCATGAACTCTGGCTTTTTCTGACTCCAAGCCCAGTACTAGTCCTGAATTTCATTATGGTATACAATTACTAACTAATGCTTTAAAGATAGTATAATAATGGAAGGTTCAGTCTATTAGAGGGAAGGAGCAGAGAGAGAGAGGAGGGAAGAGAATTTTATGATCCAAAGATAAAAACATCAATAGAAAAGAATTTTAAAAATAGTTGGTAATTCCATTTTCTAGCACTTGAGATTACTATATTAGTTAAGAAGTAAAAGAAGGCTGTATTTCTTTATAAAACACCAAAAATAATTCAGAAAGAAATATAATTGTATCCTGCAAAGCATGTATTTGTGGATACATGTACAATAGTAACCAACAAATTTCCTATCAAAGTGTTGATCATCTGTCATATTTGTGAGAACTGTAGCAATGTTTCTAAAACTGTTTGTTTTTCCATGTCTAGGTAGATCTTTAGAGGATTTCTGGGTCTAGTTTATATTAAAAAGTCATTCTTGTAATTTAGTTTATTTTCTTAAATCTTGGAAATAGCAGTCTCCTCAATATCTGAAAGGAAAAAAAAGTTGTAAAGAATATAGAAGAAAGAGTTCAAGGCTTTTCTTTGATTTATTTGGCATGCCAATAAATAGCTATATTGGATAAGTTTCATATTCACAGATACATGAATGAATTTGTGGATTGAAAAGATCTTACCTTTTAGAAAATGATGATGATATTAAGCAATAGGGATACACCAAGGCTTAAAGGTCTTTGCATCATCTATTGGGATCTAAGAAAAAGGACATGTAACATTATTTGTTAATATTGTAGTCCTATTACATGGATAATAACTTGTTATGACAAACATGTCCATATGTCTTTAAGTTAAAAAATTTATATGGGATTACCTTAGACCTTGGGAGAAGGGGCAGATCAAATAAGAAATCAATTTCTTCTCTGCTTATCATAAAAAGCTAGTTGTTTGGCTCTGGTTGAGCCATCATATTTGATTTTTATTCAGGTGATGTGATGCTGTTAGGATATTGACTGTGCCTATCTGGGAGGTATGTAGGTTGTGTTAGAAACCATTAAATGAAAGTGACTCTACAATTCTGATGGTGAACTAGTGGAGTGGTACCATCACTGTTTGATAAGAGTGAAGCTACTAGGACAAAGTGTTGCGATAACTTTCATGGAGTTGACTTTGTTGGAAACTCCATGGTACCATTTTCATGGTACCATTTTCTTCCCAAACATAGTGGTGGGTACCATAGAGGGAGGCATCATAGTGTAGTAAATTGAGTTTTGGACTTGGAGACCATTTAAAATCCTGTGTCTGACAATTATTAGTTATGAAACCACTACTTATGAAACCACTGGCAAGTCACTTAATCCCTCTAAGCATTGATTTCCTCATCTAGAAAACAAAGATGATAAAAAAAAATTGTACTACTTGTCTCATAAGGGATGTTGGGATGTTCAAATGAGATAATTTATATAAACTGCCTTCAGGCTCTAAAATATCATAAAAATGTCAATTCTTTTCTATTCAGAATTTCAGCATTGATGAATTAGGCCTTGTATAGAACATTTATCCATATTGTCCTAAGATCCTTGTTGCTGCTACTCTCTCTTCTTTCCCAAGAAGTGGAGAATGGAGAACCTGGCTCACAATCTCCTTCTCTACCTTATCGCCTGTCCTCATTTTGGTATTGCAGTAGGAACATTGATATTCCTTCAAGCCAAGTCTGGTGAAGAACCAACTATGAGGAACCACTTTTTGTTATTGTTCAGTCATTTCAGTCCTGTCTAGAAGTTATGAAACTGTGGTCTGATTGGATCATGTTATTGTTGAAGATAGAACCAAGAGAGTCTTAGAAACTTAATGAAATTCTGGGATTGAGGCCATTCCCTTTTCCAATCCCTCTTAATTCTAATTCTTTCCTTTTGTTAATTTTTTCTTACTTATCCTGTGTATAGTTTTTTTTTTAACTAAAACTTTTTATTTGCAAAACATATGTATGGGTAAATCTTCAACATTAACCCTTACAAAGCTTTCTGTTACAAACTTTTTCCCCCCTACTCCCCAGCACTCCCCTAATTAGCAGGATATCCGCTATATGATAATTATGTTAGAATACTTAAATCGAATATATGTATAGTTATTGCCACACATCATTTTTTTGTTCAGGAGAAATCGTATCTATAAGAGAGAATAATCCAATAAAGGAAACCCAATGCAAGCAAACATCAATAGAGAGCATGAAAATGTTATGTTGTGGTCTACATTTCATATCCCTCTCTCTGTGTGTATATGACTTTCTTCACTGAACATTTGGAAGTGGTTTGAAACATTTCATTGTTGAAGAGAGCCATGTACATCAGAATTGATCATCATATAGTATTGTTGTTGCCATGTATAGTATTTTGTTGCTGTGATATAGTTTATTTGTATATATTTGTTTATATGTTGTCTCTTCCATTAGATTGTGAGGTCTCTGAAGTCAAGGGACTGTCTGTAGCCTTTTCTTGTACTCCTAGCAATTATCAATGTCTAGCAGTACTAGATATTGAATAAATGTTGATTGATTCATTGATTGGATAAAAAAGAATTAAGTACTTACTAAGTGCCAAGTACTGTGTTCAACTCTGAGATTACAGATACAAAACTAAGACAGTTCCTCACTTCAAGAAGCTTACATTTCTTTTTTAAAAATTTATTTATTTTGATACACTTTGCTTTATGAATCATGTTGGAAGAGAAAAATCAGAGCAAAAAGGAAAAACTATGTAAGAGTAAAAAAAAAAAACAGAAAAAAGAAGTGAGCATAGCATGTATTGATTTACATTCAATCACCATAGTTCTCTCTCTGGATGCAGATGGCATTTTCCATCCAAAGTCTATTTGAATTGTCTTGGATCACTGAACTGCTGAGAAGAACCAAGTCTTTCATAGT
The DNA here is from genome assembly GCA_023553655.1 of Myrmecobius fasciatus. Lineage (NCBI taxonomy): Eukaryota > Metazoa > Chordata > Mammalia > Dasyuromorphia > Myrmecobiidae > Myrmecobius > Myrmecobius fasciatus. The sequence continues at coordinate 19,548 of JAJPUD010001906.1, forward strand.
TGATCATTGCACAGTCTTGATATTACTGTGTGCAGTGTATTCCTGGTTCTGCTTATTTTGCTCAGCATCAGTTTGTGTAAATCATTCCAGGCCTTTCTAAAATCACCTTGTTCATCATTTTTTTTTGTAGTACAAAAATATTCCATTATTTTCATGTACCATAACTTATTCAGCCATTCCCCAATAGATGGGAATCTACTCATTTTCCAATTCTTTGCCACTACAAAAAGAACTGCTACAAACATTTTTGCACATGTGGGTCCTTTTCCCTTCTTTATGATTTCCTTGGGATGCAGACCCAGTAGGGGTACTGCTGGATCAAAGGGTATGTATAGTTTTATAGCTCTTTGGGCATAGTTCCAAATGGCTCTCCATCAACAATGCATTAGTATCCCAGTTTTCCTACATCCCCTCTAATATTTATCATCTTTTCCAATCATCTTAGTCAATCTAAGAGGTGTGAGGTGGTACTTCAGAGTTGTTTTAATTTGCATTTCTCTAATCAATAGTGATTTAGGACATTTTCTTATGTGACTATAGATAGTTTTAATTTCATCATCTGAAAATTGTTCATATCTTTTGGTCATTTATCAATTGGGGAATGACTTGTATTCTTATAAATTTGACACAATTCTTTATATATTTTAAAAATAAGACCTTTATCAGAAACACTGACTGTAAGGATTTCTCCCCCAGCTTTATACTTCCCTTTTAATCTTATTTCTATTGGTTTTGTTTGTGCAAAACCTTTTTAATTTAATGTAATCAAAGTTGTCCATTTTGCCTTTCATAATGCTCTCTAGTTCTTCCTTGGTCATAAATTCCTCCCTTCTCCAGAGAGCTGATAGGTAAATTATCCCTTGCTCTCCTAATTTGTTATGGTATCATCCTTTATGCCCAAATCATGTGCCCATTTTGACCTTATTTTGGTATGGGATGTGAGATGTAGGTCTATTCTGAGTTTCTGTCATATTATTTTCCAGTTTCCCCAGCAATTTTTGTCAAATACTGAGTTCTTATTCCAGAAACTGGAATATGTGGGTTTATCGAATACTAGATTATTATAGTCATTGATTATTGCGTCATGTGTATTTAATCTATTCCATTGATCTACCACTCTATTTCTTCAGCTTACATTTCTAATAGGTAAGACAAAATATAGTGGGGTAAATGATACAGTGTATAGCATGCCTGACCTGGAATTAGGAATACTCATCTTCATGAATTGAAATCTGGCCTCAAACACTTAACTAGCTGTGTGACCCTAGATAAATCACTTAACACTGTTTCCTCAGTTTCCTCAGTTGTAAAATGAGGTGAAGAAGGATTATCTTGATCAAGAAAACCCCAAATGGGTTCACGAAGAGTCAGACATGAAGACTTAACAATAACAAAAATGATTGTCTAGGGAAGGATGTTTTGGTCTAAAAAGTCAAAGGAATAGTGAATGGAACAATAGTCTGTTGACACATCCTTTTCAGAGGATGCAAGAAGTACACACAACTATGGGTCAGGGGTAAAAACGAGGTCACATTATTCCAGGAAGTTTAGAGGACTTTTTAAAAAAATTAATTAAATATAAATATATACATGATTTTTTTTTCTCCTCCAAGTCATGATATGTGCAGGGGAGGTATGGAGGTATAAAAGGGTCAAGTTCCCAATGACATCATCTACCAGGAAATTTTCCTTTAGTTATACTCTCCTTATTCCAGTGATTCTAAACTCCTTCTTAAACTCCACTGCCTAATCCTTTATTCCCATTTCCTTTAATAGTAGCCCTAACCCACTCTCATTTTACTCTAAAGCTATCTACCTCTTCCTTTGTGTTTTCTGGAATATCTGCTTCATAGACCCCAACTTATTAAACTGTGGTTTTTGACTTCAAATAGTTTTGTAACTGAATATGAGGGTCATGAAATTATCATTTTTAATTAGTAAATGTTTGATTTGTTTATCTATTTTATATTCTTAGGGTCACATAAAAACTTCTTGGGCAAAAAGGGATTGTGAGAGGAAAAAAAATTCAAGAACTTCTGCCAGACTTGCTTTCATCTTAAATCTTTTCCTTTCCCACTTCTTTCATTTCTGTTGATCCTCCCTATTGATTCTTTCCTGATCACATATCCTCCCTGGCTGCCTTTACTAGCAGTAATTGTAGTATCGTTCATTCCTCTGGGGAAGATGAGGCAACTGGAATAACTACTCCTTGCCCCCAAGTTCTCCTTCAGATCACTATCCCTCCATAGGTTTCCCCTTTATGTAACATACATATCTATCACCTAATCAGAATCTTCATAGCTATTGTCTATTGTCCTCCAGGGCAGACCCCTTCTTTCCTTAATAAATGCAGTATCTGGCTCTTGTCTTTCCCTTCTTCCCAACTCCTGCCCTCACAGGGGGAGACTTCAACATATCTCTCAATTCTCCCTCAGGCCCCCTGACCTCAGTTTTTTCATTTATTGTTTTCACATGACCTATTCCTCTACCCACTTGGGCCACACACGGAGATAGTTATACCTTGATTTCTCCATTACCCACAAATACTCTACTTGCATGTTGATGAACTCTGAAATTTGCTGTCTGACAATCTATTGACATTCCACCCCTTCTCCTGCCTTGCAACTCTAACCCCTGTTCTTTATCCACCTCATGATTTCCAATGCTGTAACCTCTCAGTTCTTTTTCAGGTCATCCCTCTAGCTACCCTTTTTCATTCCCCATATTGACTGCATGGTCAACTAGTTCACCATGTTTTCTTCTCTTGAGTGCTTTGCCCCCTTATCCT
>JAJPUD010001906.1:32335-64835 GCA_023553655.1 Myrmecobius fasciatus
TATAATGCATAAGAATTTAGTTTTAGTTTGTTAATAATAATAATTATAACAAATATAATAATGCAGAATGATAGAAGAAAATGTAAATAATAGCAATGCTAATTGGACTAACATCTTAAATAAAAGAAAAAATTACAGAATGGATTAAAACCCAACAATATGTTATTTACATGAAAATGTATTTACTGAAAAAATACTTAACAAAAAAGCATTTAACCCTTGTGTTTAAATAGATTTACAGCTAAGGCAGTTTAATGTAGTGGCAGAAGGTCAACTTTGAAGTTAGAAAGAACCGAGTTTTAGCTTCAGGCTAACACATACAGACTGAGTCTGGGCAAGGCACCTAACCTCTCGATGCCCCTGCATCACAAAGAAGATCCATGTAAATATAAAAAAGCAGAATTTTTATATACTATATTTATAAGTCGTAATTCAATAAAATTAGGAGTAGTTACTCAACCTTTCTTAGCTCCAGTGTCTTATTAGTAAAATGGGGATAATAATAGCTCTTACTTCATAGGGATGCTCAAAATATCTAATGAAATGAAGGAATGTAAGATGTTTTGTAAATCTTAAAGCAAGTTATTGTGATAAATAATAATAATACAATGAGTAAAAGGGGATAAACTCACGTGGAAACAAAAAAATTAACTACTAAGTAATGCCTGAAGGAGAAAGGAAATTATAGATATAGATAATTATAGATATAATAATAGAATACCAAAGATAATGATTCAATATCTTAAAATCTATGGATGTAGCCAAAACAATATTTAGAGGCAAATTCATAGTGTTACATTCCTGTATTAATAAGAAAGAGGAACTTACCAAGAGAAATTTGCACTGGAATTAAAAGATGCTAAAAACAGATTAGGGAAATTGTGATTCATAGTGTTGAATGCCTATATTAATAAGAAAGAGAATCTTAGCAAGATAAGTGTGCACTTGAATTAAAAGATGCTAAAAATAAATTGTGGAACTAAAAGTAGAAAAGGAACAAAGACCTACATCAATAAAAAGCAGAGGTAAATAACCAATATGCTGAAATTAATATAACTAAGGATAATAAAACAATTGAAATGACACGAGAGCTATTCTTTAATAAGGCCTACATGTGGAACTGGTCAATAATTATTAAATGTAATCTTTAAAAAAAGAGAGCCCAAGTTAAATTTTGAAATGAGACAGGGAAAGGCATAATGAGGATGAAAGAAGGGATGATTATTTACAAAAAGATTAAATGTTAATTTTATATTTTGAAGCAGCTAGGAGGTACAGTGGTTAGAGCACTGGATCTGGAGTCAATTAGGAAAATTGGCCTTTAAACCCAACCTCAGATTCTTACTAGCTGTGTGACACTGGGAAAGCCACTTAATCCTTTTTGCCTCTATTTCCTCAACTATTAAATGGGCATAATGACACCATTTATTTTCTAGTGTTGTTTTTGGATCAAATGAAATAATTTTGTAAGACACTTAATATGATGCCTGGTACATAGTAGGTACTTAATAAATGCCTTTTCCCTCCCTTTATTCCTCTCATAATAAATCAATAAGCAGATGCCCTAAGTAGATGAATATTAAAAAAAAAGATAAACCAGATAGACCATGAGAAAGCTCCCCTGCACAAAGGTGATCAGATGGATTCACAAATGATTCCTATCAAACTTTTAAAATCCAAATCATTCTTATTTTTTTTAACTGAGTTTCTTCTATGAAGAAAATAGAATTTTAATCTCTTAAGATAAGTAGGAATGAGATTGGTTAAAAATTGTAAGCCAATCATTTCAATAATGAGGTGAATCAAGGCAATTCCAATAGATTTGTGATGGATGGAAAATGCCCCTCTGCATCCAGAGAGAGAACTATGGAGACTGAATATGGATCAAAGCATATTGTTTTCATCTTTTTTCTGTTGTTTGTTTGCTTGTTTTTTTCCTCATGTCTTTTTTTCCATTTTGATCTGATTTTTTTTTGCTCAGTATGACAAATATGAAAATATGTTTAGAAGAATTACATAGTCTTGGAGAAGAGGGACAAGGGAAGAGAGAAAATTTGGAATACAAGGTTTTGCAAAGGTGAATATTGAAAATTATCTTTGCATGTATTTGGAAAAATAAAATACCTAAAAATTAACAGATATTCTTAAGCTAAAATTAATGCTCTATCAGCTTTACTCTGTTGTTCTTATCTAGAGCAGGCAACTTGGAGGCCGACCTCCTGGTGTTAGTTGAAATAACAAAGACCAGTCTACTCATTGTTTCTTACTTCGTGGCTGGATGGAAAAGGGTTTGAAATCTTAACACTCAATAATTTGTTTTCTAGTTGGGCTTTAGCTTGAATCTTATCTCAGACACTTTCACCTAGGTAAGTCATTTGATGTTTCTCAGTCACAATTTTTTCATCTACATAAAATAGGGGTGATGGTAATAATAGCACCTACTGTAAAGAGTTTCTGTGTAGATCAAATGAAATAACACAGAAAGCACTTGGCAGTTCTTAAAGTGTTGGGAAAATAATATTATCCTTATGTTATTATCATAGTAAGTCATTGTAACCAGACCTCTTCTAAATAGATGATGTTTGACCATGATAGGAAAGGTAGGAGCTCTGGATTTTTCCATTTTCTATCACATCCTACTACATTCTAGTAGAGAGTATTTAGTTATTATGAAATTTAATCAAGAATATCTTCATTATGCTTCCATTTGTTTTAGGAAATGTTTTATAGATAGCAGAAAAGTTTCTTATTTGTAATAGGAAACAGAAAAAAATTGCAATGTTTTAGGAGGGGGAAAGATAGTTCCATACCATCTCTGTGAACCTGTCTGCACAGGCCATTCGAATTCGTTCTGGAGTTGCTGGGCTGTTCAATATAAAGTCGTCGGTCAGTCCCCTTTCTTTGCGAGTTGCTGCTACTGCATCATTTATAGCAAAGAACACAGAACATCCCAGGAACATCCCTGACTCACCCACACCCTGTATGAAAGAAATGTAGAAATTCCTTATAATTAAATTTTTATTTTTATAATTAAATAATTACTTTTTTAAAAAAGAAATTTCTCTTGAGAAATTAATCTATCTTTAAGAATTCTCAATGCTTTGGTTTACTCTTCCCATGTGAGAATTATCAGTAAATTAAAGACTAGGTGCTGGAATACTACTATGTTAAGAGCTAGATGCTAATCTAACTACAGATGGAAGGGCTCCATTCTTTCATGAATGGAAAAAAAAACTATCATAACATATGATACAGAGTCCAAGTATATACAGCTTTAGGGGCCATGTAACAGTAAGAGGAATGACAATCTATTACTTTCTTGATGGGTCTATATAATAATTATTGGCAGATTAAGGAGAGATAAGGTTTGCACATAATAGAATAACATATGATTTCCCTCTCTTACTTGTTATGGCATGGTGGAAAGAATACTGTCTTTGCAATTGGAGGACCTGGGCTCAAACCCCAACCCAGACACTAACTGAACTTGGGCAAAATCATTTAGTTTGTGGCTTCAGCTTCCTAACCCATAAAAAGAAAGGTTGGTTTAGATGACCTTTAGGGGACACTGCCAGCTCCAGGTTTATGATCCCAGATTTTAAGTATGCACAGAATAACTGGGCTCTTGAGTTTCAGTTGATCATCTGATTATATGACAAATATTTCTTTCATGCTTTCTGCCTTGCAAAGATTTCTAATATACCAGATTCCTTAAGAATTTGAAGGCATAATCTTTCTTCCTTTCAGAACCTCTATTAGTATCCCATGTATAGAAAAAATTGGTAAACTGAAAGGGAGAAGATATTTAGAAAGGACCAGATTTCTGTGATCTCATGTACTGCTAAATACTTTTGGATTTGTAAAGTAAGGGGAATTGGGAGGCCTCATATATATCCTATTCTAGAGTCCTGTTACAGCCTTTTTCCCACCCCCAAAACTCTAAATATAGCTTTTGCTCTGAATGAGGGTTCATTGTAACCTAATTTGCCATCTGTACATTGCAGATTTAAACCTTTCATTTTACTTTCTTAGGAATTATCATGAGTTTATACATTTTGGAGAAAAATCTGAATAGCCCTCTTTACTCAATTCCCTATGAAGTAGCAAGGGCTTCTGATTTGTCTTTGAAGATTATTTACAAAAACAATGCTTTTTATGGAATTTGGGAACCTTGGGGACTCTAGTATTATGGTTATAACACTGATTAGGTTCATGTCATTTACCCAATTTGGTCTGAGTTTGATAGTCTGTAAAAAAGGAGTAAATTGGGATAGATGCTTTCTAAGATGGCAGCTCCAATATTCTCTATATATTCTATTTCGGCCTCCATCATCCCTATACTATGTTAGCTATAAGAGACTATTTCCATTGCTTTTTAGAGCATGTCATAGGTGATTACTTTAAGCAGGAAAAACATTGTACACAGTAACTACAATATTGTATGATGACCAACTCTAATAGACTTAGCTTTTCTCAGCAAAACACTGATCTAAGATAATTAAAAAAGTTTCATGATAGAAAATACTATCCACATCCAGAGAAAGAACTGATGGAAGTTTGAATGCAGATTGAAGCATATTATTTTCATTTTATTTTTTTCATAGTTTGTTTTATCTATTCTTTTAAAACATAACTAATATGGAAATTTATTTTTCATGATTCACATATGCAACTTATATCAAATTATTTTGGGAGGAGAGAGAAAAGTATAGAATTAAAAAAATGAATGCTAAAAATTTTCTTCATCTATAATTGGAAAAAATAAAATACTATTTAAAAGAAAAAAATCATGTCACAGATACTTACTTTGGATGAATAGATTGCCATTGGATTCTGTGATGATGTCAATAAGGAAACATTAAATTCTTCTGGGATGTCTGTGACTGTAGGAATTTTATATTCATTGGGTCCCTGACAATGCAATACTCCTTCAGGAGAATATTTCAGTTCTTCTAGTGTATAAAGTCCCAAGCCTTGAATGAATGCTCCTTCAATCTGCAAAGGGACAATTTTAAGATTTTTTTTTTTGCTTTTTGCTGAGGCAATTGAGGTTAAGTGACTTGCCCAAGGTCACACAGCTAGGGAATGTTAACAATTTTAAGATTTTTAAAATAATATTTTGAGAGCACAGTCATAGCAGCAAACAATTTTAAGATAACTTACAAATTTTAATACATTGACACTTACCTGTCCTATATCTATGGCTGGATTTATGCTGCAACTTGCATCCAAGACAATGTCAGTTCTTATGTTCTAGAAAAAAAAATCAAAAGCTATACTTAAAAAATATTGCATTTTAAAAGATACTTTTCTTTGAAAGAGCCCCCCTTCTTTCTAGAGCCGTGCCTTAAAGATATTCTACTTTACTGTTTCTTGTTTTTGTGTCCCCAGCACTTAGCATAGTGCCTGGCCTATAGTAAGTGTTTAATAAGTGCTCAGTTACTCTATTAATAAAAATAACTGAAAACCTCCACTATTTGGATTTGCTGCTCTAGCCTCCTACAAGGAGATATAGTTTATTCCCAGAGTAAGTTTTAAAAACTGGAAATATATTAATAATATAGTCAGATTTGTACCATTACTATATCATAAGCTTCCTAGAAGATTCAAAGGTCCATATAGCGAGGGACCTTACCTTATTTGCCTTCATATATCCTTCAGGTATTATCACAGTGCTTTGTACAGAACAAATATTTAATACAAGTTTGTTAAATTCAATGGGAGTGGTTAGCAGATTGCAACTATAAGCAATAAGTTAGCAATAATTTGAAGCAGAAAAATGATATCAAATTACTTTGGGTGAACTTAATTTGAAAGTAATTTTTGTTAATTTATTGCATTCAACTACTAGAATGTGGAAGTTGACAAGAGTGTATGACCAAGGTGCCTGAGAATAGAATAAATTACTGAAATTGAGAGACTGTGTAGGTCCATTAGAATGCTGGAAATGGTGAAAGTTGGCCAAGGATGTCACAATGTAAGCTCCTCGAGAGCAGAGACAGTTTCATATTTCTTGCCTTTCCGTCACCTGTGCCCAGCATTGTCAGCAGCCTGGCACTCTAGTAGGTGCTTAATAAAGCACCTTGTTGTTGTTGGATTGATTCAAGATTGTAATTACAGAATGATAATCAAAGCCCAGTGATCATTGATCTCCTTAGCTGCCATACCTACACATCTGGTACCATACTGGACCACTCCTATTCATGTCCTCCTATTAGTTTGCAATAAAAGGATCCCATTAGTGAGTTTGGAGCCCTCTTTGCATTCTCTCAACGTATGGATTACTGTAGAGAATGTAGGCTGTCCATCAGTTATCTCCTGCCTTTCCAATTAGACATTTCTGTGATGACATCTTCTATACTGATACTCTTGTATGATTCCCCCCCCCTTTTTTTAAAATGTTTTTCAGTCTATTCACACTCTTTTCATTATCAAAATATCAGGGTGATGTATAACATATGTCTAATTATCCTGGGATAATTATAGGAAATCAGACAATATTATTTATATAATGAATGTGTATTTGTGCCTCCTTCAATAGTCTAGCAAAGCAGCCACATCTAAGGGATTGAATTCTACTGAAACTAAAATTAAACCTTTGAGTACATATTGACCTCCTTTATTGGGGGAGGGGAAGGCAGGCCACCTGGAAAATCTTAGTAACTACGAATATGCATACATATAAAAAAGTTAAGATCACTGATATTGTCACTAATTCAAATCAATTCAATTAACATAAAATTACTAGTATATGTGAAAATACAAAATGAGAAAACAACAATCTAAGGCTTCAGAGTTTGCAGTTTAATAGAGGAAATAAGAGGAAATAAGACTTGCAAATAAACATGATACAAAGTAGAAAGGAGAAATCACCTTTGGCTAGGGGATTCAGGAAAGGTTGGAACCTAAATTGTGAGATGAATTTGTATACAGACTACCAACTTTTTGGAGCAAAGAATAGCAAATTTTAAGAAATAATAAAAATGAGATGTGGCACACAATCAAAGCAACTCTAAACTAACAAAAATAAGGTACCGATATTGAAAATATATTACTCCAATAAAAGAATAGACATTGACATGATTTTTTTAAAAAATTAAACTTATATAAACCAATAATTTAGTGAAGAGAATGAAAGAGCTCCTAATTTATCTCAGCCAACAACTTGATCTCTTTGCCAAGGAGAGAGACAAAGAGAGCAACAGAGACAAAGAGACAGAGACAGAGAAAAAGAGAGAGAGACAGAGACAGAGAAAAAGAGAGAGAGACAGAGAGAGAATTAGAAAGAGAGAGACAGAGATAGATAGATAGATAGAGAGAGAGAGAGAGAGAGAGAGAGAGAGAGAGAGAGAGAGGGAGAGAGAGAGAGAGAGAGAGACAGAGGAGAGAGGAGAGGGAGATAGAGACAGAGTCAGAGAAACAGACAGAGAAACAGACAGAGACAAAGTCAGATAGAGACAGAGACAAAGAGAGAAACAGGGACAGACAGAGAGAAAAACACACAGAGAAAGAGAGAGAGAGAGATGGAGAGGGAAAGAAGGAGGGAGGGAGGGATGACTGCTAAGAATATAACTGGCTAAAAATATGAACTAATTTGTAATATCTCATGGAGATACATGATGAAAAATTGTGAGTAGTACTGCCTCATAAAACAGTAGGAAGAAAAGCCAATTTATGAAAAACTTAGCAAAGTCTCCAGAAAGCCAGAATATCCCTAGGACATTTAAGTATAAACTTGGAAAGAAGATGACCGAGAGATGAAAAATAGAAAATGCATGTAAGAATTATCTTAAACAAACTTTTCTACATCAATGAAGGTGGAACCATCACATTGAGACTCTGTCCCTGGTATGTTGCCAGAGAAAGTTGGAATGGCACCTTAGAAGTATGACAAGAGCAGGGAGGTGCTCACAGAATAAATAGGCTTGTGCTGCTGCTATCAGCAGTATAGTTTTGAAGGGATTGATTCACAAGATATTTGGAAGAGAAAGAGCACCACATTATAGGGGTGGGGGAGGAAAGGACCAATCCCCCCAAAGATTGAGAAAGTACCCCAAACTATAAATCCGCACACCTACTTTCACATTGTTACAAAGTCTTTGAGAATAATCTGCACATGCACTGAGATCATCCTTAAAGAACATAACAAGGAAGGAGTAAGCAGTTTTTCACAAATAAAATTCTGTAGCAGACCACATTTCCTCAGACCATATTTTCTCAATCCTGCAATTTAATTAAAAATGCCAAGAATATAAGACTCCACTCAGTTTATTGCTTATTGCCTATGAAAAAGTACTTGATTCAGTAAAAAAAAATAATGCCTTAAAAGTTTTTCTCCAACAATATCTCCAAATGCAAATAACCAAATCACATAAGATTCTTTAAGAGATGGGATAATAATGATAGCCTTGTTCAATGACCCTATGACTAAGTGAGTTATAAACCAGCTTGCCAAAAGTGCTTGCTGCTGTCATAGAAGATGTATATATAACACGAGTCCAAATGGAAGGATTCCCAATAGAAAAATGAAGTCTTTCAAATGCTCTTCTTTTGCAGATGATTTAAAGTTTGTACCAATTCTTGGAACATTGCAGATCCTTTTAAATGAGATTGATAATAACTTAAAAGAGTTAAAGCTAACTATGTTCCAGGGGAAAACTAGATGAAGAATGCCTATTGTAAAGATTATATTAAGCTACTGCTTGCACAAGTCATAGAGCTACTTGAGTAATATCTATATCTTGGGCAAGTACTGTGGGTGGACAATGAACTGAGCCTAGAGTTGAACAATTGGAAAGAAAGTTGGATTGTTTTTAGGAAACTTTTTAAAAATGATTTGAAATTTTCTTTGAAATAAAGGCCTATATTTTTAATGTAGATTTTCTTCTGGTGATCTTATATGGCTGTAATATCACAGCTTCAGAATAATTAAGGCTGTACATTAAAAGGGCAATGGAAAGGTGTATAGTAAGTATGAATAGGCTTTATTATTTATTAAAGGATGTTGTTAAAAGTCTGTCACCTAATGAGAGCAGGGAATAGATAATGTTACATCACTGAAAAACATAGACTCTAGAATTCTAGAGGAAGGCCCATAGCACATTGGATAGACTTTTTCTGGCCAATTTATGGGAAAACATAGGCAAGAGTTGCACAGGATGAAAAGGTATGGGTGAATTACAATCTGCGTAGTTAGAAGTTGTCCCCCCATTGATGAAATTATAGATCCAACAAATACAAAAATACTCAAAATATGCTTCAATATCTTCAATATGGAGCTTTTTTCTTTTCTAAAAATGAAGATTTTTACACACTTTTCATTTTTATATAATTTTCACTTCTGGATACTATCTCTTTCTCTGACCACACTCCATTTATTGAACCTTTATCTTACTTTATAATAAAGAAAAAAATGAAGTAAAAACAAGCAATACCAGGATCACACCTGATGATGTATGAAACATCCTCTGCCAAGAGGAATAAGGTATGTTTCATTTGAAATTGGTTCAAGATGACCTTGACATAAGTTATAATTTGGTTTTTAGTAATTTTCTATAGCACACTGTAATATGTTGTATAAGAACAAATAAGAGCAGCTGGTAGAGTGCCATGAATTTGTGAACTCATTAACATGGGTGCTCCCTTCCCTAGTGCAGGTCACATCTCATTCACACCTGCCCAGCCTGTGTAACTCTCATCCATATTCTTCTATAAATCTGCCACAATTCTATAATTGCCTTCTATAAATCTGTCCAACCAATGTCCTGGGGACCTTCCTCTGTTTTCTGGACATTGGGTAACAGTGGAACCTGTGTGATTTCCATAGCATATTCTATTACAAAATCTCAACTAGTATTATATGTCTGTGAATTATGAAATCTGAATTTTTTTTGTTGTTGTTGCTAAATACTGATAATCCCTGTTAAAGTCCAGCTCTGATGCTTTATGGTGGCGTAGAGAGAGAGCTGGGTTCTTGAAATCCATGATAGTGGGGAATAAATTCTGGTAGTCTCTAACAGTAAGGAAAAGCTTCTAATATGTCTCTTGTCCACATACCAGCCTCCATGGTTTTAGAGAGGCTCATTACTGGCTTGGCCACAGGGTGATGAATGTTTTGGCAACTCTCAAAGTAATGAAGGAATTGTGATCTGCATCAGTGGAGGGAGTTTCTACACCAAAGAAATCAGAGACCCTTAAAGTACCTCACTTATGACTATCAACAACGAGCTTTGTTTTGTGACAGCATTGTTAATGGCCCACAGCTAAATGTCATGGTAAAGTAAGAAAACTCCACTGAAATCTTGGTTAGCTAATTTCCTATTTAAAACATTGTTCCTGTGAGAACATTTCTTGTAATTTTTTTTCACCTAATACTTTTTTGAAGCAATACTAATTTATGGTATTTGAAGTTATCTGTTTATATAAACAAAAACATTTTCTAATTTTTATCATTTATTTATTTTTGAACAAAAAATTCCCCTAGGGGTCTTTGGAAAGGATCTTTGCATAAATATCATTTCAGAATGCTTTCTTAAAATAATTTACTAAGTTCCTTTTCAATTTTTTTTTTTTTTTTTTTTTTTGCTTTGGCAATTGAAGTTGAATGAAGTTGAATGACAGTGTCATACAGCTAAGGAATGTTAAGTGTCTGAGACCAGATTTGAACTCAGGTCCTCCTGACTAAAGGGCTGGTGCTCTATCCACTGTGCCACCTAGCTGCCCCCTTATCTATTCTATAAAATTAGATATATACAATATTAGATCTCCTCAGTCCCTGACCTTTGGAAAAGGGTCAAGCTTCTAGGCCATTGTTATTTTCATTTACATTATTGTAGTCAGAGATGTGCTGGTAAATGTTTAACAACCATCTCTCAAAAACAAATGTGCACACACTTAACAACAGAAATCTCTGAGGTATCTAGTTTGAAATTTTTAATAGGTCATTCATTAGTGAGAAAAATACCAGTTTTTTAAGTGTTTCTTAAGTTTCTTCTTTCTTTGGAAACAGTAGTTTTGGGGAAATCTGTTTTTGATTTCCTGGAGTAAAATATGCACAACTGATGTTTAATTTTTTTCTCCCTAATAGTAAAGACTATAATATGCACTAAAATTTGAATTTTGGGGGGCATCTGTGGAAGTATACGGAAGAATTGGACAGTGAGACATTCTTATGTAACTGAAAGAATCTTGGACTTATCTTTTTAATAACTTATAAACTATGAATTAATTCAATAAAAGAGAGAAAGCTTTTAATACAATCAAAGGAAACAAAATTTTATCATTTGTGAAAGCTTTAGTAACCTTATGAGCTCCTGTCAGGCAGTCAATTTCAACTTCAGAACAAGCAGCTCCTTCAACGTAGTATGGAAATGGGTCTCCTTCCCCTTTCTCCCAGTCCATTTTCGCCTTATAGCCTCTGGTGAAAGCAATAAAACCTGCGACATTAGCTTTAGAATGAGGATAACATGATTTTATTTTTCATTTTTTAAGCCTTTTTGTAAATTTTTTGATATAACTTTCATTTACAACTCAGAGCTATAATTTCTCCTCTCTCCCACCTATAATAAATCCCTAATAAGAAAGAATCAAAAAAGAAAGAGAAAGAATTAGTAAGATTAACAAATCAATTGAATCTTCCAGCATATACAGTTTTCAATATCCAAAGTCACTTAACCTTTGCAAAGAAGGGAGAGGAATGTGCTTTCTCAACTCTTCCCCAGAGCCAAGCTTCTTAGTTATTGAAATTATAACTCTTTTTTTGTTTGCTTTTTGTTGTTGTTGTTGTTGTTGTTATTTACCAACTGGTAGTGACTTCCCTCCCTAATTCCTTTATATCTATTATGTATTTATTTATTCTGTATACATGTATTGTATATAAGTTATCTCCTTTGATAGAATGTAAGTTCCTTGATATCAGGGATTGTTTCATTTTTGTCTGTATATTCCAGAGCCAAGCACAATGCCTGATATGCAGAAGACACAATAAATACCTATTGGTGGCTAGATTGCTATTGTAATGATTAAGTAAGATTGAATGGATCATTTGAGTGATGGTGTTATTTCAGATAGCCTTTATTTTATTTTTTTATTTTTTTAATTCTCCTACATATCCAGCAATAGCATTTACGCTTTTAAAATGGCACTGAAAGGCATAAAAGAAACTTAGAAGTAAAATCTGAGGATTCTACTTGTGAATCAGATCTTCATAGTATCAGATATCCTTTAGCCTGGTGTTGGACCTGTCTAGGCTTTAACTGTGTTTACCTTAGAGACTTAAACTTTCCCTTTTGTTTTCCCTAATTTACACATCACTTTAGGATCTACAAAATATTTTCCTTGTAATAGTGCTATGAGGATAGTAAGTATAAATATTATTATTCCCATATTATGGGTAGGAAATCTGAGATTCAGAAATAATGGAAATAACTCTAGAAATTGTTATTAATAAATATTAATATAATATAAATAATAAAATATATAAATAAAATATACTATTATATAATTATTATGTTATATTATTATATTACAAAATATATTATTATATTACAAATAACTTTAAAATCAGAAGAAATAACTTCAAGTTCCTGCTAAATAATCATGTGATATGTGCTGTGTGGAAATACATTTTGCATAACTGCCCATTTGTATAACCTTTATCAAATTTCTTGCTTTCTTAGTGAGGGAGAGGGAGGGAAGTGTGGGAGAGAATTTAAAACTCAAAATTTTAAAAATGAAACAAAATTATTTTTACCTGTAATCAGAAAAATGTTTTAAAAAATCTTGTGACCTGTATTCTAATCTAGGTCCTCATCTTTTGACTAAGTTATGGCCTCTTTCTACTAAACCACTAAATCTAAAGAGTAACTTGCTGATCAGCAATTCTCAAGATGGGCTTCTTGAACTCTTTGAAGATCTTTCAGGTGGTCTTCCAAGATCTATTTTTTTCATCATATTAAGACATTATTTGCTAATGAAAATATTCCTCCCTTTTTCAGTTACCTATCTGTATAAGGCCATATTTTCTTCATATAGCTCAGCCAAATAAAATATCACAACATATTGAAAGAAAAGTAGATACAAGAATCCAGCTGTCTTCTGTTAAGCCACATATTAAAGAGATTTTCAAAAAATATGTAAACGTTATTTTCCTCATTTTTTTGTTTGGGAAAAAATTAAAATGTTTAAAATATTTCTAATATGGCAAATATTAATAGATATAACCCAAATAAACAAAAGCTCTTCTGGACTCTAATTTTTAAAAGTACAAAGGGATCCTGAGACCATCAAAACTTTTGAGAACTGCTGACCTAGACTAATTCTTCATATGTTATAATTAAGGCACAGTCCTGAAATTTACCAAAAAAGGGGAGAAAACTTATTTTACCTGAAATATCCTGTAGCTGAAAGGCTGATTCTTTTTTCAAATGCTGCTTCAACCTGCAAAATGAGCCTATTTATTCAAGATAAATTTCTGATTGAGGAAATATTAAAACTTGCAAAGCCCAATGCCCAGGGTGTGAATGACTCTGTACTTGGGAACATGGGAATTAATTGAATTTGGGAGGTCCTGACACTTTATCCTCCACACTAGACTAAGCTGGTGGGTACTTAATTTTTTTTTATTCTGAAGTTCCTGCTACGGGGGGTCTGTGCTGTTTTGATTGATGAGTACCTCCCACGGCCCATGATGGATAGCTATCCCCAGTCATGCTTCATACCTGGCCATCTGCTTGCATGCCTTCTCCCTGATCTTCCTATCCTTCAACAAGTCCTGGAATAATTCTCAAATCAATATTTCCATCTCTCTCTCTCTCTCTCTAATTTACTCTCTCTTTCTCTCTTTCAGCATTGGTAAATTTTATTTTTTTATTGTGAATTTAAATTTTTACAGATATTTGTATCAGAAACACCAAGCTTTTGTTACATATAGCTTGTTTTTTTTAGGACATATAATTAGACATATGTGTCTAAAAACACCCCCAAAATAAAATTACAACTCTCTGATTTTTTAAACCAAAATAACACTCCCTCATTATTACACATTTATATGTATTGTTTCATCATTAGAATATAAACTTCTTGAGGTTAAAGACTGTCTCATTTTTGTATTTATATCACCAGAGTTTAATACTGTGCTACGTTCATAGTAAAGACTTAATAGGTGTTTTTTCATTTATTCATTCATTCATTCATTCACAGAATTCTAATCAGATGTCCAGGTGAGACTTTGTACCAGATGTTCTAAGCCCATCACAGGCCATGAGATAGCTTTTGTCATAAAATGACTGTGTTCAAGTTCTTGTCCTATGTACTATTTAGGATAAAACAAGAGAACCCCCTTTTCACCTCTGACCAATAGCTTTTCTTTTGAAGTTGGGGAAAGACAGCAAAATGTTCCTAATGTCTAAAATCATGTCTCAGAGTTTATTTTCCTAGAGAAGCAGTTTTAGAAATGGTGATTAGCTAGTGCTCAGAAGTATAAGGCAAAGACTTCATGAGTTACCTCACATCCCTTAACATTCTTCCCTGGCACCCCCCTCCCCAACTTTCTCAGGGGTTGGAAACCCTCAATAGATAGACATAGACACATATGTGTCATAAACAAATATGTATATATTCATGTGTAATAAATGAATATATGCATGTATATTTACATATATGCACAGAAATATGTGAGTGCATCCATTCTACTTATCTAAATATATATTATATTCCTATTGGGCCTTTACTATGAATAAGAGAGGAGCCATTGTAGAGTTTCTTTTCTTTTTCTACTTTCACTTACATAATTTCAGAAATCTGAGTTCTGGAGATTAAGTAGAATAGAGCCACATCAATTAGGCTTGACATACATAATATAATTCACAAGCTGATTATGGTTTTGGGTGGGGAGTTCTTAGGAGGACAGGTTTGTTCTGATTTAATTAGATATCACATTATGAGTAACACTAAGATATCAGAGTTATTTTCACTGACACATAATTCAACATTAATTAATCCTTTTGCTTCTCTTCACCCCAAACAACCAACTTTTATTTTGATTTCAGTTTTCCTTTTCACTAAAGTATGTTAGGTTAATTTTGTGTGTGTGTGTATAAATGTATATACACACACAGATTGCTCAAAGTAAAGGAGTAGTAAAGGGAGGGAGGAAGAAAAATTTGGAACTCAAAATCATATCAAAATGACCATTGAAAACTATCTTTACATATTCCTGGAAAAAATAAAATAATATTATGTGCAAAAAAATTAAAGCATGTTAGATGAGTAAATTTGTAAATGTATTTATTTTGTTTTATGTCCTCTTCTAAGCTATATTCTTTCCTTCTCAGATGTGTACAGATGAATGCTTTATTGGGGACAGTCTATTCAATCCTTCCACTTGGAGCCCAGCTGGGAAAAGAGAATAGAGCATCCAGCGTTTCTGATATTAGAATAGTTGTCTTCACCCTGTATTAAACCCTTTCTAAGTAAATAGCAATTTGTTCCAGTCTTTCTGGTTTTATTTCTTATTCTCAAAAGTAAATTGGGATAGAACACTTACCCACTCTTCCCAAGTGCCTTCAGGATTTTTCTTAATGATGGGCTCAAGGCGTTTCAAGAGAATCTGACAAGCATTCTATGATGATAAAGATGGGGAAAATCATATTGGAAAAACATTAATTCATTTAATTTTGAATGAAAAATTAGTTAAACTTATTTCATATTTATTTGGGGTATAATTAGTTATATGAGGGACTTTTAAAAATAGGAACATAGATTTGGATAGGACTTTGGAAGTCATTGAATTCAACTCTTATTTTCCAAAGGGAGAAACCAAGACACAGAGAATGATTTGTTTAGGATCGGACAGGTAGAAAGTTTTTCAGGTGGAATTTGGACCAAGGGTTTTCCTGATTTCAAATCTTGAGTTCTATCCACAATACCAGACTACCATTTTTTTTCTTTCTTGCAAGCTTAATCCCTTTACAAATATACCTTCATTACATCCTTGCTTTCAGGTTCTACTTTGATAACCTTCAGCTTTTGCCATCTCTTCCCTCCATTTTTGTGGTTGTACTTTTTCACCTCCTTCTATTCCACTATCCCTAGCATCATTTCCTACTTCTCATAGATCAAACCTTCCTGTATTTAATCACATTTTCCTTGTATTTTTAGTAATACTAAATTAGTAATACTAAACTAGTAATAATAAATAAATAAAACTAGTAATAATAGTAATAATAAAATACAAAAAAAATACTAACTACCTCCTCCAGATCTAAAATGGTAACAATGAATTATTCTTGCTGGCCTTAGTCACGGATGGAGGCATTTGCTCTAGACATGAGATGAAGAATGAAGAGTATATTAAGTTTTCTATTGGATAATAAGTGATAAGACCAAATATGGGAGATGTTACCAGTTCCAATAAGAAGGTCCAAATGGACCCTGATCATTGACTTCTTTCTCTTATTCACTGCAAGTTCTAAATTCCATAGAATGAGTTAGATCTTTGCTTGTTCCCATAATTCCCACATGCTTTGAGTTGGTTCTTTACTGGGCTCAGTCTTGGCCAATGGTAGATGTCATAGGTTTTTGCTTCCCTCCATTCATTCTGAAAAATACCTTAAGACACAGAATCTCAGAGCCATCTAATTGAAGCAATCCCTGAGCAAAAATCCCCTCTGTAAAACAACCAGGGAGTTTGTTTGAAGGAACACACTACCACTTAGGTGAGTTGGTTCCATTTTTGGTTAGGAAATTTTTCCCAACATGTCATCCCATGGAGCACACATGGGATCAGCCTGGCCCCTTCAGGTGGGTCACCTGTGTTATAGTCTATTGATAATGGAGATATGAAGTCAGCAGTTTCTAGATGGTCTCTTCCTCCCCATGTCAGAGAGCTTTATTAAACAGAATTGGTGATAGATTCAGGAAGAGCAACATATTCAGTTGCTTATAAGAGAAAATGAGGATATTTTTGAAAATGTTATTCCGGATTCTGTCTACTTTTCCTTGGCCCAATGGACCAACCTAGAGCTACTGGTCATACATATCTCTTAGCATGGGACCAGAGTTCATTTGATTCACCAGAAGGGACCATGTACATTCCATGGTGTGGCTCCCATTCCATTTATCTCAAGTCTCAAACTGTCTCTTTGCAATTTATACCTATTGTTAATTCTTTCTTTTGGGACTAAGGACAAGTCTTTTTTGTGATAATTCTTCAACTGCATCAACACTACTATCATGTCACTTTTTAAGTTTTTTTGGGGGGGTCTAAATTCTCTCTTTCTGCTTCTCTTTTTCATCCAGTAAGCTGAGTTTCCACCAAGTCTTGAAAGCAGTTTGTCTTAAATATCAACTCTTAAGGACTGGTACTAACTACTTTTTACATGTTATTGTGGTTAACAACAAATCTAGGCTTTAAGCCACTCTACACACCCATCTTTAGCTAAAGGGAAGCCACAGACAAAGAAAAATGACACGGGAAAAATGGTAATAGATGTAACCTGCACAGCCTTTCCATTGACTTCAGAACCAATGGATGCAGCAGTAGCAATAGTGTTAGGCACTGTGGCTGTATTTGTTTCACAGAGGTGCATGTATGACATTGGTATCTTTAATTCACGGCTGGCAATCTATAAGAAAAATAAACATTTTCAAGGAGTCAGATTTGTGATGAATAGTCAATATAAAAAAGAACAATTTTATTAAGTTATTTATATATGTATCAGACACTTTGCACGATGGTAGGAATATAAAGAGAAAAGCAAAACAATTTGTGACTTCAAGGAAATTATAGTTAGACACCATGTACACATATAAGTCTATCCAAGAACAATAGAAAGTAAATAGAAGATGTTTTTGGAGAGGAAGATATTAAATCAGGGAAGATCAGGGAAGACTTCCTGTAGATTTTATATATTATTTATAATTATGTTATATACTTATATTTATTTATTTAGGCATAGTCTCAAAGGAAACTGAGGCAGAGGTAAAAGAGCATTATCTATATAGGAGATAATTAGTATAAAGGCTTGAAGATGGGAAATGGAAATAGCCCGTGTGAGAAATAGCTGGCAGAGCAATATGGATGGATGATAAAATGTATAGAGAATGTTGATGGGAAAATAGACTAGAAAGGTAGAAAAAATCAAGTCAGGAGAGCTTTAAATGCCAGAAGCAGGAGTTTCTATTTGGTGCTAAAGGTTGTAGAAGGTAAGTAAGGCTGTGAAATTGTGAGACATTGTACTTTAGGAAAATCACTTTGACAGCTGAATGGATTGGATTGAGGAGAGATTTGAAGCATGGAGATTAAAAGTCTTTTTCAATAATCCATGCAAGAGTCAATGAGATAGAAGCTGCATGAGAGGAGAGAAAGGGAAGTATTCAGGATATGTTGCGGATATAAAAATGACAAGATTTGTGCAACATGATAAATGTGGAAATAAGTTTAGAAGAATTGCACATGCTTAACCTATATTGGATTACTTGCTGCCTAGGGGAAGGGAGGGAGAGAGGAAAGGAGGGAGAAAAATTTGGAACAAAAAATTTTGCAAGGGTGAATGTTGAAAACTATCTTTGCATGTATTATTTTATGAAAGCTTTTTATTTTCAAAACATATGCATAGATAATTTTTCAACACTGACCCTTGCAAAACATTGCGTTCCAATTTTTCCCCTTTCCACCCATCTCCTTCCTTAAATGGCAAGTAATCCAATATTTGTTAAACATAGTAAAATATATGTTAAATCCAATATATGCATACATACTTATACAATTATCTTGCTGCACAAGAAAAATCAGATGAAAAAGGAAAAAAATGAGAAAAGAAAAGAAAACCTTTGCATATATTCTGAAAAATTAAAAAAATACTATTTTAAAAAGAAAAAAGAAATGACAAGATTTAGTAGTTGATTGGACATGTGGGGTGAATGACAATGAAGATGATATAGACTTTGTGAATATGGGTAATGGAAGGATGTTGGTATTCTTGATAATAGTAGGAAAGTAGGTTTGGGGGAAATGATGGTGAGTTCTATTTTGGATATGTTGATTTTGACATATCTATTTTGAAATATCCAGTAGGCATTTTATGTTGTAAGACTGAAGAGAGGCTCAGGATAGATGTATAGAAAAGAGAGGCAGCCAGATTGTACAGTGGATAGAGCACCAGTCCTAGAGTCAAGAGAATCTGAGTTCAAATCCAGCCTTGGACACTTAACACTTTCTAACTGTATGATCCTGGGCAAGGCATTTGATCCCAATTGCCTTGCAAAAAACCCCCAAAGCATACACACACACACACATACACACACACACACACACACACACACAAATAAAAAAAAAAGAAAAAGAAAACGAGGGCCCAAGGCAAAATCTTGAAGTATACCTATGATGTTATTCATAGCACATTTATGCAGTGCCTATTATATACCTGGCACTGTGCTATGTTTCATACATTTTATAACTTGATTCTCACAACCTTGAGAAATAGATGCTATTATTATCTCTTTTTTATATAAGGAAACTGAGGTAGAAGGTTAAATAACAAAGACTTATGTCTTAGTTTTCATTAGCACTTTCTAGGAGATTTAAAATAAGAGAAAGGACTGAGCTGGGAAATGGAGAACATAGATCGAAATCATGGATGAGTAACCCAGCTAATATCTGAAATTGCATTGGACTTTAGGTCTTCCTGATTCTAGCTCCAGTGCCCATTTTAGTGTTCCACTGAACAGCCTTTCAACAGAGAAAGCTTTTGGAAATGTATGGAAGGTTTGGAAGCAGGGAAGGAATATAGCTTTCAATACCAAGGCCTTTTTTCCTTTCCTTTCTTTGCTCCCCACCATGTTTAGGCTCCTAGCTTCTTTTTATCTTATAATGTCTTCTTCTAATCTTCATTGCTTACTATCCCTCTGAAGTTACTCATCCAAAATCTCTTGTTTTCCATTTTCCAGCTTAGTCTTTTTTTCTTTGTTTTTTTAAATTCCCCAGAAAGTGCTAATGAAAACTAAGATACGACTTTATTTTTTATTTTTTATTTTTTCTCTTTTTTTATTAATACTTTTTATTTGCAAAACACATGTATGCGTAATTCCTAAATATTAACCCTTACAAAGCTTTCTGTTACAAATTTTTCCCCTCTACTCCCCACCCCTCCCCTAATTAGCAGGATATCCACTATATGATAATTATGTTAGAATACTTAAATCGAATATATGTATAGTTATTGCCACACATCATTTTTTTGTTCAGGAGAAATCGTATCTATAAGAGAGAATAATCCGATAAAGGATACAATGCAAGCAAACATCAATAGAGAACATGAAAATGTTATGTTGTGGTCCACATTTCACATCCCTCTCTCTGGGTGTATATGGCCTTCTTCACTGAACAGTTGTAATTGGTTTGAAGCATTTCATTGTTGAAGAGAGTCATGTCCCTTAGAACTGATCCTCATATAGTACTGTTGTTGCCATGTACAACGATCTCCTGGTTCTGCTCATCTCACTCAGCATCAGTTCATGCAAGTCTCTCCAGGCCTCTCTGAAATCGTCCTGCTGGTTGTTTCTTACAGAGCAATAATATTCCATAACATTCATATACCATAATTTATTCAGCCACTCTCCAATTGATGGGCATCTACTCAATTTCCAGTTTCTAGCCACCACAAAAAGAGCTGCCACAAACATTCTTGCACACATGGGGCCCTTTCCTTCTTTTATGATTTTTTTGGGATATAAGCCCAATAGAAACACTGTTGGGTCAAAGGGTATGCATAGTTTGATAACTTTTTGAGCATAGCTCCAAATTCCTCTCCAGAATGGTTGGATCCGTTCACAGCTCCACCAACAATGCATAAGATACGACTTTAAAAAAAAGAAAATGGAAAACCCAATCATCATTATCTCTCTCTGTCTGTAGGTCTCTTTTTCCCTTCTTTTACTCTCCTCATTATATATTCCATCAGGGAAGTGCCAGATTTTTAATTAGTCAATACCTGACTATATCCTATGTATATAATAAAGGGAATGTTTGATAAATATTCTTTCTTGAGTTAAAAACTTCACCTGTATTTCAGGCTTATTTTTACATAAACATTAATCTACCTATCCAGCCTATTATATTTGAAGCTATTATATTTGATATCTGAGAAGCCATTTGCAGTAACATTTAAAGAGCCAGTAACTAAAAACAGAAAGTCATATTTAATCAAAAGTTAACAAACATGAAAGAAAAAAGATGAAGCTAAAAACTAAAGGCACAAATAACAACATGGCAGTTGACAATTTTAACTTGATATTTCTAGGATTTGGTTTTTTTTACCTGCAGCATTTTGGTGTGAATACCTTGCCCCAGCTCATTTCCTCCATGAGATACCAGTACAGACCCATCTGTATATATATGAACCAGTGCAGCTGCCTAGAAAAACAAACATTCCAAAAGCTGTTTGTTTAATCTAAGTTAAGTTTATCATTAAACACGGAGGAAGTCAAAGTTTTCAACCATGGGCAGTGAAAGTAGCTCATTAGGGATCGAAGAAACAGCCAGATCTGATCTAGAATCAGAGGACTTGGATTCATTTATCACCTCTGCCATTGTCAGGGAAAGTCACTTAACTTTTCCAGCCCTCAATGGCCTCATCTGTAAATAAAGGGAACTTGGATAGGTAGTCTCTAAATCTAGGATCTATTAATAATAGAAAAAGGGAAGTGAAAGCTTTGCATCTTTTAGACAGATACCATCCTTATTTATCATTCCATTTTTAGCTTCATTCATACCTTCGGTACTCTAATGATTATTAATATTGGCTTCAACCAGCTGAAAAATGTTGCCTTTTGCTATTTGGTTAGGGGTAAGGGAGGGAGGAGAAGCATCTGGGCTTTCTTTAAGTCAGGATTTAGAGAGGAAAGGAGGCAGTTCTGCTTAGATTCTGACAAGTTAGTACTTGTACAGACTAATAATAGTCTTGATTTGCTGCCAAGGGCCTCCAAGAATGGTGCTTCCCAACCTGAGATTGCAGAGTCAGCATTTTAGTGTGATTGATGAGTCATGGCCATTCCCTGGCCTGAAACAGCACAGGTCCCAATTCTAATCTTATTATTCTTAGGGATATAAATTTGGAAGTATGTAGGGACTCTGGAAACTTCTCAAATGTCGACTTAAAATCTTTGTTTATTTTGTGTGGGCTTGTGTAATAGGAAGAAAAATCGACATGTGACCTTAGATAAATTATTAATATTTGAATCAGAAAAATGATATGACTCATAGATAGGCATAGGATATACAAATGGCCTTGGTAATCAGGACATGCAATTTCTCATGACAGCTCAGTTATTGACTCACTGTATTTTGCACAAATATTAAAACCTCCTTATGCCTCAGTTTCCCATTTTGTTAAATAAACATGCTGGCCAGGAGTGTGTCATTTCTGACTCTTCATGAAGTCATTTGGGGTTTTCTTGGTGAAGATACTGGATTGCTTTGATATTTTATAGATGAAAAACCGAGGCAAACAGAAGGCAAACAGCCTTTTAGATATAACAAAATCAATTTAGTCCCCCAGCAAAGAGGGGATACTATCGTATAAATCTAGGCTGGATGGTCAACAAAGGCTTTTGTGAACAGTTTTAATTCTAAACCTTCTCTAGGCAAAGGCAGAGAGCAGCTTTATATTTGGATTTGGGGGTAGGGATAACCAGCAATAATAAAAACCAAAATAAAAATTCAGTTTAACAGTCTTGAGACACAGGAAGTAGATAAAGTAGCCTGGGGAGCATGGTCTGCAACTGTACATGAGTAATTTCCCCATCTATCATAGGAGCTGGAAGATGTCTCTCAGAGGTCAGTCACTCTAATATTTGTACTGGAGAGTAATGGAGTTCCAGAAATGTTATGTGCTTTGCCTGAGAACTTATAGCTAGTAATCAGCAGGGCTAGATTTGAACCCTGGTCCTCTGAGTCCTTGTGTAATACTTCCACCTGCTACTAATATTCATTCATTCAGTATGACTACAATAATGTCCCATCCTTTCATACAGCCTTCACGTCTTTTCTCTCTCATTGACTATATCAGTAGTAATTGCCTACCTGATGGTAACTTGTCATACCAAAACCGACTGAAAACTTCATGGGGACAATGGCGATGCCTTTCTTTTTCCAGTAATTCTTTGAATTAAAATTTTCCACTTCTGCTTTCCTTCTGTGATAGGAAGATTTGTCCAGACATTCATTCCAACATCTTATCAGCTTGTCAGGACTGTATGCTTGCTTATAGATTGTTTTATCTACTCGTTTGTACATGTTTTTCTCCCGAATCTGAAATGTGGTGAAACTAGATTAATATATACCATTGAGATAGAAACTGATCACATCAAATCAATCAATTCAGTTAAATACTTTGAATAGAATGAAAAAGTAAAAAACATAAAAGCAGAGACTGGAACAGTTTCCCAACTAGATTATTAACTTTTTGAAGGCTTTGATATTCCTTATCATGCAACTTCAAACTGTAATTAAAATTGTATGATTGGGGTTTTATCCCAGGGTGCTCAATTTAGAAGATGCCAGTGATATTTATGTCTTTTAACAGCATAGAAAAAAAGCAGAGCTTAGCATTTAGTTAGCAAGAATTATTGACTAAAATAGAAAGCTTCTAGACGAAAGCCTGGGATGAACTTCCTTTCTCTGATTCCACCTCTTGCTTTCTCAGCAGTAGCCTCATGAGGCCCCGGTTTTCCACACACTAAGTGGTATCTTATTTCCTTACTCAACTGAGGATGCTTTTGTGCTAATTGCCCCCACATGTGGTACTTGTCTCAAGTTAAAAAATCTCAGATTTTGGTTTAATTGCCCTTTCTACCCCACCTCCATAGTACCTTTACTTCAATTAATGTTGAAGTGACCTTGAATACTTGAAGATTAGGTCAATGGTGTTCCAGTCCTGGTTGGTCTTACAAACAAACAAACAAACAAACTGGAAGGCTTTATGTATGAGACTGGTGATGGACTTTATGTTTCTCATACTAAGACTAGATCATTTAAGTGTAGAGAGACACCTCTCAGAAGGCTGGCCATAATGTGATGATTTCTTTTTTCAATTTAATTCAATAAACATGTATTAAGCTTGTACCAGGCACTGTGCTAAGTGCTGGGGATAAAAATAAGACAGTCCTATTCTCAAAGAGCTTACAATCTGATGGAGAAGACAATATACAAAAGGAAACTGGAACTCAGCATGGGAGTATCTATTCCATGGAATTGAAACCAGGCAGAATTGCAGGTGCAAAATGGAGTGATCTGGAAATCTAACTTTTGCTCTCTACAAAAAAAATGATATAGAGGGTCACAGTCTGTTAGTGAAGGGTATGTCCACATTGATGAAGTCTTGGATCTTTTATGGTAATCAAATAAAAATCCACACTATATTTTGTGAATGTGTGCAAAATTTTCTGGAGTGAAAGGCTATAAGTATATGCATATAGGTTCCAAAAAGTGTATTTCTTATCACATCAAGGTGGTATCCTGATTCCCTTTTCAATAGAAATGGAGAGTAGTGAGGAATGACATGGTACTGTGAGGAGAAAGATTAAGAGACTCAGTGATTTCTTTTATCTCCTATTATAGTTATGATATTGAACTTGAAACTATAATAAGTATGTCCTGTCATAGTCTAAGGGCCCTTTAAATCTTCTTGACAAAGTATGAACTCTTTGATAACTTTAACTTCCGTTGCTGCTCCATTGATTTAGCCTTTTGTTCTGGCAATAAATGATGACATTCTCAGCTATGGAGTTATTGAGTAAAATGGGCCAAAGACTTGAAATTCATTCACCTAAACTATGTCTTAGGCTTTCCCTTTTAAAAAATGGTTCTAAGAGACAGGGAGCAAAGAAATGCAGAAAAACAAAACAAGCTATAGAGTATATTCATCACTGAAAAGTCTTCAAGATTGAATCTGAGTCCATGTTAGTGCAGAGCCAGTAATGGGCGCCATATCCTATTGACAATAATAAGTGACCTTTGGAGAAGTCAGACATATGCCTTTCATTGGCATTCACCAGGTACGGATATACCCTCTCCTTTTTTCCTATAGATCCAGAGATGCATCCTGAGTCTTATATTTATAGTCATTTAGTAATTTGTTTTACTGAAGATGAATAATGATATAGATAATTCTTAATTCCAGTTAATACATTTAAATAATTTATATCTAAATATGTCCATCATGCCCTGTGAGTTTATAGCATTTTAAGCAGAATGCTGAAGTCCCACTGAGATCCAAGAAAGAGATTGGAAGCTCCATCATTATTTTAGCTAACACCTTACTTAAATCTAGCTCTTCCCTTGGGAAATCACAGCATTTCCTCTCAATGAAGATCACATTTCTTTGCATCCTTTATGTCAGTTGTGTGATGGTATGGTTAGCTTCTTTTTTCCCTGAGGCAATTGGGGTTAAGTGACTTTCCCAGGGTCACACAGCTAGGAAGTGTTGTGTCAGAGGCCAGATTTGAACTTAGGTCCTCCTGACTTCAGGGTTTCTGCTCTATCCTAGCTGCTCTTGGTTTTTAAAAGCCTGTCAGTTATGTTCTCTTATTTTTATTAAAAAACATACCAATTTATATAGAGAGTATAACATTTTATAGAGATGAAAAAGTAGATACATGGATTGGTAGTTAATAGTATTTATTAGTTTGCCTGTTTATTAGTAACAATAATATAATAATATCTAGTATTTATATGGGCCAGTTGAGTAGTATGGTGGATAGAGTATCAGGCCTAGAATCAGGAAAACATCTTTGTGAGTTCAAATGTGGCCTCAGACACTTACTACCTGTGTGACCCTGGGTAAGTCACTTATCCCTATTTGACTCAGTTTTCTCATCTGTAAAATGAGCTAGAGAAGGAAATGGCAAACCACTCTACTATCTTTGCTAAGAAAACCCCAAATGGGGTAATAAAGCATCGAATAGGACTAAAAAAACAACTTAAAAGTATTTATATAGCATTTTAAAGTTTGCAAAGTACTTTATTATCACATCCTCATAACAAACTTGGGAGGTATTTGCTATTTTTATCTCTATAGAGTAGTAAACTGAGGCAAGCAGGGATCAGGTGAATTGCTCACTGTCACTTAATTACTAAGTATATGAAGCAGAATTCAAATTCAAGTCCCCTGAATCTAAATCCAGCACTCTCTCCAAATAGATACTCTTTTTTACCATGTCATGCTTCCTCTTTGAAAATTTTTTTGGCCGAATATCATTGAACTAATTCCCTTAAAAGTGTGTAAAAGCTCTTTTTATAAGTACTTCATTTAAGCCCCATAATAACCCTATGAGGTAGATACTAGAGGTATTTCGTCACATTTTACAGATAAGGAAACTGAGGCATAGTAATATTAAATGACCTGTCTGTGTCAATAAATGGTAGAAGTTGGATTTTAGCCTACATCTTGATTCCAAATACAGTATTCTTTTTCTTTCTCTCTTTTTCTCTTCTCTTTTTTTCTTTTCTTTCTTTCTCTTTTTCTCTTTTCTCTTTTTCTTTTTCTTCCTTTCTTTCTCTTCCTTTCTTTCCTTCTTTCTTTTTCTTTTCTTTTCTTTCTTTCTTTTTCTTTCCCATGCCATAATTTCTTTGTATTTTTTCCCAATTTTTCAATAGTCTTCTCTCTTCCAGGTGTCTTGAGAATCAATCTCTCAATCTTTTAAAAGTTGTATTGCATCTAACACAGATTTCTTCTTTATACTTGGTTTAGTTTAACTGTTCTGTTCTTTGTCTATAGCACTTTTCATATTGGGAGATGGGGTGATAAGAGTTCAAAAATTGTGGTTCACTGGTCTTTATTTCACTAAAAATTGCTTCTAAAATTATAAAATACGAAGTTTTTAAAAGTTTTTTTTTTTTCTTTTTGCTGAGGCAATTGGGGCTAAGTGACTTGCCCAGGGTCACACAGCTAAGAAGTGTCTGAGACCAAATTTGAACTCAGGTTCTCCTGACTTTAGGGCTGGTGCTCTATCCACTGCGCCACCTAGCTGCCCCTAAAAGGTTTTTTTTTTTTTTTAAACATAAAATAGTGAGTCTGATATTTGGGAATGTAATAATTACAATTCTTAGTCTGTGTTGTCAAAGTGTTCTAGAAGGTACCCCTAGGACACGAAGGATAGCAGTATAGTAATTCTCAAATGCAAGTAAAAGATTTATTGCTGCCTATAGGAGATTGAAGCCTATTTCTAATTCAAAGAAGAAAAGAAAGAAATATGGGAGAAGAAGGGATTATCTCATACTTGTCAGACAATCCACACTTTTGAAATCCTGCAGAACCAATATTTGAAGATAGTACATAAATGGTGAGAGCCCTGCACTGGACTGTTTTAGTAGCATGCTCTGCACCTGATGTTTTAAAGGAACTTTCAAATGTTGCAAGATATAGGACATCTTTGGAGGTTTGGACATAATTGGAAACAACATGTGGCCCAGGAATTCTGGGAAATATTTTATTCTTGCCATATGGCAGATTGATCTCAGTACAATACAGTCTCTCTGTTTTTGTTTTTATTTTCAAATATTTTTCTGCTTCTTCTAAACGAATAAAAACTAAATTATAAGGGATTAATTTTCAAAGTTCTCAGTAATAGTACCCTCTTAGCAGACTAGAATTCTAAAATAATTTTCAAAGAGAAAAATGTAATGAGGATTAAAACAAGTTAATCAAGAAACAGGGAAAGAAACTCACATGTAACACTTAAGAAATTATTGTCCTCAAGCAAATAGAGAAAGAAGAAATCCCTGGAAACTCAAGCTTGGAGGTAAAGGGGGCATTGTAAAGTCTCTCTTATATATGTTCAGACTAAAGATCAGAAAGATACTTTCTACCAGTTTCTGCTGCTTTTTGCCATTCTTTTCTCAGCAGGTGATCTTTCTTTCCCTCTCTTCCTCCCCCTCCCTCTTCCTTTCCCCTTTCTCTCCCTTTCCTTCTCCTTCTTCTCTCTCTCCCTTTCTTCCACCCCCTTTCTCTCTGTCTGTCTCTTGCTCTTTCCCTCATTCTCACTCTATTTCTCCTTGCCTCTATTTGATCTTGGCAACGGATTGGATATCTGTGCTTTGGGCACATTCACTCTGGCACTCAATATTGCTTACTCCTTCCATGTGACTCATGGAAGTTCTGTTCCCCTCCAGTTTTTGGAACTAGCATAAGGTGTATGTTACAAGCATCCTTGCTTAGCAGACTGAGGATGGACCAGATCAGCTTTCTGCCCTAACAAGCTTAGGCCCTGGCCAGCACTCCCAGATTTTGTACCCATTCATTTTTTGATGAGACTGGACTTTCTCTGACTCCTTTATTTCTTCTGACCCCATAATAAAATCTTTTTAAACATGGAACTATATCTCAAGAGATTTCAGTTCTAGGGAGTTTAATCAGAGACCTCCTTGAATGAAGTCTGGTTCCTCATGGGAAATGTACTGTTTCAATCAGATGGGCTTCAATTATATTATTATATTTTACTCAAAGTCCTCCTTCACAGTGTGACTTCAAATTTCACAGAAATGTTACAAATGAAGTGGTAGTAAGAGATGTATTTGGTGATGGAAGGAAGGGGGTAGGTAGCATTTCATGATTGGGTAGGGGACACACACACACATACAGAGGAAGAAAGGCGAGAGAGAGAGAGAGAGAGAGAGAGAGAGAGAGAGAGAGAGAGAGAGAGAGAGAGAGAGAGAGAGAGAGAGAAGAGAAAAAAAAGAGCAAAACTTTGAGAAATTATTGAATTTATTATGAAGATCTCATAAAAGTTTAGTGCAATTTTATACCATTTGTTTCAAAAGATAATTTGGCCTATAGAGTTATTTTACTAATTGTCTATTTTCAGTGGTTCTCCACCCCTTTACCGATAACAGAGTAAAGATGTATTAGGTGCTGCCAAACTTCAGTAGTTTTGAAACACCCCATTTAAATATCTTCTCTGCTTAGAACTTTCTCTTCCTTTTAGTTCAAGTGCCACTTTCTCCATGAAAACTTTCCTGATTTCTACCTTGCTCCCTACCACCCAGTGGCTGAGACTGGAATCTTTCCTTTTTTAAATCCCTCATCCCACTCGAATTGACCTCCCCCTTCATTACATCATTTCTAAAGCGCAAGAAGAATTCGTGTCCTCTTCCAGACAGACATAGGATAATCTTTGATCTTGTGACACTATGTGACCCACATAATCTTTTTGTGTCCCAGATAACCCTGTAAGACTCCATGTTGCAGAAAAGTTACTAATTTGCCTTGGGAGAAGAGGTTTCTTCACCTAGAGTTCTCTGCACAGATGAAATGAAAGGTCTAAATTAAAACTGAATAAGACTGGGAGGACTAAGGTATGTGGAGCCTCCAACAATGAGAACCTACTTCTTTAGGATTTTGTGAAGAAACAATTTTGTGACCCACAAAACTCTATAAGAAATGTATGTGTGTGTGTATGTGTACACTGATGCCATCCTTCTGTTGGTCACTACTTGGTTTTTACCTTTTCTGGTGGTAAGCCACATTTGGCTGCCACGGCTGTGATGCAAGATTCCATTAACAATCCTCCCTGTGGGAAACCAAATCCACGAAAGGCTGTATTGGATGGCAAGTTGGTTTTACAGGGTTGGCCCCAGAATCGGAGATTATTAATTTTATAAGCATTTTCCAGTTTTAATAGAAGATATTCTATCACCTAAAGTAAAAGTGATGTTAAAGATTATTAGTCAAAACATTTTTTTTTCTTTAAGATTAATCAGAGACTTGAATTTCTTAGCCATTTGATTTCAGCTTAAAACGTGTGGTTTAATTTGTTAGACTGAAGGATCGACTTAAGGAGGATTGATTTCTGTAACTACAGTCAATTTAGAATTTTTACATTCCACTTTGTAATCAATGAAGTTGCTCTTTTTTTTTTAAAAAAAAATATATATACTTACCATTTCAGAGTCATCCAGAGTATATCCTCCGTTGATATAACATTTAACATCCATAGCCTTGATCCTCCCATTGTTCATGAATCCTACCTATGATAAAATGATAAGCGTTTTTCAGATCCATTCTGTATTTTCTATCAAAGACAGCCTTCCTTTGGGGAATACTAACCAAAGACAAAATATACTTCTTAGGATATGGGTATCTGCATAATAATGAGTTATTAGCTTGGGCTAATAGCCTGTTTTTTGGTTGTTAACTGACATTGACTCCCTGAATGCATAAAACCATATTATTACACGTCAGAGTTGGAGGGGATTTCTTAATCCAATTCCCTCATTATATATATAGATAAGGAAATAAGGGATGGAAAGTGACTTGGTTAAGGTATTTTAACTAGTTCATGGTATAGCTAAGATTAGACCACAAGTTTTTTCACTCTATTTTTCTCACTCTTTACATTAACTTTGGCTGGTTCCTTTTCTTTTAGTATATCTTTCTCCTATATCAATGCTACATTTATACCCTTCCCAATATGTTACCTCAATGGTCAAGATGCTTTTATGTCTAAATGAATGTGCTTCTTTTTAATGCTTTTTTTTTCATGTTGATGAAAAATGCCTTTAAGCTTGTTCTTTTACATGGTTTCCCCTTTACAATCATTTAAAATTTTTTATTATTAAACAATTTAAAATCCTTCAAAGGTTTCAAAAAAGTATCTTAATTGATTATCATAAAATGATAGAATATCTGATTTGGAAGGGACCTTTGATATCATCCTTCAATCACATCCCTTTCTACAAAATCCCCAAGAGATTTTGCTGAATTTTTTTCTGTACTTGGAATCTACTCCACCCCGCCTCTGTCAACTGTTGAATTTCTTTTCATCCTTTAAAATTTAATTGCAATGTTGCCCCTTTTCTTGATACTGTTGCACCTTTGTCTTCTGCCCTTATGACTTTTTCTCACCTCTTCTCTATTTTCTTCCTCATTTATACCCAAGGCTCCAGGATGTTTATGAAGTGGAGGAGAATGGCTAGGACAAGAGAGGCACTATAGTATGATTACATAGTATTGTATGTATTACGGTGTATTATAGTTATCTACATTTGTGTCCCATCCCTTGGAATGCTGTGTGAGAGTGGGGATTGTGTGTTACCTAAACTTTTCTTTCAATTGGTACCTAACAGGGTGTTCTGGACAAAGCAGGAATTAAACTTTTGTTGAATGAAGTGACTGGCCAACTCACTACCTTAGGAGAATTATGAGGAAATTGCTTTGTAAATCACAAAGTGCTAAATGTGGGCTAATACTATCTTTTTTTTTTTTTTTGTAAGCTCTAAGTATTAGAAAAAACTTTCTTAAATGAAGCTAAAATCTCTTTCCTATTAACTTTAAATTATCATAATTTGGTGCTGTGGCAAAGCAGAAAACCCTTGAAATAGACTATAGATTACATTCATTATACATTTTTTAAAAGCCCTTGATTTTTTGGACTCTTTCACGACCCAAGATTGTGATTCATGTCCATGATGGTGAACCTTAATGTTTGGAAATTGTCTTTGGATACTGCCACAGATTCAAGTTATGGACTTACTTTTTAGTACCCATTACTCATCAAGAAGTGATCAGTAAAAATTTGGAATGATGGATAACAGTTTTTCTTTTGCCATTTTTAATTAATTTATAACAACAGCTGGTTTCCTCTATCTTCAGAGATATGCATAATCTTATTCTTCAACTACTTTCCATATTTCATCATATCTGGTCTATATATAGATTTCCTACATATAATTTCCATTTTTTCACATATGCATATTCTATTATTGATACATTATACATATTATACATGTGCATATATATTCATTCATATTGCATATTATGCATATCTGTATCCTATTAATATATGTGCCTAGTTAGTTGAACAAAGAGAGGAAGATATCTATCCCACCTATAAATCTAGGGATTATTTTTGCATATCTCAGATATAGCACACTGATATATTTATTATCATGGGGCATGTAGCACAGGATTGGGGAGCCCTTGGAGACTGACCAATCATCACTGTAATAGATGCTTTGGACAAGTTCATGCTGCCCTCTTAAGCCTTTATCTTCTACTGAGACTAGGCAATAAAAGGAGACTGGGCATTCAATCCTAGCCCTTTGGCTTAATAGACAGATTATAACCCCTGTGACCTTGCTATATGCTACAGAGCCAAGAAGCCCAGTGATAATTATGAGGATGAAATGTCCTCAGACCCTATGGGTCTTTTCTTGCTACTAATCACATGATATCGATGCCAAATTTCTTAGAAATAGCTTTCTCTTCCATTCATTGAAAGAACTTTGCCAACTGAATTAATGCAATGCCAAAACAGTAGGAAATTATAACTCAATGTATGTAGAAAATGAGATATGTTAACATCAGGTTCCCCAATACTTACTTTATATTTTGCAAAAAGTGGATGCCTTCCCCCTTTCATTAACATATCCTCTTTTCTATCTAAAACAAGCCGAATAGGATGACCAGTTCTAAAAGAAACAATAAATATTTATGAGTCAGATTTT
>JAJPUD010001906.1:77272-112277 GCA_023553655.1 Myrmecobius fasciatus
TCATAATAATAATAATGTAATAATAGATTCATAAAATCAACCCTCATCCTATACGTATCTATAACATAGATATAGTTCTCAAGAGTTTTTTTTTTCTTGTTACCTTTTTATGTTTCTCTTGTGTTCTGTGTTTGTAGATCAAATTTTTTGTTCAGTTCTGGTCTTTTCAGTAGAAATAGGTGAAATTCTCCTATATCATTGAATGACCATCTTCTTCCCTGGAAGATAATGCTCATTCTAGCTGGGTAACTTATTCTTGGCTGTAATCCAAGTTCCTTTGCCCTTCGGAATATCTGGTTCCAGGCCCTTCGATCCTTCAAAGTAGAAGCCGCTAGGTCCTGTGTGATCCTAATTGTGGCTCCTCAATATTTAAATTGTTTTTTTCTGGCTTCTCATAATATCTTTTCCTTGGTATGATAGTTCTGGAATTTAGCCACGATATATCTGGGGGATTTAATTTTTGGGTTTCTTTCAGGAGGTGATCGGTGGATTGTTTCAATAAGTATTTTGCCTTCTGGGTCTAAAATATCAGGGCAGTTTTCTTTTATGATTTCCTGGAAGATAGTGTCTAGGTTCTTTTTTTTCATCATGGCTTTCAGGAAGCCCTATAATCCTTAGATTGTCTCTCCTAGATCTATTTTTCAGGTCAGTTGTTTTTCCTAGGAGATATTTCATGTTTTTCTCTATCTTTTCATTTTTTTGTTTTTGTTTCACTGATTCTTGAAGTCTTGATGAGTCATTCATTTCCAATTCTATTAAAAGTCCAATTCCGATTCTAATTTTTAATGTCTTATTTTCTTCAGTTACTGTTTTTAGTTCCTTTTGCAATTGAACAATTACATTTTTTTGTTCATTGCATTCTTTTTCCATTTTTTCTATTTTATTTTGCAGTGCTCTTATTTCGTTTCCCCATGTTTCTTCTCTCTTTTAAGATTCTTTATGCAATCTTCAAAGAAAGCCTTGTGACATGGAGACCAGTTTATGTCTTTCTTTGGGGCTTTTTCTGGAGTTGCTTTACCTTTAGGGGCCTCAGGATTTGAGGTCTGTTCTTCCCTCTCTCCATAAAAGTTGTCTATGGTGAGAGCTCTTTTTGGTTTTTTATTCATTTTTTTTTTAAAGGTATGAGGTCTGTTTAAGGCAAAGGTGGGACAGCTGCTTTAATTTGCCCTGGGGCAGTTCTGCTGATTGAGTTATTTCAGGTACTGGGCAGTTCTGCTGATTGAATTATGTCAGGTGTTGGGCAGTTCTGCTGATTCAGTTATTTCAGGTGCTGGGCAGTTCTACTTTAGTTCACCCTGGGGCAGTTCTACTGATTGAATTATTTCAGGTGCTGATCAGTCCTGCTGATTGATTGATTGCCCTAGGGTGCTGTGTAATGGCAGCTAGGTCTGATGCTCATCAGGGGTTCAGTGGTTCACGTTCTACCCCCCACAAAAGGCAGACCCTCCAAACCACCTGCCCACAATCAGGACAGATAGGCCCAAGAGGCCCGAAGAAAACTCCCAGGTGTGTGAAAAGCACAACACTCCCACTCCCGTTCCGACTCCTGTTCCAGCTCCCTGCTCCAGCTCCCTGCCCTGGTCTCCCTGTGCTGCAATCTGGGTTCAGCAGACCACCCCCCTGCCCAATTAAAACAGATCTGTTTTGAAGTTCTTCCAGAGTATCTTCTTCTGGAAATGTGTTGTCCTCCAGATATTGTGGATTTTTTTGCTTCAAAATCAGTCTAGAGGCTTCATATGTTGTTGGTTTGAGGGAAGGTTAGAGAGGTTACAGAGACTCCTGTCTGATCTCCGCCATCTTCGAGACTATTTCCTTGGTACCACACCAGAGGGTCTTGATTATTGCAGATGGAAAGTAAGTAGGGCATGGAAACAGGAGTAACAGTAGTAGTGGCTATAGCAACTGGGGATCTCCAAAGAATGGGAACTTTTGCCACTTCCTCCAGATCTCAGGAAGTCTCAAAGAGAGAGCTGCTTCTAAATGTTAGATTTATTCCTCTTATTGTCCTAAGACCTCATCTGGCAAATTTGGAAAATATTCTTCATAGAGCTCAACGTGACTTGCTGAAGACCTTTCAAACATTAATAAACTGTTCTTATAAGGTTTTATCCTAGGGAAGACTTCTTTTCATTTGAAATTCTGAGTACATTGTTAGTGCCCCATATCTTAAAGATTCAGGTTTTTTGTTTTGTTTTGCTTTGTTTGTTTTTTTTTTTTTTTTACAAAGAGAAAGGGTATCTTTGACCCAGCAGTGTTTCTACTGGGTGTATATCCCAAAGAGATTTTAAAGGAGGGAAAGGGACCCACATGTGCAAAAATGTTTGTGGCAGCCCTTTTTGTAGTGGCAAGAAACTGGAAATTGAAAAGATGCCCATCAATTGGAGAATGGCTGAGTATTATGGTATATGAATGGTATGGAATATTATTGTTCTGTAAGAAATGACCAACAGGAGGATTTCAGAGAGGATTGGAGAGACTTGCATGAACTGATGCTGAGTGAAATCAGCAGAACCAGGAGATCATCATACACAGCAACAACAGTATTACATGATGATCAATTCTGATGGACATGGTTCTCTTCAACAATGATGTGATTCAAACCAGTTGTGCTGTGATGAAGATAGTCATATACATCCAGAGAAGGCCTGTGGGAACTGAGAGTGAACCACAACACAGCATTTTAATGCTTTCTGTGAATATTTCCATGCATTTTGTTTTCCTTCTTAGGTTGTTTTTTTTTTTTCTTCTTCTCTTTCTAGATCTGATGTTTCTTGTGCAGTAAGATAACTGTATAGATATGTATACATGTATTGTATTTGTCATATAATTTATCCTATTTAGCATGTATTAGATTACCTGTCATCTAGGGGTGGGGGGTGGGGGGAAGGAAAGGAAAAGCTTGGGAAAAAAAAGTTTTTTTGCAAAGGTCAATGTTGAAAGGTCACTCATATGTTTTGTAAATAAAAAGCTTTATAAAAAAAAACAAAAAAAAAAACAAAGAGAAAGGGTATAATTTTCCTCTTGAAGGTCCTCTACTCCTAGTTCTACCTTCCTAGTTCTACCTTCTACCTAGAACATTCCTAGTTCTACCTTCCATCATAATACTATTTCTAGCACCAGCATCAAGCTTATATTTTGATGCTCTTAAAAAAAGTTGGGTCCATATTTATCAGCTGCTGGTATTTGTGTGCAATCACTTTTAGGGGTTCTCATGTTATTATGTCAATGGGGATTATATTTTTGTATTGTTCCAGAGGGAAGAAATAAGATGTATGTGAAAGAGTTACAAGAAGATAAATTTCAGCTTGATGAAAGACAGCTGTCCCAAAATTGAATAGTTTGCTTTGGGAAAGAGAGAATTCCTAGTGACTGGCGGTTTTCCAGCCAGAGTCTGAATTAGGAATTATTGGGGAATAGTGGAGTGGGAATCCTGTAGTTGAATTAGATGACACGTAATTCCACACAGTTTTAACTGTGTTAACCTCTAAGTTCTGTGAATCTTCTAGAGATGTTCCACTCCTTGAGGGTGCTAGTTTGGAAATAATTGTTCCTTATAATAAAAAAAAACTATGTTTCTATCAAAGAGAAAAGAAAGTTGTTCATCAGTAAAACAGACTTGGAAAGAGTATTGGACAAGGATCCTTGGAAAGGCAAAAAATCCCACCGTTTTGTGAGCAAGGGATTTGAAAATCTAGGTTACCTCAATGGTGAAAATCACAGGTTCCTGGTCCTGGTAAATGATCTTCACCTTCTCAACTGCCCGCTTTGCATAAACGTCTGATTCAGCAACCACAGCACAGATAATCTGACCCACACAAAGCACCTGCAGGAGACCCAACATAATGACCAGGTAGAAAGCACTGGCTTATTTTAATTGCTGAACTCAATCTTTCTGGTTCCTTAGATGTGATTGTTTAAGTAATAACAATAATCTAAAATAATTAGAGGTTTATAGGATTATAGACTGAAAACTCAAAGTTAACTTAAAGGTCATCCACCCCCCATTTTATAAAGGAGAAAGCTGCCTGGCAGAGGAAAGGTTACCTCTCAAGAGCACCTAAGTAGTAATCAGTTGCTCCTGTAAGGACTTTAGGGAAAGGCTTTTTTTTTTTTTTCATTTGAAAATCAATTTGAAAAATTCAAATTCATTTGAAACTTTTGGAA
The DNA here is from genome assembly GCA_023553655.1 of Myrmecobius fasciatus. Lineage (NCBI taxonomy): Eukaryota > Metazoa > Chordata > Mammalia > Dasyuromorphia > Myrmecobiidae > Myrmecobius > Myrmecobius fasciatus. The sequence goes on from JAJPUD010001906.1 coordinate 81,437, forward strand.
ACCCACATCTATGGCTCATAGAGCTTCAAGTTTTTCTTACAAAGGAATCTATAATAAATAAAATAATAAATTAAGCAATGTTTGTAAAAATCCATCTGCCAGATGAAGGTGGCCTTGCTGTACCAGATCTAAAACTATATTATGAAGCAGCGGTCATCAAAACCGTTTGATACTGGATAAGAAATAGAGCAGTCGATCAGTGGCACAGGATAGGTTATCAGGACAACCTAGGCATTAACCTTAACAATCTAGTGTTCCATAAACCCAAAGACCACAGCTTTTGGGATAAATACTCTCTATTTGGCAAAAACTGCTGGGAAAATTGGAAACTAGTGTGGAAGAAATTAGGGCTTGACCCATACCTAACACCACATACCAAGATAAGATCTAAATGGGTTCATGATCTAGATATAAAGAGGGACTTTGTAAGCAAGTTGGAGGAACGTAATATAGTCTTTCTCTCAGACCTGTGGAGATGGAACAAATTTATGTCCAAAGAAGACTTGGAACTCCTAATTGAACACCAGATGGATAATTTTGACTATATTAAGTTAAAAAGTTTCTGTACAAACAAAACAAATGCAGACAAGATTAGGAGGGAAGCATCTAATTGGGAAATCATCTTTACATTTAATGGTTCTGATAAAGGCCTCATTTCTAAAATATATAGAGAATTGTCTCATATTTATAAGAATTCAAGCCACTCTTCAATAGATAAGTGGTCAAGGGATATGAACAGACAATTTTCAGATGATGAAATTAAAACCATCTCTAGTCATATGAAAAGTTGCTCCAAATCACTATTGATCAGAGAAATGCAAATTAAGACAACTCTGAGGTACCACTACACACCTGTCAGATTGGCTAAAATGACAGGAAAAGATAACGATGAATATTGGAGGGGATGTGGGAGGGCTGGGACACTAATACATTGTTGGTGGAACTGTGAACGGATCCAACCATTCTGGAGAGCAATTTGGAGCTATGCTCAAAAAGTTGTCAAACTGTGCATACCCTTTGACCCAGCAGTGTTTCTACTGGGCCTATATCCCAAAGAGATCTTAGAGGAGGGAAAGGGACCCACATGTGCAAGAATGTTTGTGGCAGCCCTTTTTGTAGTGGCTAGAAACTGGAAACTGAAGGGATGCCCATCAATTGGAGAGTGGCTGAGCAAATTATGGTATATGAATGTTATGGAATATTATTGCTCTGTAAGAAACGACCAGCAGGATGATTTCAGAGAGGCCTGGAGGGACTTGCATGAACTGATGCTGAGTGAAACGAGCAGAACCAGGAGATCATCATACACAGCAACAACAGTGTTACATGATGATCAATTCTGATGGACATGGCTCTCTGCAATAAAGAATTGTCTCAAACCAGTTCCAATTGTTCACTGAAGAAAACCATATACACCCAGAAAGAGGACATGAAATATGGACCACAACGTAACATTTTCATGATCTCTATTGACATTTGCTTGCATTGTTTTGCCTTTCTCTGATTCTTTTTTTTTTTCTTGTAGATAGGATTTTTCTTGCATAACTTCTCAAGTATTTCAACATTATTAACATGTAGTGGACTTCCTGCCATCTAGGGGAGGGGAGAGGACCAGGGTTAAAATTTGTATTGGAAAGCTTTGTAAAGATCAAGGTTGGGGAACTACCCATACATATGTTACACAAATAAAAAGCTTAAAATTAAAAAAAAATTTTTAAAAATCCATCTGCCAGCGCTGATTTATGTAGAATGGAAGTGTCAAAGGTACGAAAGACACTGCAGAACTAAATAAAAATGTAATTGGAAAATGTTTAACAAAATAAATAAAAATATGATCAAATATAACTATTTTCTAAGTCAATATGTAGCTGCAGGTATTCTTAGGTATGGTTTAGTGGGCCTGTTTCTTTTTTGAATTAGACAACTCTTGATGTAGACACTCAGCACAGACACATATGGCAAGAATATGTTGCAATTGCTTGTTGGCCTTTCAGTGTGCCCTATGTATCTAAAACTTATTATTCTTTTTTTGGGGAGGGATGTGGTAACTGGGATAAAGTGACACCAGATTTGAACTCAGGTCCTCCTACTCCAGGATTGGTACTTTATCCACCATGCTACCTACCTGCCCCCAAACCATATTTTACAAAAGACATTTTTTGGGAAAAATTTAGGGAATCCTGTATAGTCCTAGAAATCACTTTAGTGCCTAACATAAATAGGACATGGATGGGGATTTTTTTTTTTTTTTTTTTGTGGATGGGGAAGCCCAGCACAAACAATCTACCTTCTTTCAGGCATTGCCTTATGGAATAATTTGCAGAGCTGTTCAGATGTTCAGACAGTACATTCTCTGTACTTGTCAGAGAAGTTTTTTTTTGGGGGGGGGGTTTTGCTGAGGCAATTGGGGTTAAGTGGCTTGCCCAGGGTCACACAGCTAGGAAGTATTAAGTGTCTGAGACCAGATTTGACCTCAGATCCACCTGACTTTAGGGCTGATGCTCTATCCACTGTGTCATCTAGCTGCCCCTGGGTAACTTTTTTTTTTCTTTTTGCTGAGGCAATTGGGGTTAAGTGACTTGCCCAGGGTCACACAGCTAGGAAGTGTCTGAGACCAGATTTGAACTCAGATCTTCCTGACTTCAGGGCTGATGCTCTAACCACTGTGCCACCTAGCTGCTCCTGGGTAACTTTTTTAAAATTAATTTTTTTTTTCAGTGTACAAAAATCCATTTTCTCTATTCCCATCTCCCTCTCCATTAAAAAAGAAGAAAAACAAAACCCTTATACCGTATATATGGTCAAGAAAAACAAATTCTCACCATAGTCATGTCCATAAAGTATCTCATTCTATACCGTGAGCTTAGTACCTTTCTGACAGTAGGTGGTACATTACTGATGATAGGTACATTAAAAAATTTTTTTTAATGAAAGAAAATATTAGTCAGAAAAGAACAAGTGGTAGTCTTCATATAAAGCCTTGTGGGTTTCCATGAGAAGACATGAAGGTTCTAAGTAAGGAAGTCTCAAACTTCTCATGTCTTCTGCTGTCTACTCTTTTGACTATTATATTGTCTCCATTCAAAATAGTACTTTTAGATGTATGGTGCTGTGTATCTTCCATCTCATAGAATCCTCTCTCACACCTTCTTTAAGTTAAGAAAGCAGGTATAATTATCTCTGTTTTACAAATCACAATAACAGCCTGCCTTTATACAGCTCTTTAAGTTTTGCAAAGACCTTTAAATATATTATTTCATTGGATCTCCACAACTAACATGTGAGGCAGGCAGTATTGTTATCTCCATTTTACAGATGAGAAAACTGAACCTGACAGTAATTGAGTGATTTGCCCTGGAATATAGACACTAAGAGTCTGAGATAGGATTTCAACTCCAAGTCTTCTTGATGTCAAGTACAGCATTCTATCCTTTTTGCTATCCAATTGCCTTATCAGGGAAAGGTGAACCAAAATCATGGAATCATAAGATCAGAGGTTGGAAGGGTCATCTAATTCAGTTTTTCATTTAGCAGATGAGAAAACTGAGGGTCACTGAAGTTTAGGAACTTGCCCCAAATCTCATAGTAACAAGTAATTGGAGACAAGATTTGAAAACAGATTTCCCAACTTCAGATTCAGTGTCCCTGCAACACTATGATTAGGTACCCCACAGTTAGTGAAGGAATCAAGGCTAGAATCTTCCAAATTCTGGCTGGGCAAACATTTGATTCAGTGTCTACTGTGGTTAAGGTTCTGAGGGAGATACACAGTTTAGATGAGACTTAATCCCTGCTTTCAGGGAATTTATGGTTTGGGAGAGAGATAAGACAAATATAAGTAAGCAAAATTACATGATTGGTAGAAAAGAAAATTGTAAAGCAAAAGATCAAGTCTTGCTCCTTGATTCTAAGAAAGGACCTTTGAGCAGAGAAATGGAGGGAGAAAGAGGGGATTAGAAAGGAACTGGATCCTGACTTTTCCCAAAGCAGAGTTAGAATTTTGCACAGATATTTGAGGGCAGACTATAGTTATCTTATGCCCAAAGTCACTCATGAAGATGTACAGTACCTCATCTACAGCAAGCAGTTTGTCATCATCAGTGCCATTGGTACCTGGAATGTCCTTAGCTGTTATCACATCAACCACACCTGGTAGTTCAAGAGCTTCAGATGCATCAATGGATCTTGGAAAGAAAAAAATTGGAAATGTTGGCAGTTCTGATGGCCACTGAAGTCCAAAGTGATACTTTCAGTCATTACTCTAGTCTATGGCTGTCTCAGATGGATGAGGATTTGAATATGATAAGGGCAGAGAAAGGAAAGGAGAATATATCACCAAAAGATAGACAACTTTGGCAATCTCTCCTACTATATTATTCTCATTCTTGGAAGCCCTCATTTCACTCCTGTATGGTTCTTGTAGTTAGGGGCTAATAGAGGTTGTCTTCCACCGTGTGTCTTAGGTTTCTTACATCTGTTCATCTCCTGGGCAATCTTTAGGGACCACAGGGACAGTGGACACTTTTCTGGGAGGTGAGTCCATGGTATCTGAGTATGCTCTTAATTGACTTACAGAAACACTTGAGTTCACTTACATGATTTTTGCATAAGCCCTAGTGCTGGTTACTATAGCCAGAAAAAGTTCTTTATCCACAACAGGCAGGTCATCACAAAATATAGCTTCCCCAGTCGCATGTTTGATCCCAGATTGGTGATGAATTGGGCGTCCAACTGGATCATGGGGAGGTTGGTTAGGGTCTACCTCCTGCAAAGAAAGATAAGAATGTTATGATTCAGCAAAAGAAAACGACCAATGGATAACCATGCATTTATTTAGCATTTACCATGTGCTGGGCATTGTGCTAAGCACTGGACACATAACAAAAGGCCAAAACCAGCCATTCTCTCAAAAAAAACTTACATTCTAATTGGGGAGACAACATATGAACAAGTAGGTAAATATAAGATACTTACAGAGTAGAAAGAAGGTAACCTTTCAAAATAGAAAGAAGGTAGAAGGGAATACTCAAGTAATAAGGAGAGGGGAGCCAGAAAAGGTCTCATGCACAAGGGGTGTTTGATTGAGTCTTAATGGAAACCAGTGATGTCAAGAGGAGGAGGTGACATTTACTCTGCATCCTGTTAACTAGAAGAAATAGGTTATCTAATATAAATACTAGTGAAACACTTATAAGAAATTCTCACATGACCCTGAAATGTGAGACTTGAGTATATACTACAATACCTTAATGTAATTACTGCCAACACAATGAAAATTTAAATAGAGTTTCAATGCCCTTTTGCTATTTATTTCACAGGCAGTTTAGATCTTCTTAAACTTTTCACTCATAACCCCTTTTTCTCTGAGAAATTTTTATGTGACTTTGGGTTTGTAGGTATATAAAACAGATACACAAACCAAACATTTACTTATAATTCACTGATTCATAATTTTTAAACTCCACCAAATTCAATTATGTGGCCCCACATGGCATCAGGACCCACGGTTTAAGAAGCTTTGGTTTAGGTAAGATCAACAAGATGAAAACAGAGAAAGCTTGTCTTTGTTGCTTCTACATTGCCCTTTCTGTGCCTTTTCCCCTTTCAATCTTATCTACTTTTTTTCCTCTCCACCTTCTGCATCCAATGCCCTTATATGTTCTTCCACATTTCTGCCCCCCTATCAAAATCTGCTTGAAAGAAAGAATCTGATAAATTCATTCATACTAAGGTATAAATGACTAAGTACTATTATTTCTTACTTTATAGAGAAGGAAACAAGCTCTGAGAGGTTAAGCTAAGAAATCAATGTCTCATTCACAATTTAAGAAGTACTTTTTGAGAGGACAAGGTGATCTCAGGATCTCAAGAAATCCTGATATCAAACCATTCAAACATCAGTATATTCTGTCCAGTCTTCATCTTAAACTTGCTTGCATCTTAGTTTTTTTAATTGACTCCCTTCAAAAAGCCATGAATTAATAAGAACTAGAGAGTTAAAAATTAAAAAGAATAAATAACAAATAAATTGATAAATGGTCAAAGGATAGGAATAGGCAGTTTTCCAAGGTAGAAACCCAAACAACTTATAGTCATATAAAAAAATGCTCTACATCATTATTGATTAGAGAAATGCAAATTAAAACAACATTGGGTAATCATTTTATACTCATCCAGTTGGCTAAAATGATTGAAGGGAAAAGCAAGAAAAATTGGAGGGGATGTAGAAAAATTAGAACACTAATTCGCTGTTGGTAGAATTATGAACTAATGCAACCATTTGGAGAGCAATCTGGAATTGTGCCCAAAGAGTTATTAAGCTGCCTATATCCTTTGACCCAGAAATACACCACTGGCTCTCTCTCCAAAGATGACTAAGGATAAAGAAAAAGAACCCATGTATTCTAAAATATTTATAGCAGCTCTCTTGTGGTGGCAAAGAACTGGAAATTGCAGAGATGCCCATAAATTGGGAAATGGTTGAACAAGTTATGGTATATGATTCTGATAGAATACTACTGTGCTATAAGAAATGATGAGCTTGATGATCTTAGAAAAACATAGATAAATTTGCATAAATAATGAAGAGTGGAATGAGCAGAACCAAGAGAATGTTGTTTGCAGCAACAGCAATAGTGTTTTAAGAACAACTTTGAACAACAAAGTTATTTTGATTACTATAAATACCCAAATTAACCACAAAGGACCTATGAAGAAAGACTATCTGCATCTAGAGAAAGAACTGATTAATAGAGGTATATATAGAATGATTTTACAGATATATGTATATATACACACACACACACACACCCACATATATATATATACCTATTTATGGTAGAGTAGGGGGGAGAAGAAAAATTTAAAAAGAAAGTTACATGATAACTTTATTATAAATTTAAAGAGATTATCAAGTTGTACATAATAGATGTACAGTTTTAAATACAATTTTTTTAACTGTTCTATGTTATGGAGATTCTTGTTTTATTTTTTAAAAAACAAGAGAAAACTAAAATAATAAACTAAAAAATTTAAAGAGGAATAAATATAATTTTTTTAGCCTTTGATGCTGTTCATATCTTTTCCTTGTTATTATCTTCTCTCTAGATTTTTGTGACACTACTCTTCTCTTGGTTTTCCTCCTATCTCTCTGACCATGCCTCAAATTTTTTTCTGGATTATCATCCAGCATACCAACTGTGGATATCCCAAAGGGCTCTGTCTTAGGCTCTCCTCTCTTCAATTTCCTTTTTGTGATTTCATCAACCCAGTGGATTCAATGATTCTCAGATTTCCTTATCTAGTCTTAACCTCCTTTTTAACCTCCCGACTTTCATTTCCAATTGCCTATTGGACTTCTCAAACTGGATGTCTTATAGACATCTTAAACTTAACATGTCCCAAATTAAACACATCTTTTTTTCAGAAGTCGTTCCTCTTTTTCCTGTGAAGGCTTCCACCATTTTCTCAGTCACTTAGACTTGAAATCTAGCTTGAAATCACCCCCCATTTTCTAATGTTTCCAATGTTAATTCTATCTTTTAACTTCTCTGATATGCCTCCTTCTTACTTCTGACACTGCTATACCCCTAGACTAGCCCCTTGTCACTAGCCTTTCGGGTAGTCTCCTTGACTCAAATCTTTTACCAATCCAATCTATCCTTCACTTAGCTTCCAAAGTGATCTTTGTTAAATCTAAGTCTGACTATGTCATTTCTCTACTCTTTAAATTCTAGTGGTTCCCTATCATACAAAATCCTCTGTTTTGAGTTCTAAGCCCTTCATAACCTGTACCGTCCTATACCTTTCTCCCCTTCTCCTTCCACATGTTCTCGGTGATCCAGTGATCTTGTCTGCTTTGCTTTCCCTTGAACCAAATACTTCATCTCCTGATTCCAGGTATTTTCATTGACTGTCTCCCATGCTAAGAATTCTCTGCCTACTCATCTCTGACTTCTGATCTCCCTGACTTCCTTCAAACCTGAGATAAAATCCTATCCATTCCTGATTTCCTTTAATGCTAGTGCTTTTTCTCTGTTGATTAGCTCCAATTAATCTTGTATATATTTTATTTGTACATAGTTATTTGGGTGTTGTTTTCCCTATTAGATCCAGCAGCCTTGAAGACAAAAGTTATCTTTTGTTTTTCTTTATATTTCTTTCATCTTGCATAATGTCTAGCACATAAAAATGTTTAATAAATGTTTATTAATTGACTGACTTGAAATTCTTGGACTCCTCTGGATATTGTGACAGGAAACTCTTCCAAAGCACTTAGGAACTTCTCTGAAATGTCAGGATATTGATGGCTATTCTGAAAGATGATTAAAAGATACAGATATTAATTATGTTCATCAAGCTATACTATATTATTTCTCTGTTAATTACAAATTCTTGTAACATTTCCAGGTAAAACTTGAAGAGGAAACTGACAATGACAATTTTTTAAAATTCCACCATTTCCCCTGGGGTTGAGCCTGACTTCATATAGGATGCATATCAAGGGCATGGGAAGTGTTAATATCTGTGAGAGAAAAAAAAAAAAAAGGAAGAAAGGGATCCAGTCAATACCCAACACAGGCAACTTTCATTTTGCCTTTATGTTCTCAAATACCTGGAATAATAGCCTTAGGGATATGACTTTCATATCTCTCCCTCTATTCCTCATCCTCATTGGAAATTCATCCAGTCAGCCTTTGGGACTCCCCCTTGGCTCTAAGCCATCCTGATTGGAGTGGGTGAGTCCATTCAGTTCATTATATTTGGCTGGCTTCAGATCATGCTTCAGGTCCCATTTAACAGTCTTCCAGGACAGTACAACATCTTGTCATCTGTTTCAATGCTGTGCATGTATATACAACTTCCCTTCCAATTCTTGTTCTGGGAACAATACTTAAATCAATATTACCTTTTTTTTTTTTTCTAGAAAGGCCATGACAATCTAATGCCCTATGGCTCCAATCAATCTTTCTTGGAGTTCTACTACAAACTAAATTAATATAAAGGTCATTTAGTAAAATTGCAGAGAAACTCTGCTGCCTTCTCATATTCACTCAACCCTTAGCTGGCTCATCATACATACCTAACTTTGAATGGTTACACTAATCCAGTGGTGCAAAGGACCCAGGATCCAGGAAGTCTCACTGTAGGAAATTAATTCCAAATTCAGTATTCTTTCTACTATACTATATGCTTCCCTTCTGAATGCTTTCTTCCTCTTCTTATCTTTCTCTATCTTTTTTGTCTACATTAAGTTCTCCAAGGATCAAGTTTTCCCAGCCTTCCAAAGTGACATTTAGATAATCTTATATGTTTAGTGTATTGATGTATTAGGAAGGAAGGGAGGGAGGAAGGAAGGAAGCAAGCAAGCAAGAAAGAAAGAAGAGAGAAAAAGAAAGAAAAAGGAAAAAAGAGAAAGAAGACAGAAATGAATAAAGAGAAAGAAAAAAAGAAAGATAGAAAGGAAGGAAAGAAAGAAGAAAGAGAAAGGAAGAAAGAAAGAAGAGGGAAGGAAGAGAAAGAAGAAGAAAGGAAGGGAGGGAGGAAAGGAGGGAGGAAGGAAAGATGTTAATATTCTGAATTTTAATTAGTATAGTGGACAGTCTTTCTAAAGGAAGGATGCTTGGACATTGATAAGAAGGAACAATTCAATTTAATATATCTTGGAAGGTAATGGTAGGAAAGCCTGTAACTGTAAGTCAATATACTCACTGAGAGAGAGATCTTTATTATTTTCTTTAATTCTTGTAATATTTCCAGGTAGAACTTGAAAAGGAAACTGACAATGAGGGTTCTTTTAAATTCCACCATTCCCCCTGGTGTTGAGCCTGGGGGAGAGACTTCATCCAGGACCAACCTGTAAGCTTCATCTAGCATCAGTGCATTCCAATGCCTGATGGGAGGAGAAGAAAGGGGAAGAACAAACTAAGTTGCTGTTCCAAATGAAACGTGCTATCAAAGGGCAGTATAATTTATTTTTTTAGATACAAATTATTTATTTAAATATTTTAATAATTTAGAATCACAATTTTGTTAAAACTTTTAAAAAAGAAAACATTATTTAGTCTATCAACCCTCTTCTGCTCTGAACAATTAAGAGATACATAAATATATGATTAGAATTAATATTAATGAAATTAATAGTATGTGTGAGAGAGAGATTGGGTCTATAACTTCATTAGCATAGGATATTCTTTGATGAGGAAATTCCCTCTACCAATATAGGCCAGTACCTTCTCTCAAAGTTATAATTTTAGAAAGTTATCTGTATAAAGCATCCCAATAGACTTTGGACAGAAAATGCCTTCTACATCCAGAAAAAGAACTATGGATATTGAATGTAAATCAACATGTTCTGTGTATACTTCTTTTTTCTGTTTTTTTTTTCCTCTCCCATGGTTTTTTCTTTTTGTTCTGATTTTTGTCTCCCAACATGATTCATAAAGCAAGGTGTATTAAAAAGAAATAAATAAATTTTAAAAAAATTTACCTAGAACTCACATGTGCAAAAAGGTTTATAGTAGCCCTTTTTGTAATGGCAAGGAATTGGAAAATGAGAGGATGCCTATCAGTTGGGGAATGGTTGAATAAGTTATGGTATATGAATGTAATGGAATATTATTGTTCTATCAGAAATGATCAGCAGGATAATTTCAGAAAGCCCTGGAGAAACTTATATGAACTGATGGTAAATGAAATTAGTAGAACCAAGAGAACATTGTACACAGCAACAACAAAATTATATGATGCTCAACTCTGATGGACTTGGCTTTTTTCAACAAGGAGATGATTCAGGGTAATTCTAATAGACTTGTGATGGAAAGAGTCAGCTGCATCCAGAGAGAAGTCTATGGGGACTGAATGTGAATGACAACATAATATTTTCACTTTTTTGTTGTTGTTGTTTGTTTGTATATTTTTCTTTCTCATTTTTTTTCCTTTTTGATCTGATTTTTCTCATAAAGCATGATAAATGTGGAAATATGTTTGGAAGAATTGCACATGTTTACCTATATTGGATTTCTTGTTGATTAGGGGAGGGGGAAGGTGGGAAGGAAAAGAAAAAAATCTGGAACACAGAGTTTTGCAGGGGTGAATGTTGAAAGCTTTCTTTGTATGTATTTTGAAAAATAAAAAGCTATTATAAAAACAAAAAAGAAAGTTACCTAGAGCAAAATTTCTTAAACTATGTATTGTGAACATATATGGGGTTGTATAACTAAATGTGGGATAATAAAGTTATGATTTATTATCAGCAAATGTTTGATTTGTGTACCTATTTTATATACCTCTAAACCTGGGGCCACATAAAAAATTTCTTAGGTGAAAAGGGGTTGTGAGTGGAAAAAGTTTAAGAGCCCTGATCTAGTGAACCAAGAGGTTAAATGACCTGCCCAGGCTGATACAGCTAGAGACAGGACTTGACCCAAGATTGCATATCTCTGTGGACATAGAATTAAATATTGTATATTTCTAGAGGGAACTCAGTCAATTCAAGATGGGAGTTGATTTTTGTTTGCAGGATTCATTGGAGGAGTCTAATGTAATGTGCATGTCAAGGGGGAGAAGAGGGGATGAGGGCCCACAATATTGATGTTGATCTAGCCTATTCACCTTGCCCTATTCCCAAAAGTTGGACTGGATAGTATGGTCCACTATTAGTATAAAATAGCTAATATATCAATATATTACAATTATACATATTGTAGAATAATTATATTATTCCTTCATCAGAATTGCAGTAAGTCCAGTGATTCTTATAATCTGAGGGAGTTACTTACTATGAATTTACTGCAAACACTGAATTAGCAAATATTGACCCATTGCTCCAGAGGAAATATAGGTTTAGGTTCCTGCATACTATTTATTTTAGCACTTTCCAGAGTGGTTTCATAAACAGTCCAATTTCCTCTTTTTTTCCCACCCTGGATGTAATTTATTTATGGGGCAGTGACATGTCTCAGTGGATAAAATGCTAAGCCTTGAGTCAGGAAGTTCTAAATTCAAATCTGACCTCAAACAGTTACCAGCTATGTGATCCTGTTTGTCTTAATTCCCTGGAGAAGGAAATGGCAAATCTTTCCAGTATTTTTGCAAGAAAATCCTATGGACAGTATGGTTTGTGGGGTCATGAAAAACCAAATTTTACTGAATGAACAACCATAATAACCCTATTGTGGATTGATTGTCATTGAACTCATGGCCAACAGCACCATAATGCATGTCTGAATGAAGTTTATCTAACATATATATTGTCTTTATAGGGAACATCAGCCTTCTTGCATTTAGGAATACTAGATAGCACTTTAGTACTATGCTTGGGAGCCATTTAAAACAGCAAAATCACTAACAAATAGCACAAAAATCACAAAAAAACAGGGTACTAAGTAGACAAAGACTAAGTAGACCAAACATGGTCATTTGTTTGCGGGAAGAGAGCTGATGTAAGAAAGAGAGCATTGCCTTGTTCAACCGCAGCTGGGAACATGAGACCAGCACCTCAACATGTACTCTGCACATGTCTATGAATGATGCTGAAAGTACCTCAGGTTCTGATTTTGAGGTTGTAAATAAATTTTAGTGAGTGGGTAAATTCACAAATAAAGAATTTTCAAATAATGATAATCTACTGGATATATTCCCATTTTATATATTGTTCTTTAGATTTTTCTAGTACTTTACTAATAATCCTATGTTATTAGATCCAAGATCCATTATAGTCTGACCCTGTGGTAGGCATTGTTCTAGCCAAATTAGACTTTTTTCTTCTTTGAACACATCCCACACTTTCTCACCTACCTATAATGTTTATTTTTACCTATAATGTCCTTTCCCTCATCTCAATCAAAGTAGCTTTCAAAGTCCAGATCAAATGTCACCTTTTCCCCAAAAGCTTCCTTTATTCCCCCTCAAGTGTGTATGTCTGCCTGAGTAACAAGGAAAGGGGAGGGAGAGAGGATATTTCTCCCCTCCCTTTCCCAATAGCTCTTTGTAGCTTTCTAATGTTCACGTTCTCCTTATATCATGGTGTTATGTATGTGTGTTTTATCCTCTACTGGTTGAGGACAGGCATTGTGTTGATTATCTTTAATAGTAACAATAATCAACAAGTAGAGTTTTAATATTTGCAAGATACTTTGTATAGATTTATATTAGTTTTAATAGTTTAAAACTGCACTAAGGCTTTTGAGACATCTCGTTTATATCATCAATATTTGATCATTCCAACAATCTTGTGATGCGGAATCACAGGAACTTTAAATGGAGAGTTAGAAGAAACTTCAAAAATAATGCATCAAGTCCCACCTTTGTATTGTATAATTGAGTAGACTGAGACCTGGAAAGATGAAATAACTTGCCTAAGATAATAAAGGTAGAGTCAGGATTTGAACCTAAGGCTCTAAATTCAATACGCTTTCCCAGCACTAGGGAGTCTTGTTCCTTAACTACCATGTAAATACTTGGTTTGGGTATTTTTTCCATTTTACAGATGATGAAACAGAATCAAAAAAAGTTGTTTCTCGCCCCTTGACAAGGTCAAATAGCTAGTAAGTATTGGATACAGATTTGAACCTTGACTCTGAGTTTAATACTTTCTCTCTACACTATTACCCACCTTTCTTTGTCTTTGTATCTCCAGCAGTGCTAATATAGTTTGTTGTTCAATTGTATCTAACTTTTCAGAGTTGGCAGATTTACTGGAGTGGTTTGCATTTCCTTCTCCAGCTCATTTTACAAATGAGGAAACTGAGGCAAACAAGTTAAGTGACTCTGCCCTGAGACCTATTAAATGTCTGAGACTAGATTTGAACTTCCTTACTCTAGACTTGGTGCTCTATTCACTACACCACCTAGCTGCCCTTCCTGATACATGCATAGTTGGGACTAAATAAAACTGTCAAATTGAATCAAAACATTGACTATATATTAGTAGAGAATTTTTATGGATATATTTTATTTAATAAGTTGTTAAAACGAAATAGGTATAGAACTCCAAATGGAAAGTTAAGTTCATCCTCATAGTTACAAAATGACAACTTACTGCTGGAAGGAACATGGCACAGTGGAACGAGTGGGTCTGGCTCTAGTGTCAAAGGAATTGAGTTCAAATTTTAGACCTATCATTTACTACCTATGTTACTTTAGGCAAGTCATTTATCTTTTTACTTCTAATCTATAAAAAAAAAAGAAAGGGGGTTGATTAAATGAATTCTAAGGTCTCTTCTAGCTCTATACGTTAATCTGTGATTGTTGACATCATTTGTTATTGCTGAAGCTGGTCTATTTCACAATGAGGACACATGGTACCTTCCTAGGAGCTGCTGGCAGGATTTATGTGCGCTGACGGTGGTGGATCCTATGCCTCCGTAGAAAATGCTAAGCTCTTCAATGGTATCTGTGCATTCTTTAAAAAGGACTCTCATTCCACAGGTAACGTCAGGCAAAGCATTTTGCTGACACTGGGCCTGTCTGTATGCTGCCACAAATTCCCACTGTGGAAACAAAACAAGTTGGGATTTTTAGACATGTCAAAGCAAAGAAGTACAGTTTAGACTTTTTTAATCCTAAGAAATGCTCAGCCCCAACCAAGTGAACAATAATAACAGCTATCATTTATGTTAATACAATAAGCTCTAATGTTAATACAATAAGTTCTAATACAACACTTTACATATTAATTTGTTTGATCTTCACAAGAGCCCTCAGATGTAGATGGCACCTAGTAGGTACTTAATAGATGTTTATTGATTCATTGATATAGATGCTACAATTATTTTCATTTTACAGATGAAACAGGCTGAGAGGGATTAAATTACTTGCCCAGGGTTACATAGCTAAGTATCTAAAGTGAGATTTGAACTGAGGTCCACCTGAGTTTAGAGAGGTTCTGTTGCCTTCTCTTATGTACTCAATGTGGTGACCATTCCATCACAAAGATACCTGGACAGATGTTTATTACGATGTCATGGTCATGTTATTCCTCAGCACAGAATGCTATTAAAACAGCTTCAATTGTATTATTATTCCCAACTATATAATATAGACAGACAGAATTGACAAAGAGTTGGATTTGGAGCCAGGATATTCTGAATTCAAGTTCTTTATGTGATACACCTGTGATTCTATGATCCTGGCTTAAGATCTTAGAAAACACAGTGAATTCATGTATACATATATATCTGGGTTGTTTGCTTTGATTTGTCAGAACATGCTATTAATAAAGCTAAATAATATATTTATTCTCTGGGTGGACCAATTTTTACTAGGAACTTTATTGTATAACAAGATACTATCCTTTTAATCACTGTCTCAAAAATGCATCTTTTGATCACAAGAGGAATAAAGCAGGAGTGTGGATGGATTTTTTCATACCTTCTGTTCCCAAATCAAGCCCCAATTGTTTGCTCTCATGACTGTGGCCATTTTGCAATGCCTGATATGAGATGACACATGATACTATGTGATTTTATTACAAAGTTGTTCTTCCTTCTGTCTAATTCGGTTTTCCAAAAAAAAGATGAACTCAAAGTTTGTTGAGAAAACTCAAAAAAAAAAAATGATCCCCTATTTCTTACCTTATCAGAGTGAGGTATGTGCACAGATTCCAAAATTTCCTGAGGTTTCAGGTCTGCATCTGCCAGGCCAGCAAGAAATTGTTCATTTAAAGGAACCTGACGTCTTCCTTCTGGTGAGGAAAGCAACATTATTTTTTTACCCCAAGAGTAGCAACAAATTAAAAGAACATGCACATGTCAAATGTAAAAAGGAACAATAACAATGAAAGCTTCCTTGACACTATCAATCAATGATAATTATTTCCCATGAACTTCATAGAACACAATTTCAATTTCTCATATATTAGCATATACTATGCTATATTATTTTATATCAGTTTCCTTTTATTACGTCACAGTCTTAGATGAATCAAAATTGTATGTGGTCCAAAGGTTAAGGAAAGATAACTTATGTATGTGACTTATCCAACTATCTAGATTGTAAGCTTTATATTGTTTAGTCATTATCTATCTATCTATCTATCTATCTATCTATCTATCTATCTATCTATCTATCTATCTCATCCCTGGCTTGCATAAAAAGAATAAGATATATAGGAGGAATGCATACACTCTTATTTCTCTTTCACCCCACCCTTTGCTAACCATTCTTGGGCTTATTTTACTATGGAGTGCCCACTAAATGTATTCTGAGTGTGCTGAAGAAAGCTATTCATTCATTCCCACAAAGGACTTAAAGCATATTACTCTAGTTTTGTATGGAGGAGACAATTAGAAGTAGACTTCATGGTTTATAGGACTTTTTCTTCCTCTTCCTCCTTCTTCTGTTCTTCTCCTCCTCTTTCTTTTCTTCTTCCTCTTCCTTCTTCTCTTTTTTCTCCTCCTCCTCTTCTCTTTTTTAAACTGGGACTATTGCTTTATTCAGTTGTGTTATATCTTACCTTTGGAGATCAGATTGAGGGTGGCATTTCCCACAGCCAGAATTGGATTCAGATCTGAATAGCCATGTCGGCTTATGATGTGTCCACCTAGAGACTAGTATAAGGGAAATAATTTTCTCAGTCTCAGTCACTTTACTAGATCATATATATATATATATATACCCACACCAACATGCATGCATGAGCACAGGGACTTTTAAATTATTTATTGAATTTAAGTTGTAGCTTAAAGGTTGGTTTTTCTCTTTTGTTTACAAAAGTTTCAACAAAAGTCCAATGTGGTTAAAAAAAGAACTGGATCTAAGAGTCTTAAGACTATTCTTTGACATTCAGGCCTCAGTTTCCCCTCCTTCCTCCCATTTTCTCATATGTACAATGGTCTGGACTAAAGTATTTTCTATTTCTGAAATGCTATGATTCTTAAAGCAATTGAGCCCTTTGCTTACTTACCATAGGAGGGAAGCAAGTGACAGTGTGAGTACCCCTCCTACTGCCTGATTTGAATTTAGAAGGATCTTTTAAGGAGTGACACTATGCCATAATCTCTGTACCATCACTGGTCTTAGTACATAAAGACTGGAGACCTAAGCAGGACAGATACTTGTCTAATTAGCTTTGTACATACAAAGATCTATTACATTATTTCACATTGCCTAGCAAAAATGACTAGTCCCTTTGTTTTGTTTGACTATGGTTTTTGTTACAAGGATTTTTTGTTCTTTTTCTTGGCTTTTAATTGGAGGGAGGGAGAAAGTTAATAAAAAGTTAACAATAGTGATGGGGGGAGAGGGAAAAGCTGGTCATTGTTTTAAAATATGCAGAACAGAAGAAAGTTCAGAAGGAAGCATAGACAAGAGGAATAGTTTTGAAAGTAATATGTGGAATTATTATGTATTTTAAAAAAATTCAGTAATTCAAGGAAGCTAGGTGGTGCAGTAAATATAGCACCAGCCCTGGAATCAGGTAGATCTAAGTTCAAATTTGGTATCAGACAGTTGTCATTTACTGTGTCACTTGTGGGCAAATCACTTAATCTTGATTGCCTAAAAAGAAAAAGGCAATTAGTAGGAAACGAATTGCATAGTTTTCAGCCCTCTTTTTGTGTGGAACCTACAGCCATGTTCCTTATCTGCTGTCCAGCCAAACTTTTCAAGTGCTTCAAGAGACCCCGATATATTCGTGTTTTTTCCTCTGGAAGTTTGGAGACTTCATCTGTTAGGATCTGCATCACCTGATCCAGGCTGCACCCAGCACCTATTATCAGTCCTGAAAGCAAATTATTTTCATCAGCAAAATGTAAGCATTGTTTAAAAAAAATTTAGATTGTCGAGATCATCTCACTCAATCCCCCTATTTCTTTTTCTTTTTTTTTTTTGCTTTTTGCTGAGGCAATTAGGGTTAAGTGACTTGCCCAGGGTCACACAGCTAGGGAATGTTGAACTCAGGTCCTCCTGACTTCAGGGCTGGTGCTCTATCCACTGCGCCACCTAGCTGCCCCTCAATCCCCCTATTTCAAATAAGGAAACCGAGACCCAGAGAGGTTACAACTTTCCTGGAGTCACACAACAGGTTAGTTGCATCACTGAGATTAGAACTCAGATCTCCTCTTAGCCCAGTTCTCTTTCTACTTTCCCATCCTGGGTCATTAACAGCTGTCATCTTGTAAATATAGGGCTTGAAATCAGGATGAACTTTGTGGTAACTTGTTTTAGATGCAAAGGATTTCAAGGGGAATGTTTTTCAATATACATCTCAATAGGTATAGTTTTTATTTCCTGATTTTGGAACCTGTTATGCATTTTTAATATAGTAAGTTCTATTTTAACTTCCATTAACAAGTTCAAGTATTCAAATACCTAATCAAGAAAAACTTTTAAAAGAAAAAATGATTTAAATGATTGTAATGTCTCTAAAGGATTGCCATTTTAAAAAATAGTTTGTTTAAAAAAAAAACAAACAAAAAACTTACGTTGCTTTAACAAAGTGGTTTCAATCCTCTTACATTACAGAAATACAATGCCTGAACTTCTTTCTGTATATTTATCTGAGTTTTGTTGTTGTTATCATTGTCCTTATTTATATTGTTGTAGTCAGGGTATAGATTGCCACTTCACTCCCTCACTTCATGTAAGTCTTTTCTTATTTCTTTTAATTCTTTGAATAATCCTAATCCAGTTTAATTTGAATTCAGTCCTTGGGACACTGGGCTCCCATAGTTTTTTTTTTTTTTTTTTCCCTTATCTAGTTCCTTGTGGAACTAGATAATTATATCAGTTCCCAACCATTTCCGAGCCATGTTGCCCATATACATGCTTCTGGCCTACTCCTTCCTTACCTCTTCTTAAGTACTCTCTTTCCCATCTCCCACTTTCCAACTCTATCTGCCTTTTATGGCCTAGGTAGTTCCTGAGGTCCACTTGCAAATTCCCCCCCCCCTTATTGTAACTACATTCTATGGAACTTACTTTGGTATTAGATATTTAAAGAGAGAATCAAGAAATTGGAATTCTTAATGTGGAAAATGCAATTGAGAACCAATTGGGGGGGAAAAAAGGGATGGCTTAATAGTAGTAAAGGCCCAGTTGATAACAACTAACAATAAATTGTCGTGAGCTCATCCATTCAGAAATTAAAAAGAGCTTAAATAAAGTTTTCCTTAAAAACTTCATCATTTTTATTCATATTTTTATGATTTATTATCATATTTTTTATTCAAGGATAGAATTTGAAACTTAAAACTTTTAAAAAATTTGAAAATTGTTTTAACATGTAAATAGGGAAAATATAAAAAACTCTTTTTTATCACATTATGTGAACTTTCAGGTTCACATAAATGAAATTATTGTTTGGTAGTCTTTTGGTTAATCGGATAAGCATGGGTGATCAAATTCAGTTATTCAAATGAAGTAATCCATTCTGAGTCCTGAAATATGCCAGTTGGTTGTCTCCACTTCCTTTTGGTAAAATTCTTTTTGTGTATATTCACATTTCATTTTTTCATAATTACTAACACCCTTTTGATTGAGTTGTGCTGAAAATGAGGTATGGTTCTTGCTAGTGTGACAGAAAATAGTCTTTCTCTTAATTATACCATGGAAACCACTAGAGGTCATCCATACTTTAATTTTGGGCACTATATACCAAAAATAGTTCCACAAAGATGATTTCCATAAAGGTAAGAATAATGGCTCACAATAATACAGGCCCTTATGGTTTACAATCCTAGTGGGGGCCTTTCAATGTAGTTTAACTTGAACCTATGTGGATACAATCTAAGAAATTTATTATTATCATTAAAATCTTAGACAGAACAATATTCAGCATTAGAGTGACTATTATTCTTTTTAACTACATTATTGGTTTCTTAAGGTCAGGGACTGCAAGCTTTCACTTAATTTGCTCTTTCTCATGATGTCTAAATCAGTGACCCATTGATGGGTGGGTCATGATGGATCAATACTGTTTGCTCATTCTTGGTTCTTTGCCATGTTCCTAATTTTACAAATAATAGAATGTCAGGGGATATTTTTTTCCTCAGCTCACAGGGGCATCCAGGACCCTGGGCACTTAAAGTTGGGCCTCAGGATGACAATCATGAGTGACCACAGAATTATTAAAGCTCCAAGCCAGGAATGATCTCAGTAGCTGGGTAAGGGGTGGAATACAGAAAAAATTTTGCCCTGCCTCAGCATCAAGCATTGGATTTAAGTAGGGCCCTTTCTATTAGTCATTTTTGTCTTTAGGAAAAAGACTTTAATACTTATGGGTGTCAGGGTTGTCTTTAACAAAAGCTAATCCAGAGGCAGAGCCAAGATGACAGAATAGTAGGAAGTACAGTCAAACACTCTCCTTACAAGACCTTCAGATATACCTAAAAATGTACAAGACCAAGTCATGATCAGGAAATCTGAGGGAAAAAAATCACAGTGAGTCATATTTACAGCCCAGCTCTTCAAAAAGAAAGAGACAGAAAGGTCTGTGGAGATAGCGGTTTAGCTAGGAATAAGTGTGGCACATTCTAGTGCAGGGATAGTGCATGAGAACAAAAGGCTGTTCTAGATCAAGCACAGAAAGGCATGACCTTGTCTAGAGTATAAGAATAGTTTGCAAATGGAAGCTCTGTTACTCACTACCCTGTTCTGAGTCACAGATTTTAGGTGACTAAGTGGGAGATTTTCACCCAGAGATGGAATTCCAGGGTGAGTGTTGTGGATCCTAGGCTGTGTACTGAGCAGGAAGCAAATTCAGAAGCTAGTAGAGGATAGGTTGACTAAATATAACCTCAGGAACAGAGTAGGATTTCAGCTCCAGCCTCCAGACCAATCTAATGCCTGTAGAGGAATAGTCAGGGCAAGGAATCCAGACCAAAGGGAAGCTTACATTTCTGTCGCTCACAATCTGCAGAGGTTTCCAATTGACTGGTTGTGACTGAAGCCAGAAGTAGATTATTTGTAGTCTAAATGGGAGAAGCCAACAGATAGTTGCATTTCTCAGACTCAAACCCAGACCAGGAGCTTGGAGAGTTCAGACCAGGAGGGCAGTGATCTAACTTGACCCTGAATCAGACTATTTTGGAAGCCCTGGAAACTGTCAGGTCCTAGTCTCAGCTGTGTCTGAGATCCTTACTTGCTAGGTGTCATAGTGAATAAAGTGTTGGACTTAGATTCAGGAAGCCCCAGTTTCAAATCCTGATTCAAACACTAGCTGTGTGACCCTGGAAAAGTCACTTTAAGTTTTTTTATCTTCTGTAAAATAGGGATAATAATTGCATTTACTTCCTAGGATTGTTATGAGGATAAAATGAGATAAATTATAATATGCTTTGCAAGTCTCAAAGTGTTATGTAAGTATTAGTTATCAAGGGAATAACACAACACTTAATATTCTAAGCAAGGAGCCGTGAAGGTGCAAGATCAACCCAGAAGTTCCTTCCAGAAGTTCCTAGTATATAACATAAAGTCTAAAGTCAGGAAGTGGGTTAGAAGAATGAGCAAACAAAAAAAGAATATATGTATATAGCTATCTTGATAGGTTCACTCAAGACACAGATTCAAGAGAGTGATTCTAAAACATTTACAAAGTCTCAAAGAAATAGATAACTCGTGCACAAGTTTACCTAGAATTCCTAGAAGAGGTAAAACAAGAATTTGAAAAATTTAAAGATATATTTTTATAAATGAAGTGAGATAAGAAGAGAAACTGAAAAGAAATCAAAGTTATGAAAGTAAGAATGGGAAAGGAGATTAATAGCTTAGCACAACATTATTCAAGTTACAAAATATACTCAAGCAACTAATTCCCTGAAAATTAGAATGGACCAAATAGAAACTAAGGACTCCACGAGAAAATAAGAACTATTAAAAGAAAGTCAAAAAACTGAAAAGTCCCGGACTGAAATGATGACTATGCAAATAGAGAGACATGGATAAATGTGGAGGATGTTTTAGAGAGAGGATCTACAAACCTTGACAACTGACTGGATATGGTGGGGGCAGGGGAGTGAAGGGACCACAATCATTCCAAGGTCGTGAAATGGAAGGAGGGTAGTACTGTTAACTGAAATAGAGAAACTAAATATAAAGATGGATTTAGAGGGAAAGGTAATGAATTTTTTACATGGTCAATTTGAAGTGTTTATCATGCATCCAGTTTTAAATGTCCAATAGGTGATCATTGATGTTGGATATGTAGATTTGTGAGTCATCTACATAGAGATGATGATTGAATTCACTGGAGTTGATGAGGTTGCCAAGAGAAATTGTGCAGAGAGAGATGAGAAGGGGCCCTAAGACAGAGCCTTGGAGAACAGCCACAGTCTAAGGATGGATTATGTTTGATGAGTCAGCAAAAGAGCTGGAGGAGGAGTCTTCATAAAAATAATGGCACTTGAACTAGGTCTTGAAAGATGATGACTCTGAGTAGAGAAGGGAGATTGCTATGTAATTTTTTTTAAGGGAAAAGATGAATGAAGCTATAAACATTCCTGACTGACAACTATTGCCTGTAAAAGAGAAAGTAAAAAATTAACAGTGAGAAGACTGATGTTACAAATATAACTAAATCTCTAAAGGGAGCAGCAGAGCATACTAGAGAAGACATCCAAATGTTCTTCAGATTCACCAAAGCCACCTGAGATTTTTTTTAACTTTATCCCCATTGAGTTCATTATATAATTATTTCTCCTTCTTAAAGCTTAAGGTCCAGTTTCCTGTAAGAGTTTTAGAATATGTATTTTTCCTTAAATTCTCAGTAAATATTTTTATCATAAATTTTTTTGGGATGGGCTAGAGCTGATACAACATGCCCATAAGCATAGCTTATGATAAGTATAATTATGAAGATTAAAAAATGAGATATCAGGACCACAAGTTGATTATTCTCCAATGTAGTCAAGAGGCAGAAAATTTAGTGTAATAAATAAATATCCTGGCTCTTTAGGCAAAGAAGAAAATAGCAAGTGTTCAACTCAGCAATATTTATTTCCAGAAGTTATCATAGTGTGGTCATAATCTTGAGTAATATTCTACCAGGAAAACTAGAAACTCACCATCATTTGTTTTAGTCACCATACTTAGCTCAGAAATTCTGGCTGGTGAGAGAAGAACTGGGTGAACATGTCCTTGGAATTTCATAGCTGGTCCTAATGGAGGAACACATTTTGTAGAGGTTAACGGGAAAAATTCTTTGTTAAGTTAAGATCTGGGCATAAAATGATCTACTGGGAGACAAAATGAGCTTTCAGTTCTTTTTCATTTTTTTCTTAGTTAACAACAGTTTCATTGTCACAGACTAAGCAAGGTATCAGGGATCTTGACTGCTAGGATTCCTGAGGCTGCAGTTACCCCTTCCACATCATAACTTTCCTTTCATGGTTTCAATGTATCATGAGTCAGCATAAGAAATTCAACGGGAATTTGTTGGGAGTTTTCAGAAGCTGTAGAGAACATATAAAGGCCAGCAGATGCCACAAAAAGATTTTAGAAACTCAGAAATGCATAAAATATATATACAATATTATATAAATATCTTTTAATACAATAATTCATACCTCTTCTCTAGTACAATAGAAGGGCCAAAAAATTTTATGCAGATTTTCCAGATTGCAGGGGTGCTGCATCTCTTAACTACTATGATGAGGAAGGGGTAACTGTAAAGCAGCTTTTAATATTTATTAGCTGTGTGACTATAAGCAAATAATTTAGTGGGCTCAGCTACAAAATGGGCATAATACCTCTATTACTCACCTTATCAGGTTGTTGTAATGAAAGTGCTATGTAAATTTTAAAAATTAAAGCTCTGTTGCTGTTGTTATTGTTATTATTATTATCATTGGACTCAGAATGCTTACCCACTGAAGTATTCCCCATGACAAGAGGAGATTTGGGATAATTTATTTTCAGGTCCAAGAGTTCATTTAGTGTTACAGGGGAAATCCAAGTAACCCTCTCACCATAGAAAGTAAGAGTTTCTTTATTGAGATCTTCTGCCATTCTCTGTGGAAAAACAACATGCAGTTGTTAGTGGAGCCATGAATTGATCCAAAATTCTGGAAAGCAATTTGGAACTATGCCCAAAGGGCTATCAAACTATGCACATCCATTGATCCAGCAGTCTTCTACTGGTTCTGTATCCCATAGAGATCATAAAAAGGGGAAAAGGACCCACATGTACAAAAATGCTTGTAGAAGCCATTTTTGCAGTGTTAAGGAACTGGAAATTGAGTGAATGCCTATCGGTTGGGGAATGGCTGAATAATTTATGGTACATGAATGTAATAAAATATTATTATTCTATAAGAAATGAGCAACAGAATGATTTCAGAAAAGCCTGAATGAAAGACTTAGATGAACTGATGCCAAGTGAAATGAGTAGAGCCAAGAGAACATTGTACATAGCAACAACAAGATCATTTAATGATCAACTGTGATGGGTTTAACTCTTTTTCAACAATGAGGTGATTCAAGGCAATTCCAATAGACTTGTGATGGAAAGAGCCATCTACATCCAAAGAGAGAACTATGGAGACTTAATGTGGATCAAAGTGTAATATTTTCACTTTGTTGTTGTTTGTTTGCTTGTTTTTTTCTTGTGTTTTTTTCCCCTTTCTTTCATCTTTTGATCTGATTTTTCTTGTGCAGCATGATGAATGTGAAGGTAAAATTATACATATTTAGCATATGTTAGATTGCTTTCTGTCTATGGGAGGAGGTGAGGAGTGAGAGAAAAATTTGAACACAAGGTTTTGCAAAGGTGAATACCTAAAACTATTTTTGTGTTTACTTGGAAAAATAAAAATCTATTAAAAAAAAGAAAAAAACATACAGGGGATAGCGCCTCTATAACTAGGTTATATGGTCAGTCATCCTCTTTAGAGAACAATTTCAGGACTTCTCCAGCCCTGCAGCCCTCCTGATGGCTATTCTTTATTATCAGAATCTCATCTTTTGAGCTTTGAATTTCAAAGAGCAAGATTTATGGGGACTGGAGGTGGAAGGTACATAGAGGACAGCCAGTTGATTCATTGAGGAGAAGATAAGTCAAGCTGAGAGCTCTGGAGACAAGCTTCATAGTTTTGCTTAGGGTTATACAATTCAGCAAGAGTCCAGTGAGACAATCTCTAGGAATGAATGCTAAAAGATGATGCTCCTGCTAGTCAACAAACATTTAAGTGCTTACTATGTGCACCCAGCTAAAAATAGTACCTCCCCTCAACAAGCACACATTCTAATGGGAGGGACAACATGCAAACAATTATGTTTGTATTATTTATATGAAGGGCAAATTGGAGGTAATTGAAACTAATTTCAATATAAATATATTTAATACAAAATTTTAATTTTAATATAAATTTTATATACAACAATTTTAATATTAAAATGAAGACAGCAATATATAGCTCAAAAGAGGCATTTCCATCAAATATGTTATGTTTTAAGATAAATGAAATGTTATATCTTGTACACCAAAATTTTAAAAAAATGAAATTTAAAAAATGAAATAATTACCAAGGTAATGCGGATCAAGAGTTTAAAAGTAAAGGCTTCATTAGTGTCCAACAGTAACTCTCTTTTGGTAAACTTGAACATTTTGGTAGACATTCAAGTAGCTTTTTTTGGTAAGTAGATTTTTATATGACTGCCTTTGCTGTTCCCACAATCATTTTCTTGCTTGTTTTGGGCAATCATTTCCTCTCTAAGCATCTCCTTCTCCCCTGCTTCCATCTTTTTCTCTTTCCTCTTCTTTTTTCTTTCTCCTTCTTTTTCTCTTCCTCCTCTTTCTTTTTTCCCCTTTTCCCTCGTCCTTCTCTTCCTTTTCTTTCTCTTCCTCCTCTTCTTCCTTCTTTTTCTCCTTTCCCTCTTTTTCCTTCTCCTCCTCTTTCTCTTCCTCTCGCTTTTTTCTCTTTCTCTTTTTCCTTCTCCTATCCCTTCCATCATTCCCTTTTCTTCTTCTAGAGGTAATCTCTAAGAAAAGCTCTAACACTGAGGTACATAGTGAAAGTCATCTTGTAGAAGGTAGAATTCAAACTGAGATCTAAGGAAAGCCAAGGAAATCAAGAAGAAATGAGGAGGAAAAGCAGTTAAGAAATTCCAAGGGCCAGACACTTCCTAGCTGTGTGACCCTGGGCAAGTCACTTAATCCCAATTGCCTCAGCAAAAAGCAAAAAAAAAAAAGCAAAAAAAAGAAATTCCAAGGGAAAAAAAAAAAAAGAAAAGAAGAAAAAAAAAAAGAAATTCCAAGGGGCACAGGAAATGGAAAGACATGGAACTAGGAGATGAATTGGTATATATAAGGAGGCCAGGGTCTGTCATTGGACTGTACGTTATTTAGTGTGCAGAGAAAAGTGAAGTGTAAGTGTAAGCTACAAAGAATAGCTATTTATACATTTATGAAGAAAAATAAGGATAGTTTTGTTGAGGGGTGAGCTACCCTAACAGTGATGAAGGTTCCCAGGCCTGTGTTGCAGTCCCAGTCCGCAAGTGAGGTTTTGGCAAAATGGGTTTATATTCACTGAGCAGCTCTCTCAGTGGGCTGCTTCCTGATTAGGAAGATAGGGAAGTTTGGGATACAGAATCTTGATTTTTATTTAGCCTTCTATGGCTTAGGGCTAGGGAGTGACTGAGGGACTAATTTTCAAATCAATAAGGGTGGTGATTGTTTTCCAGATCAAAATGATTCCCAGATCAATTGAAGTTTCCTGTGGGAACCAGGTAGTTTTCCCAGAGTCGGGAGGGGTTGAAATTCAGGCTTTTTCTAATCCAGGTCCACTCCCCCCCAAAATCAGGGGAACATAGTTCTATTACATCAGTTTTATTCAATTAAATTTTCCATAGTGATAGGTAAGCAGAAAAGAGAAATGCAACATGTCTCACCAAGAGTTCTGGGGGGAAAATCAGCTCCTGTGTTGGGTCCAAAGGCTGGAACTCTTCTTTTGTGTATAGTTGAGTACAGATCTTTAAAAAAAAAAAAAGGTAAAATTGATGTATTTAAATCCAAGTATATGGGAGAAAAGGATATAGTTCTTACCCTAAACATGCAAAATGAACATTAAAAGAAATCTCCAATTTCCTGGCCCTCTGGAAGAGAAAGTTCAAATATAATGGGATTCCAGGATTCTCCTAATATGAGCCACCAAATGTTGGAGAGTGAGGTATGAACTCCCAAAATATATTGGGGTTTTGGACTGATGTCACAAGGCATCCCAAAAGAATATGTAGGCTTAGACCATCTCCTAGTCAAGAAACAAAGATTTTATTATTATGCCATTGACAGGTGGGGACTAAATTCCCAAAAAGGAGTTAGCCAATTTGATGCTTAGTAAGTAGGCTAACCCTAAAAGGAGTTAGGAAAGAAGTGGGTACCAGTAGGTTCTTTTATGGGAGAAAAATAACTTTGGAGTTGACATCCTACCTTGACCTTCTGATTGGATATGTAATTGTGGGATCAAGACAATTTTGCCACTGCAAGGAACTCATAAGGAATTTAAAGAGGGTCCATTGCCCTAAAAGATTACTTAAAGATAAGAAAAGGCCCAATTAAATAAAAATTATTTACTTAAGGAAATAATCCTGTCACTGTTCCTCTCTGCTTGCCTCAAGGCATAGCTTGGACAGTAATTCAGGCTTTCTCTAGTTAATGCTCCACCTTATGATCTATCTAGCTACCAAGGACCAAGAACCCCATTACTTATATTAACAGGATTATCTTGACCTCACAGTTACTGTGTCCAATCTGGAAACCAAACTACAGATATCAACCCTTGCTTGAGATTACTCCTTTAGTATATAAGCCCTCTCCTCCTCCTTGTTAATTGCAGGTTTATTAAGAATTTTGCCTGCTTTATGACTAAGTTCTCTAGAAATTTACAGGTCTTGTGACATCTTTCCCCTTGTAAAAGGTAAGTTCATTAAGAATTTTGCTTTCCTTATGGATTCTTCTCCCTCATTAAGTGAGAATTCTGCTGGGAAACTCAGCCTGTATCTTTCCCCTTAGTAATGAATGGCAAGTCTAAACTCTCTTTTGGAATTTAGGCCACTGCCAACAGCATAATAAAATCTTTGCCTCTTGATTTGGAAATGGTTTAAGCCTACAAATTCTTTTGAGACATCTTTTGACACTTGCCAGAAACCCCAATATATTTTATATATTTATACATATATATTTATATTTATAATGCACTCCATTATTTTCATGTTCTAAGCATTGGGCTAAGCACTGAGGATTGAATTACTGTTACCAACTGATTTTTCAGTCCCTCCATAAATCCATCAATCTGATTATGCATGAATTCCATCCTGCCTAAACCCAGTATTCTTTCAAAGATCTCACACAATAAGGCAACCAAGCCTCCTTTCCCTGAAAGGATTTTCTACCTCATTATTGTTGTTGAGTCTTTTTTCAGTTGTGTCCTACTCTTTGTGCTCCCATTTGGAATTTTCTTGCCAAAAATATTGGAGTGCTTTGTCATTTCCTTTTCCAGTTCATTTGACAGATGAGGAAACTGAGGAAAACAGGGTTAAGTGACTTGCTCAGGGTCACACAGCTAGGAAGTATCAGATTAAATTTGAACTCAGAAAAATGAGTCTTCTTGATTCTAGGTCTGGCACTCTGTGCACTCTTATATTTTTGGTAACTCTTATTAATTATCTTTTCTAAGCCACAACATTTTTTTCAATACAGAATATAAGTGACTTGTCCAGAATTATTCAGATAGTGTCAGGCAGGAACTGAATCCATGTTTTCCTGACTCCAAAACTAGCATTTTATCCACTCCACAGTTGAGTTTTCTTTATCTAGAAAATGGTATTGTTAATATTTGAGCTACCTACTTTACAGAATTGTTCTGTCAAATGCTTTATAAATGTGAATTATTATAAACACACAGTTGGGATGGCTTTCACTTTCCTTTTCTAAAGAAATTTTTGCTTCTTTTGGGACTTACTCTCTTCCCCTGTCAGGAGGAAGCTATTATCAGATAATTAATTCTATTATCAGATAATTTCCAGATTATCTAGGAAAGAATTCTTTATCAACTCCCATTGTCCATTCCCCAAGTTCTGGCTATTTTTAAATAGCCTTTGAGATATTGATTAGCATATCTTTTAAAAAAATTTAATAATAGCTTTTTATTTTCAAAATACATGCAAAGATAGTTTTCAATATTTACCCCTGCAAAACCTTGTTTTCCAAATTTTTCTTCCTTCCCCCACCCTCCCTCCCCTAGACAGCAAGTAATTTAATATAGGTTAAACATGTGCAATTCTTCTAAACATATTCTCACATTTATCATATTGCACAAGTAAAATCAGGTCAAAAAGGAAAAAAAAATTAAGAAAGAAAAAAACAAGCAAACAATAACAAAAAAGGTGAAAAACTATGTAGTGATTCACATTCAGTTCCTACAGTCTTCTCTCTGGTTGCAGATGGCTCTCTCCATCTCAAGTCTATTGGAATTGGTCTGAATCACCTTATTGTTGAAAAGAGTCAAGTCTACCACAGTTGATCATCATACATTGCTTAGCATATCTTTAAATAGGTCTGGGATCTGGTCTGCCAGGGGCATTCCATCTGGCTCCTGACCCCTCCCTCTGAGTCCCTGCCTTTACTTCTTTGATCTCCCTGAGAAAAGCCCCCAAGGCTGTATTTCCCCTATAAAAGATCTGGTTATGATGAAGATTTTTGCTAATTTCTATTCAGGACTAGTATGAAGTTCTCTTTCTCTTTCTCATAGTGCCTTCCTTTGTACCTTTCTCTTTACTCTATAACTCTGGTTAGTCTAAGTGACTCTAAGGCTCTCCCAACTCTATTTCATAATTTCCATTCTTGGTGTATATTGTATCCCTTCAATATTGTACCTCTTCCCCTAAATAAATCCACCTTTTGCCAAAAAGAATGACCATTGTGAATTTGTCACATGTTTATTTTGAACTAGGTATTGCTATCCCAACCTCATCACTTCCACATTGCATAAAACTTGCTAAATGTAAAAGGGCTGAGGATCAGAATATGAAATTGTAATAATGGAAAAATCAAAATTAACAGCTATATTTTAACTTTGGGTCCACATCTTCCTCTGTCACCAATTTTTAAGCAATAACTATAAACACTTGGGGCAACTAGTTGGCCCCAATGTGTACAGAGCACAGGGATTGGGAACAGGAAGACTAGTCTTTCTGAATTCAAATCTGCCCCCATATGTGTAAAGCTGTGTGATCCTGAACAAGTCACTGAACTCTGCCTCAGTTTCCTCATCTGTGAAATGAACTAGAGAAGGAAACAGCAAACTACTCCAGTATCTTTGCCAAGAAAACCCCAAATGGGGTCACAAAGAATCTGACACTACTGAACAATAGCAAAATAAACAAATGGAGGAAAGGAACAACTCACATCATTCTTCTGAGATGATAAAGTCAGATTTTCTTCTTGCTCCAAACATTTCCCTGTTCCCTTCATTTGACAGCAGTTTGACTCCTAAAAAAAGAATGAAATCCTGAGATCAAATCATTTATGAATTTAAATAGGAATTCATCTTTAAGAAAATTGAGCAATTTATAATACAGGAATAAATTTGCTTAGCTACTTCTGTAGGAGAATCCATAATCAAAATGACAACCATGAGGACTTGTATTGAAAAATTTAGAAAACTAGTTTTTTATATTTCATAGAATTTATCTTTCTTTTTATTTTTCTTTCTCATTCTCTCACTCCTCTCTTTCTTCCTTCCTTTCTTTCTTTTTTCTTTTTTCTTCCTTCCTTCCTTCCTTCCTTCCTTCCTTCCTTCCTTCCTTCCTTCCTTCCTTCCTTCCTTCCTTCCTTCCTTCCTTCCTTTCTTCCTTTCTTCCTTCCTTTCTTCCTTTCTTTCTTTCTTTCTTTCTTTCTTTCTTGCTT